>CM019753.1:479901-1079901 GCA_009761765.1 Phenacoccus solenopsis
CCGTTTTTTATGTACGATGAAAAGATGAAATAAGACATAAGAGTTTCCAAATTCAATAAATTAAGCGTTTAAAACATATAAAATGAATTTAATTTAAAATTTCACATTTAAAATTTTAATTTTCAAAACTACTTAATATAATTATTTCACAGTAACAAAAGATCATTAATAATAGAAAATAGACTCTTTGAGACTGCATTGCAAAGGGTTTAAAATGAACCTCAAGTCGCTGAATGTTCGTTCAAAGTTGGAAAATTAGAAATTAGCTTGAGACTTTAACCAAAACGATTTTTTTAAAGTTTAAGTTGAAGTTTAATTCAGTTTCAGGGACTGAAAATATTAGTTTAAGTTTTATTCAGTTACAAATATTGGGATTTATAGTTATAGTTAAATTCAGTTTTATTCTTAATACGTGAAAATACAAGTCAGTTTGAGTTAAAGTTTAGAGTTTTAGTTATTGTTAACAGCCTTGAGTTGTAATGTTATTTCAAAATTACATGAATTGATTTTTGTAACTTTTTTTGCTGGTGTGTAATAAATCAATTGCGCGCACGGTATAGAAAGAAACAATCTAATAAATAATAATTATAAAATAAAAAATTCAAATATTCATTTATTGAAACGTTCCAATGATAGAGGAGCGTTATCAGAGGAGCGCGCTCTTTTCTTTAAATTTCCGCTCCAGGCTGGAGTACTCCGGAGCGCGCTCCGGTTGTTGTAGTTGTATTAAAAAAAGAGCGCGCTCCGCTCTCGCTCCGGAGCGAGAGCGGAGTACTCCGACCGCTCTTCCGCTCCCAACCAGAGCGTGCCCATCACTGTTCATAGCTTCTTCTAATTTGGATAAAATTTGCTCACATTCATTTGCATATAAGACTGATTTAGTAAGTGAGTCGGCAATTATGTTGCAGTGGTCAAAAGTATGGCCGTATATATGTTTAAATTGGACCTCTTCGAAATTCTTCTTTAATTCGATTAATCGTTCAAATAACTGTTTATTTTCTACTTCCTTTTTTCCTCTCGTTTTCCAGCCATTTTTTATCCATTGCTCCACATTTTTATTTAAATTAGTCTCCACATATCGCGAATCGGTAAATATTACACATTTTTTTATTTTAGCTTTAATTAATATTTCTAGCGCAGTAATTACCGCGATTATTTCGGCTATATTGTTGGTCATCTTTTCAGCCGTTATAATTTGCGCTAAGTTTATTTCACCTTCTGGTGAAAAACAAATACTGATGCTGCCTTTTGCAGTTTTTTCACCATTACTCTTACAGGCCCCATCGACCGTTACTATTACACGATTTTGATTATCGTAAATAAAATCTTTAGCGTAGTCGAATTCATGGTCATTCAATATTTGTTCTTTCGTTTTACCAGGTTTTTTCAATATTTTTTAATAATTTCAGCTGTTCTGTTTAATTTGGCTTTTAAATTGAGGGGATTTGTTTTTATCGCTGTATTAGGGAAAATTTCTATTTGACCGTGTTCTGGTTTATTCCATAGCATATTTGGTGTGATGTTAAATTTATTGGGGGTTGCATTCAAGCATTCCTGAATTTCGTTGATTTTTTCAGCCCATTTTTCGTGTGTATAGTTTTTTATCGTTTGATCTAGAACTCCATTTAAGTAGATGCGTATTTTTGTTGCGATTTCCCTCATATACCTTTCAACTGTGGATGCTTTCGGATTATGCGATGTTATGTAGCTGTTTTTTATTTTTTCGGTCAATAAAAAATTTTTCCACTCATAACTGGAAAATTGCATGCCATTATCTGTCACCACTCTTTCAATATTAATATCTTGCTGACGTATTTCCGTAATTACAGTTTTTATTTTTTCAATACATTCCTTACTGGTTGCGCTGATTAAGGGATGAAGCCATATCATATTAGAGAATGTGTCTTTCGTTACTAAAATATATCGTAATTCGTCTGGTGTGGGAGGTAGAGGACCAAATAAGTCAACACTCAATTGTTGTCCGATGCGTATTGCTCTCACTGGTTTGAATTCAGGGGTATTTTTTTCACCATATACTTTATTCATACGACATATTAGACAGTTTTTTGTCAATTTCCTCATGTATTTGTCTATATTATTGAAATATACATATCTTTCTAAAATTAATTTTAGCTTTTGTGCACCTGGATGGGCAAAAAATTCATGAACGTAGTTCGCGGTTTCTGGTACTAATTCTATGGGTAATACTGGGACGTGTGACCCATCTGGTAATACGCGATATAATATATTTCGCTTTGAATGAGGTGACTCTGGTAGTAATTTATATTTGTTGCGAAACTGTATATTTTGTATGTTGGTGAGAATATGTTGGATTTGTTTATCATTTTGTTGGTATTGAGCTAGATTTTGGAGCGCAGTTTGAAGGTCATTTTCTATTTTAATTCCAAGGTAATTAATTTGGGGCTCTAAAGTTATGTGATGCTATTTAAAGTGATTTCTTGCACTATTTTGCTTTTGATATCGTTCATATTTTTACCATTTTTCTTGTCATATATTATATCAAATGAGTTGATTGTTGTTAACCATAATGCTGATTTTTTATGGAATTGCGCCATTTTATGGAAATGTTTGATTACAGGCTCGTATAAGGGTGCAATATGTATTTTAAAACCATGAATTATAAATGCAATTTTTTTGAGACAGACATGTAGTCCTAGCATAGTTTTTTCAATACAAGTATAATTTTTTTGATGATTTTTGAAACATTTACTTATGAAGCAAATTACGTATTCACGTTGTTCTCTTTCTGGGTTAGGCATCCATTAATAACATAATTGTCTTCGTCGATTTCTACGGATAGGTAAAAATCATTGGAGTAATCAGGTTTGTTGAGCGCGAATTTTCTGTTAAATTCCGTCTCTAACTTGTTGAATGCTTCAATCTGTTTTTCACCCCATTCAAAATTATCTTTAGCTAACGCATTTGTTAATGGTTTTACTATCGATTGATAATTTTTTATAAATTTCTGGTAAAAATTTGTAAGACCGAGTAGTTGTTGAATATGTTTTTTCGTTTTCAATACTATGACGTTTTTTCGTTTGCTCCAATGTTTTTCTTTAAATTTATTCAAGTTCAGTATCTTGGTTTCTTGTTTGTATATATTATTTGATCCTAGTTCATAACCAAGATGGTGTATTTTGGTTACGAAAAACTCCGTTTTAGCTAAATTCAATTTCATTCCAGATTTTTCAATTTTTTCAATAATTTTGCATAAATTTTGTAAGTGGTTTTCAAAGTCTGTGCTTTGTATTAATATATCATCTACATATACAGTGATTTCTTCATTTATCACTTCACGGAGTACTGTGTTCACGACGCGAATAAACTCAGATGATGAGATTTTTGTTCCATATGGTAGGACTAAAAATTCGTACGTTTGGCCATTAACTTGAAAACCAAAGAATTTTGTGGAATTTTCATGTAGCGGTAGTTGCCAAAATCCGCATTTAAAATCAAGACACGAAAAATATCGTCCTCCTTTTTGATTGTGGATAATGCTTTCCAACTGTGGAGGTTCATTATATTGGTTTTTAACCATTAAATTGAATTGTTTTGGTGCTAGGCATATCCGGATAGTGCCATCTTTTTTTACCCTTACGACAATTGGGCTTATATATTCGGTATTTGTTTCCCGGATTATGCCTTGTTCAAGCATATTTTTGATCTCTTGCCGTATAGCTGGCATCATATGTTTCGAGGGGGAATAATTACATTTAATTTTCCATGGGGTGTCATGAATCATTGCAATTTCAATTTTTTCTGTGTATTTCCCTATTTTATTTTCGAATGTCGCATGATACTTTTTTAATGTATTGAAGGCGATTTTCATTTGCGTGTCTGTTAATACTCCAATTTTTCTTTGTTTTTCTAATTTTTGCTTAAGTTGTTCTTCAAATTTTGCTTTATTATTTGGATTTTTCGGTTTATTTTCATCTTTTTGGGCAAGTGGCGTGGAAGTACTTTAGTTTGAATAATTTTACAAATCGTTAACTGTTGTAGGTCTATATGTTTTATTAGTGGTATTTCTATGTCTTGATGCAAATCATCATAATCGAACGTGGCTATATCTCGTTTAAAATTAATGATGAACTTGAATAATCTTAAAACTCGTAGTCCAATTAAGAAAATTTGGTTAGTTTCTTGCATTATGTAAAATGGTACTTCAATTATGAATTTATTGAAATTGATTTTCACATACGCTAAGTGGGCTGCCGGTTTATGTTGCGTATTATCCGCTAAGGTGAGGATTATATTTTGTTTAAGTGGTTCGAATCGAATTACTGATTTTCCATATTTACTTAGGATTTTTTCGATCGTGTTCTTCGAAATTACGCTTACAGTTGCACCAGAATCAAGTTGGCAAATATATTCATCATCATGAATTTTTATTTTTATCGCGCAAATATCAGCTTCGTCGTCATTGGTTTCGTATTGATCATTTAGCGATTTTTCAGTTGTTTCATATTTTTGGTTTTGTACATCTTCGGTGGGAGCTTTGTTAATGTCAGTTTCAAATGAGAGTTTTATAGTCAAATGTGAAATTTGCGAGTTAATTAAAATTTGTTTTTTATTTTCCAGCTCATTGTCTTTGTTGTCTGGGTTTCTTTTTTAGGGCAAATTGAATTGATCTATTTTAGGTTCTTTTTCATGACTCTGTTGAGTTTCATTTTTATGGGGTTCATCCTCGCGCACTTTCGGTTTTTCATTAGAATTTTTCTGTTGATCGTACCATCCTGTACCTTTATTTTTCCACTGAAAACGATTATTTGTATCCATATTGTTTCTGAGTCTATTATCTCGTTTATAAGGATTTTGGTAGTTTTTGTAGTTTTTATTGTAAGGTTCATATCTGCCGTAACGTTCATGTCTTTTATCCTCGTTTTTTCGAAATTTATTTGTTTGGTTGTATGAGCGATAATAATTTTTTGTTGGTGAATTTTTATGGTAATCATTATCACTCATTTTCACGTCAATTTTGTGATCATAATAGTCAGCCAAACCTTCCAAGTATAAGAAAATTGCTTCAATGTCATTCATTTTATCTAGGGGAATATGGCATTGTAGATTTTCAGGAAGCTTGTGGAGAATTAATTTGATTACTTTTTTATCTTTGTTTTCATAAGCGCTCATTGCACTGAGGGTTCAATGCCATTGCCTTAATTGGTCTACCATTATGGCTATTTTATTCTCAGTCATTGTGATAGTTTTAAATTTTTGATATATTTCCTCTTGCTTATTTTCATTCCAAAAAATTTTTAGAAATTTTTCTTTCATTTCCGCGTAATTTTTTAAAGAGTTTTTAATGTTCATCCATTCATAGCTTTTTTCTTGAATCGCTTCTTTGAATAATAACATTTTGTATTTTTCTGGTAGTTTTTGCGATATGATATAATCTTCAAATATTTTTAGAAAAAAGATGGGATGATTTCTTAGATATCCGCGAAATTTAGGTATGTTCTTTTCGTGTGCGCTATATATGCTATCGCTTCTTATGTCTTCTGTATTTGTAGTCAGTAGGCTCATAAAATTTTTGAAAAATTCAATAGGGTTTTGATTATTGGTTGTTACTGGGTCGCATAATGGGGTTTCGTTACGATCATTGATTGATAGAGTTGAGGGGTTTATTTCGCTATCGGTGTTTTCAGTTATAGTAGTTGAGTTATCTGTATCTAATTCTAATGGATGAAATTGTTCATTTGAATTTGTTGCATAAGATTTTTCCGGTTCAACGATTTTGATTTCCCAACTTGTATGTTTATTTGAATTGTAGTTTCTTCCTTGAGTCCTTTCAATTATTTTTTCTAATTCACGAATTTTTTTTAATGCACATTTTAATTTTCTTTTTTGTTTTTTCTCGCTGGATTTATTTTTTTTAGGCCTCATTTTCATTGTTGTTGATAGATGCGTTAAGAAAATTCCTTATTTTCGACGAAAACTGAAGAAATAGGTACTACCTATCTAAAGCGCAACTTTGGTACCAATGTTAAATTTATATAATTTTTAGTAAAATATTGTGTAAAAAAAAATATAATCATACGAATCAGTGTACCGATGGTCTTTTCTCGCAAATAGAATTAAGACTATCACTTGAGTAATATTTATTTGGGAAAATAAACAATAGTACCTATATGGTCAGTTGTGAATCGGTTTAACGAATGTCTTTTCGCGCAAATAGAATAGGTTTTATCGCACAAAGATCATTTATTAAGGAGTTACAAATAAATGATGAATATTACTAACGAACGTCTTTTTTGTGAAAATTGAATGATTATCGCGCAAAGGTTATTTACTTATAAAAAAATTAATGTTACCAATATATGGCAAATTACGAAAGCGAGCGTCTTTTCGCGAAATTTGAATGATTATCGGATATATCTTATTTAAGCAAAAGTAAAAAAAACTGATGTTACCAATATAGCAAATCGTAAAAAAAATTTTCAACACTTACAGTTTTGAATTTTCAATAGTTGTTACCATATATCCTCGTGTTTTTGTTGTTCATATTTTTGATACCTCTTCCGGTTGATTGATCGTTGGTACTTCGCTGACTTCTTGAACTTCGTAGGATTTGTTTTCGCACGCGTTTAATTTTCAAATTGTTCAATATATTTGATTTTTAATAAGCACTTTTAAAAAAAATTGTCTTCTCAAGAAATTAATTTTAAAATTTAATTAACTTTTTTAACCTGTATTTATAGTATTTCAATTAATAGTTAGCTTATAACAAATAAAATTCACTTAATATAAAAAAAATTTGTACGATAATGTTTTCAGAAGTTGATATCGAATTTTAAATTGTTTGTGTTTTAAATTTGTTATTTTAACTCGTAGTTCACTTATATATATATATAAAAAATAATAATAAAATTCACTAAATATTTTTAAAATGATTACAAAAATAGTCTTGAAAATTATTTTCAGCAATTACTAGCTTCAAAATTGTTTTTTGTTAATAAAAAGTAGTTTTTTTTTTTTTTTTAAAATCACACGAATTATAGTCTTGGAAATTGTTTGTATTATATTTGCTTCAAAATTATTCTTCGCTCATTGAAGGGATTTAGACGAAAACTCTAAACTCCCGGGTTTCGGCACCAAAATTATGTAACGCGAAATAATGTCGACACCAGTTTTTGTGGAAATAACTATTTTTATTTTTCTAAAACACGATTACATCAACATTAAATACGTACATAAATTTCTCATCGACTATTGAACAACTCTTTGAATTACCAGCTTACGAACTAGTTGGAATTCAGAAACCGAGTGAGTAATATATAAACATCTTAAAAAATTATTTAAAACAGTTTCCCGTACATTTCACCCCTAAATTCATAAGGGCGGAGTTTGGTTGCTATTTTACCAATTAAAATTTAGTATGCAGGGTGGAAAGATCATAACCAGTTTCATCGTCACCACTGGTTGGAGGGCAAGATGTCATTCGTAGCGTAATCAGCATAAATTACGGTAAAATACCATATATTTACAGGTAAAGTGCTAAGCGAACGTCACCGCTTCAATATATTGTTTTAGAGACTTTGTTTGAGCATTTCGCATTTATTTTTCCAATTTTTTCATTTCTTCACTCACCTACTTATTTTCCAAAGCACCACCTTAAAACTTGACTAAACTAGATATTGCTAATTTATAAACTAAAAAGAAGTATGAGAGTGATTTGAGAAGGTACTTTTCTTTTTCTATAATGTAATAATATCGTGAGTAACTGGCGTTAGGTGCAGATGATGATAATACTGCAGATGTTTGTAAGCAGATCTTGTAAATTGAGTTTCAAGGGCTATGCACGGATAAGGGGTGATTTTGGCCCTACACGCTTTTTGGCTCCTATATGCCCCTCAGAAAAAAATGTTCACCAAGTACCCATGCATCTTCATTCTTGTTCCACACTAATTTTATTGCTATTTTTTCACGAATTTTTCATTTCGTTCAAAATGATGGAAAGCTTTTTTTCTTTTGCACATAGGTAGGTATCATAGCAGTGCACCTAAAATGGAACTCTGAACAATTTTGGTTCACTCTTTCATGAGGCTTTGGCCATTCGAAATTTTCAACTGTAAAAAATACCTTAATAACGAAAAACGATCAGTTTTTAAGAATATCCTAAATGTAGTTTTTCATGTAGATTTACCTTACATATTCGGTTTTGGGATTTAGAAATGACGTGGACCGCCAAATGCGAAAAACGTATCATATTACCTAATGATTTTTTTCACTTTTCAGATATTAATAATTTTAATTTTCGCTTTTAAATTTAAAAAGAAAATTAATACACCGCTTCGACCCTAAAGCCCCAAAAATTTGAGATGAATTTTGAAAATTTTGGTTTTTTAAACTTTTTACCTTGTATGTTCTCGAAAAATAAAGTGATCGCGTTCTTTTGTATACCACTTTAAAGAGGATGAAATTCTCGACATTTCGTTCATTTTTCATTTTATAATCTTATTTTCGAGTCAAAGTTGAGGGGTAAGGGTACCTCAAAAATGAAAATTTTGAAATTTAGAAGAACTTTATTCAAAATTTATCCTACTTCCCCCCATTTTGAGTTTGGGGGTTTTTGGATTTTAAACTTTCCACACGTTGATTGGAACGGAAACCCAAAACTTCGTCAAAATCAGATTGGTTCTTGAGGAGGAAGAAAGTCATAAAGGAAAAATCAAGCCTTGTGCTTTCACCTCCATCCCTTAAAAGAACACCTTTCTTTTTCTAAAAATAATAATAATTTCTTCTTTGCGGAATTCAGCTTTTTTTAATTCATTTGAGTCACTTAATGATTTTTTTGTAAGCCTCAAGTCATATACATGTATTATTTTGTTGAGTAATCGTCTCGCTAAGTAATTGTTAACAAAAAGTGTTCTAACTACCATATGATTTCAATTTTTTTCGGTTTTTCTTTACTTGTTGATAATTGATTAGCTTCTCTCAACTTCTCTTTATTAGGCATTTCATCTTCACAGGCAGATGACTATTTTTTATATTGAAATCTTATTAATGCGTATTCGAAGTAAAACATTTTCAACCAACACGTAATATAGACATTTTTTGTTTTACTATAGAAATCGGCATTAATAGACAATTAGACATTTTTTGTTTCAACAGATTTAACCCCTTATAAAAAATTTTTATTATTATTCATTTTAACCTATAAATTATCAAATAATTACTTTATAGCAGGGGCGTAAGTAAAGGGGGGAATGGGGGGAAGTTCCCCCCAGGTATTTTGAAAAGTTGGGAAATTTATAATTGTTGAATGTTAAAATTGAGAACTTGAATTTTTTGTAGAAGTCAATATTTTATATTCTTTTGGGAAAATAAGAACTCGAATAAATTCGAATTGATGCGTGAAGAATGACTTAGGCTCCTGTTTTATAGATGAAAGAAATGCCGACTTTTTGACAAAATACCTTCGATTCTAAGAAATCTATTAAATTTAGGAAAAGTTGTGATCACTGGTATTCAAATTATGCTAAATTAAAAATGAAATAAGCAACCATGCAGCATTACTGGAGCTGAGTTTGTTTAGGTTTGGAAATGAAGTTGTTAATCCCTTCATGAGTATATAAACTACAACTAATACCAAGTCTAAAAACTCCTACCCTATTCCCTCCAAAACCGCTTACGAAGTTGAATTTAGAACAAATGCATTATTTTATGCTATGCGATAATCATATGAACACATATTTCTCAAATTACAATTCTTGAGACTCTTCAAAATATCTTCAAATTTCGACGATCCCCCATTTTGCATCAGTTTTGACCTGAATTGAAGAGATCATATTTTGTCCATCAACTTAGCTTACACACGATGTTTAACTTTGCTAGGTCGATTTGGTGAGGAAATATGGAAAATTCATGAAATTTCCTGAAGCAATTTCCCCTCTAAAATTAGTTTTTTGCTCCAACTTCCCTCCAAATTCATTTGAGAAGTTAAAATCAGAACAGGTTAGTCATGTAAGCTCATTTTATCATTTGACACTCCATCATGTACCTCTACCACATTTTGACGTCGATAACGCCTCCTTCTCCCTTCCAGTATTATGTGTGAAAATAAATTTAAGATATAGTTTGCTTTTTATTTCCTATAATCGTATGAGTTCATATCAATTACATTTTCAATAATTTGAGGCTCCTCAAGCTCTACTTAAATTTTTATAATTCGTCATTTTGGATTCATTTTGACCAAAATGCAAGGAGTCATATTTTGGTCACCAACTAACCTCACACCCAAAGTTTGACATTTCTAGGTCGATTTAGTGAAGAGATATAGAAAATTCAAGAAAATTTATGACTCAAAACTTATTCAAAAAGCCTTTATCTGGCCTAACTTCTCTCAAAATGCACTTATGAAGCTGAAATTGAGATATGTTGGTATCTATGACGCACTCTTACATATGAAATCAATAGCAAAGAATTTGAGCTATTTTGCTCTCTACTGCCTCTCCCTCAAAATTTGAGTCTTTCATCATTTTGAAATTTATCGAAAACACAAAATAATATACTTTTCCCATTTGTAAGAAAAGTCTTTCACCAAATTTTAAGCGAATTTTATAGATACCCGCCTGCGTTACTCGTGAGGGAAAAAATATGTATACCAAAAAGTTTGAAATTTGCCAGATGATTGTGAATGGTCTGAAACCCAATGATTTGAAGACCCCACTCTACCCCGACTTTCCTTTCGCAAATCAGATAGGCTGTAATAGCTATCGTTTTCAAGTTAAAACCCAGTTGGGTGAAAATTCGCCTATACGCAACTAAAATCGCGGTTAATCGCGTTATTCCTCGGAAATTTCGCGCATAAAATCGCCAAAAGCAGCAACCAACGTGATTTATATCGCTGATCGCTGTTTACAGCGATTCAAATATCGCTAGTCGCTAATTATGGGGATATAAAATGCGCTAACGGGCGATATTACCAGCGAAAAAAACTACAGTTGATTTGCTCAAAAAATCGCCCATATATTCGCTTAAAATTTCGCCTTTGCGCGAGTTCGTTAATTTTTAAATAGAATCGTGCACGTTATACCGATACAATAAAGAAGTGTGGTAGTGTGCATATATTAAAGACGCTATCAAGTACCAACGTATTATTATACGCGCGCCTAAGCATCAATAACGAGAACATTATTGTGCGACTTATCGTATATGTTTTTAAATTTTATTTTTTTAATTTACATATATTTGAGTGCCCCATTTCTGGAGGAAGTGGGTAAGTATTTATGAATTTTCAATACATATTACATGTATAAATAGATAAACTTATTGGTAGGTACCTACTTTATAAATAAATATACTCGAATTTTCCGTCAATTTTTTATTTAATTTAATAATATTTTTATATTACATTAGGAAAGGAAATAAGGAATATTATTTTGACGGGAAACGAGTAGGAAGGAGCTCGTTTTACGCAAAAAGAAAACGGGATGCTGAATCGTCAGAGTCTGAGGTATAGTGATAGAAAAAAATTTCTATCAGTGTCTAATACGTATTTTGATAAGTTTTAAGAAATGACATATATTTTCAGTCGTCGAATTCATCAGGGGAAAAGTCCTCTTCTCCAACAGTAGCACCTTCACATGTAATGATACGTTGAAGAGAGGGGAAAAGGTACTAAATAAGGGGGAAGATATTGATAATACGGGTAAGTATAACCATTGCTGTAAGATAATTTTTTTAAGACTTTGACGATGAAATCATTTGATATTAATATTTTTTCACATTTTTTTGTTGAAGTGTCGATAAGTAATGTCACTGATGACAGCATGATGATGACTCAACCATCAACACCATCACCTGTGGTGCCTGCTGAGTCGAATAATTCATCTGCTATCAACAAGACGCTAAGTTTTAGTGACTTTTAAATAAATATACTTATAATTATGAATCTGCATGGTTTGATTTTTTTCTTTGTGACTCTTCTCCGCAACTACACTGGTTCGATTTTGACAAAATTTTGGATTTCAGTTCGAATTAACATTTAGGGATTTTTAACCATAATCTGCACTCCCAACCCCAAAATGGAGGAGGGAGGAAGGTCAACATTTTGAATAGGGCTCCACATATTTTTTCATGTTCTTATTACGATATTTTTCATTTTTGGGGCACCTTTACCCGTCAGATTTGACTCGTAAAATCAAAAATCTCTTAACGGTTTTCGACCATATTTGGGGAGGGGGTAAACAAAACCCAGAATTTCTTCATTTTTTCTTCCTTTTAATTTTTGGTTGTACATGGAATATTTTCGTTGCGCTCGCGTTTCGTTACGCTCAAGATACACGATTTAAACATATTTGACCTTGAACATTCGCGTTGATATATGTTCTAAAATATAAAAATGTTCAAACCCGTTAAAAAGGGTATGAATTACGCGATTTTTTTTTTCTAATGTGCTTCTCATACACTGTATTTTCTCTTTATGAACTTTAATTTTTTTTAACTCGAAATAAATGCACATTTTAACAGTTTTTCAAAATATGGCCAACTTCTGAAAAAATGAGCTAGAAAAAATTACATTCGCGCATATAGTTTTGCAATAGGATAAAAATTATTTAAATCGTAGGATTTGAGTAGTTATAAGTCTTAAATTACTCATTATGCCATAATGACGCCAAATAAAATGAAATAGGTGATATATTTTTTTCCATGAAAGGGAATTTCGCACTTGGGGGTGTTAAAATCAGTTAGACACAGTGTATAAAAAATTAAAGTATTAAAATAAAAGTATATATTATGTTCTATGTTCATGCACCAATATATATATGCATATATTTGTAATGTTGAAAAGGAGAAAATTCGCTCTAAAATTCGCTAGCGATTTCCGTGGACTAATCGCTTGTCTTTTCTGCCTATAACTTCGTTGGTAAATTCGCGTGAAATATCGCGGTTGCGCGTCGCGGTTCATTTTAATAGCGACTGCGCACCTATAATCGCCCGAAATATCGCTTAGCGAAATAAAACGCGAATTTAGATGCGCAGTCGCTATTAAAATGAACTGCGACGCGCAACCGCGATATTTCACGCGAATTTACCAGCGAAATTATAGGCAGAGAAGATGGGCGATTAGTCCACGGAAATCGCTAGCGAATTTTAGAGCGAATTTTCACCCAACTGGGAAACCCAGCTAAAAAGATATCTGTAACAATAAAATAATTTTCGAAGCGATATTAATTATGTACAAATTGCAATCATTAAAAAAAAAAAACCAACCAGGTAGAACAATGTAAACAAATTTCGAAGCGAGATTAATAAATTGTTATGAATTTCAACACATATAAAAGAAACCTAAAATTATTAGGAAAAATCTACCTAATATAGGTTTTAAATCTATATCCCCGCGTACTATCATAACTGTAAAAATTGGGGCTGTCTGTATATTGATTCGAAACTTAAATTTGAAGAGGGATTTGTAAATGAACCAACAAACCCGATACCCCATCCAAAACTTTTTTAATCCCTAGATTTAATTTTAAATTTACAGCAGCCAAGTCAGGAATCGAAATCATGAAGCGATATACTTCCCCGTTAAAACTGAACATGCCTCAACTATAAATAAATCCCAAATCCAAATTTTGGATTTTGTGGGGGTCAAATGCTTTTGCACGTGGCCAATTATATAATGCAGCCTTCAGTTAAGTTTGTACCTCCCAAAATATATGCTGTATTGTAACAAAATCAAGTAAAACAAATGAAAATTCTGTATCCGCGGCTAATATTGTTGAAATAAATCACGGATAAAATTCAGTTTGAAAAAAAAAAAAAAAATCAAAAAATATGTTTAGTATTAGCATAGATTAATGATACATACACATAAATAGCCCACTGGTATATACGAATTTATCACTCATATAAATGTTCAAAAAGGAGCCAGAAAGTTTTTTATTAATAATCATCTAGAGTAACAATCGAGTTGAAGTATTTGGAAACAGCTCATTCGAAAGAGCTTGACATGAAAAATTCGTGAAAAAATGATCAGTAAAATAGGTATGGAACAGTAATGGAGGGGTAGGGGTCCAAAACTATGTGAAAATTTTTTTGTAGTCTAGGAACACCACCTGAGGGGTATATAGGAGCTAAAAAACGCTTGGAGCCGAGATCATCCCTTATCCGGGTATACCCTTTGAAAAAAAATGAAAAAAGCTTTTTTGAGTATAAGGGGGCCATTTTGGTTGGTAATTTTTGGAAAAGTTGAGAAACAGTTTATGAATGAGTTGTCTACTTTTTTCAAGCATATTGGAGGAAACTATAAATTTTTTGAATTTTTATTAAAATCGAAGAAATACTTTTTTGAGCTTACAGAGCCTATTTCGGTAGATAATTGTAAGTTTTGGAATTGATGAAACATGATGAAGTTTCATTCAAAATAGTTTATAAAGGTGCTCATCTGGCGGGTGTTGTTTGCTATTTTCACCCGTACTGGAGCGAGTTAAAAATTTATTTAAATTTTGAAATTCAAAAAATAATAAACGCTTTTAAATAAATGAAAAGAAACAGCTAAATATTCGTTAATTTATTCCGGCTTTCATTGCGCATATTAGTGTCATATCGCCAGTATCCAAAGAATACATGAAGGTCGTTGATACCACATAAAACGCTAAATAAATAAATAAAAAATGGTTATTATAGTGAGTGGGCTTGCTATGTGAAACGGTCGGTGAAGTCATTTTATTAAACCTTTGAAATCGTATTTCGATCAACACCCAGCTCAACACCAAATATATAAGCTTGAAATAGATTCGCTGTTCTAAACGTGGAATTATTTGACTACGTACACTTTATGAGATTTTTCTTCAATCAAAATGACGATTTTTGAATAATGTACAGTCGAAAAGGAAGTAAATACATAGCGTAACAACTTATACAAACTGATCTTAGAATACAGATATTGAAAAATATATTTTTATTTCCTGATTTTATCCAACCTAAAAAACGAAGACAGAACGAAGTAAAATTTAACCATTGGCGGAATTTTTACAAACGTCACTTAGATAATATAATTAATAATGATTTATTAGGGTCAAAGCGAGAATGTGATGCAGCATACTTTTTGAAAGCGGCAAAGATGAAAAAAAAGCGTCGACAACAGGGCTGCAAAACCGATTGGAACCGGAACCGAACTGGAACCAAGAACCGGTAGAACCGATAAAATTTTGGAACCGGAACTGAAACCAGAACCAATATTTTGAAATTTGTACTAAAGCTGGAACCGGAACCAGAACCGAAAATTTTTACTGAGAACCGGAACCAGTACCGGAACCGATATGAAAATATATTGATTCCGGTTCTAGAAAAGTTTAATCTCTATTAATAAGATTAGAGTGTGCTAATAGCTGTATACTCTCTACCTATCGATAGTCAAAGGTTGTAGGTAACTGTTGTAGTGTTTCATTCTATAAATTACAATCTGTGATATCGTACATCTTCGCAAAATACTCTCTAAAATTGATAAAATTCGGGATCTTGGGGTTGTTTACAATTTACAAGACCATTTTGCAATAATATTATTTTTCAAATTTTGGTTTCAATACTCCCTCCTGATTATGCTTGTAAAATGGAGTATTTTGATAGGTCACACATGTTTTTTTTTTGGAACCGATAAGAACCGGAACCGGAACCAGAACCGATATCATAGAACCAGAACCGGAACCAGAATCAAAACTGAAGTCATAGAACCGGAACCAGAACCAGAACCGGAACCAATATTTGGGAACTGAAACCAGAACCGGAACCGGAACCAATATTTTTTCGGTTTTGCAGCCCTGGTCGACAAAAGCAACATTAAAAACATTTACAACATTATAACCATTATCCGCCTGAACTCAGTTGACCCACCCCATTTTTTGTTAAATGAATAGCCTGCTTAACTTGTCGTTTGAAAATGCGATTGGAGAACGTACTAACAAAAAAAAAAGATGTTCACTATCGCCAGTATGTTTTTCGTTGGTGTTCTGTTAGGGTGATTATTTAACAGAGAATTTTTTTATAGTAACCAACCCTACACTGATGGTTTAAAGGCACTTCACATTTTATTCTACATTCTATAGGTTGGCAACAATGAATGGAATACGCATCGCTGCGTCAGTGAGCCTTATTCTCGAGAATAAAAAGGTAGCAATAGACCTTACAGTGACCGGTCGCAACAATCAGTGCTACCCTATAGATGCACGTGAAATGTGTTGAATGTATTTATCTTTTCATATTAGTTCAACTCTACGTAGTTGCATTATATGTATACGGTCGGTTAATAGCTACTTAATGCATTTTTTGAACATTAAACCTGAATTGGTTATTAGCCAACAAGTGTAGTTGTATATACAGAGTCGGTTAAAACTTAAAAGCTGACTAAGTGCTTCAAAAAAAAAAATTGTTATTAGGTATTAGTGGACTTAATGCCTTTAAATGTTGCACCAAGTCGGTTATTAGCCATCTCTGTACCGCAATATTACACAGAGTCGGTTAGTAGCCAATTCAGTGTATTTAAACATTGAACCAAGTTGGTTATGACTTATGAGCCCACTCTATGCAGTTGTATTAGGTACACTGTGTCACATTGTCATTCATTAGCCGATTCAGTGCTTTCAAAGAAGTCGATTATTAGGTGAAGAAGCCGATTCAAATACTCCATGCACTGAGAGCTATAATTTGTTTTGTTGAACTTGAAATTTTCTACCATTTTAAAATATTTTCCATTTTTTTACTTACATACAATTTATAAGTTACAATAAGTGCGATTTCTATTTTAAATTAGCTGGTCCAAGGTTGTACTGAATATATATATATTTTTTTTCAATATTTTTACTATGATCAACTCATTTGTCATTCTTACAAGTATTATGAATGATATGCAGCACGCCATGAGAATATGTAAGAATATTCTCTTCAAGACTCAAAGAATATTCTAAAATGTTCTCAAAAATGCAAGAATATTCTTTTTTGAGAATATTCTCATCCCATCCCTACTACTAACCGACTCTGTGTAATAGACTAACAGTACTATACGTTGTCGAATAATTTCTCGGCCAAAGATTGCTGCTGGATTTACAAAATGGAAAAAAACTGAAAGATATACCCTTTGCTTTCAAGTCTCAACCCCAACTTGATAAAAAATAGGAAATATATTACTTATTTAATTTTGCAAAAATTATTTTCACATTCATAACAAATTAATACACGAAAACCCGAATTAAATTTTAACGTTTAATATAATCATATTTTTTGATTTTTACAATTACAAAAAATGGAACGTAAACCTAATCATTACTAAAAAAAGAAATTGGAAAAATAAAACATCTACGCTTCGTTCTTCAAACCCTGAACTTGATATTAAATAAAATATAATGAAATTGATACATTTTGTATTTTCAGTGTTGAACGCACTGCGTTACAATCCGAGCGACCAGGTCGCGCAACTGGTCCAGGTTACTTTTTTTTTCTCGAGACTCACCGTCAGTAAAAATCATCGCTGCGTTGCCAGCAGTTAAGGGGATATTTCACTAGGAAAGTAAATGCGGAAAGTTGTTGCGGAAAAACAACTTGCTCAATGAAATATGATATTAGCAAGTAGTGAGCAAGTAAAGTAAACAAATCTAATAACTCGTGGCAAGCACTTTCCAAGGTAGAAACTGTTTCAACTTGTAGAAACTTTCCCAGATTTTTGTATCAATTTTTGTTTTATGTTTTTTCTAATTTTTATTTTTTTCAAATTTTAAAATGGATGGAGGAAAAGAAAAATGGAGCGGAGATGACGTTAAGAAGTTTTTAACAGTTTTCTTTGTTAGCGATGCTTTCAAATCCTGCTTTAACATCTCGGCAATAAGTATAACACCACTTATTATTATTAATTGCTTATTCATGATTTTAATCAACACCATATTTAACGCAAAAATGTAATACACCACCGAAAATTACTCGAAAATCTCATTTAAAAACTGTTATCAGTCGAGTGATAAGGAATACATGCCGCTTTACTACTTTCTCAAATGTAATTTGAAAAAAAAATATCCCATTTTCCTACAACTTGCTCACTACAGTAGTTGACTGTCTTTATGTAACTTTCCTTATTTACTTTCCTAGTGAAATATCCCCTTTACCAACAGTCGAGCTTCGTTCCGAATGCCGTACTCACCAACCTATCATATTACTACCTAGACCGACCTGGTGATATGCTACCTTGGGTTTACCAACCAGGTACATATTCACCTCAGTCTACCTGTAGTGGTTGTCCTCCTGTCTTGGTTGACATGGCGCGGTGTATGTACCTCCTTTTGGTAGACGTCATCGGTTGTACGCGTAGCGTCTTCCTTAGAAAATATTTTTCCAAGGGTACCCCTACGCGCACAACCGCCACATGGTTTATCGGCGCCGGGATCACTTTATTTATTTCTGTCGAACATAATGGCCCACCAATATATACAGCGGCCATTTAGTTCGACTTAACTTGAATATTTTCATACACCTGAAACCTTATCCAGATAAACCGTATATATAGATACGATTTCCCTAGATAAGTAGCACTTAAAGAATACGTGCACGCGATCTTTTAAACTACCTAACAAATGCATAAAATGAAATTTTATATATCATGCAATATTATACGTTAGTAATATTAAGCAAACTTACGAATTCTATCACCAGAACTCATAGCCACAAAATCGTCGTTGTTATTTTTTGTTATAGTGTTGGAAAAACCAGGTATATTTAAGCACCGCAATTTGATGAATATAAAACACGCGCAGATGTAGGTATCTAATACAATCATATGTTTATTTATACAGATATCACAAATACTTGAAACATTATAAGAGCACACATTAAAAGTTATCCGCACGAGAAGATACTTCCATAAACATGAAGTAAGTACTTTGGGTTCCTTCATCTGAGCCAAACATATTTCTTCCTTGCAGTGTTGCCACTACATTAGATAAACTTGTAATACAACATTAATTATAGCAGGTGAAATTAAACAATGCATTAATTAATTAATTGTTAGGCGATTTCTATTGTCCAACCGTTCTAGGCATCGATCTCCAGGACCCGCCTTCGCCTTCCGGAACTGAAACGGCCACCCGCTGCCACATCGCCAATATTTCTATATGGATTCCTGTACTGAAATGAAAGAAAAACAATCTATCCGCCGTGAGTTGGGTCAAAAAAATTTTCTATAGTTCTATAATCTTTTTTCGTCGACATAGCAGAAAGGTCATTATGTTTAGTAAATTTGGGGAGATAGAGGAAAGAGAGAGAGAGAAAAAAAAAACATTTTTAGGTAACATCAATGTAAAAGGTAAAACTCGTTCAATAGCGCTTATATTCGAACTTTTTTTTTTTTCTATGTCCCTTCCAGGGCTGCAAAAATGGAACGATAACGTTATCCGGTATCGTTCCGGTATTGTTTTTCAAATGGATTCGGTATCGTTATCGTTCTGGTATCGTTATTTAATATGTTCCGGTATTTTGTATCGTTACCGTTTCGTTATTTGAAATGTTCGGGTATTGGTATCGGTATCGGTACTGGTATTGGTATCGTTATTTTTCAAAAATTATTGAATATGTATTCCAAGTTTTAAACCAACTTTCAAAATTGGAAAAAAATCTGGTCCAGCCTAATAATAATAATGAATGAATTGTAAGCAGTATTATTAATTTTTTTCCATGTGATTACGTTAATCAAATAATAATTATTAATTAATTTAATTGTATTAAATGGCTAAATAAATATAAATGCTTACAGCTATGTCCGGTATTGCTACTATTCTTTTAAAGCATTTTATAAATCATTCACAAAAATAGGTCAGAGCCGTCAGAGGGCCACAAGAGATCATGACAGTTGACACCATTATGAACATAACGCAGACAGCACCTCCAATTATCTGGTATAATAACATTAATAACAAGTAACAACACATCTCAAAATAAATAAACTTTTTAAATTTTGGTGTAAATTGACAATTAATAACAGATAGGTAAGCTCGTTTTAGAAAAAAATATGAAGGTCAATTTTTTTGAAATGATTGTGTTGTTATTAGCGCTGGTGCTGGTGATAAAAACGTCAAGAATGGAAGGAAACGAAGAGATTGGAACAATTTTTGAGGGATAGAAACGAAGGGAACGATACGACTTTGAATGAGCAAAGAGCGTTATATGAATGAAAGGAAATGAAAATCAAAAGATGTAAGCAAGAGGAGATGGGAACGATTCAATTTTTTTTTGCTCTTTTCTCACTGCCCCAAGCTGGTGCTAAGTGCGTCGATGTACATCTACAATTTCTACATACTTGATAATTTACTCAAATAATACTGGCAATTTTATTTTTTACATATTATTAATAAGAAAAATGAAAAATAATAATAATAATAATAACGGAAAAATAACGGAAAAAGGTTCCGGTATCGGTATTGTTCTGGTGTCGGTTTTCAAATTTTCTAGTATCTGGTATCGTTTCGTTACCGTTTTTTAATTTTTCCGTTATCTGGTACAGGTATCGTTACGTTATTTACCGGAAAATGCCGTTTCGTTACGTTTTTCCGTTCCGTTACGGTATCGTTTTTGCAGCCCTGGTCCCTTCTAGCGTATTTGATAGTTACATCATGTATGTTCTATTTTAAATATTGTTGTAAATCGTTCCCGACTCAATCGCTCTCTACATATGATATTGAATAAAATTCCCCCCACTGTTCGTTTCCTTCCATTTTTAGTTATTGGATTGTTTTCTAACTTGAATACGCTTGCTTGCAGGACCAATTCCATTGTTTGCTTTTCCCCTATTACTTCAATTAAGCGTTGGATAATTTCTATCTGTTTTTCTGATATCATTTTTGCGATCTTTTCCGCTGCTGGGGACAATGTGTTATAATTAACGTGAACATCTCTGCTGATTTTTTTGCGCTTTTCTTGAATTAGTTTTTCTATGGCTTTTTTGTTTTTTTCTATTTGTTTCAGTTTTTCATTAAATTGGTCTTCCCGATTCTCTTCAGGTTCTATCTCATCCTGCTGATCTCCTCCCACAAATTTTGTCACTCTCTCCTTCAATTCGTATGGGTTAATCAACGACTTGCACTTTGGATTGCTTTCTATTTGTCGTATTTGCTCCGCTGTTAGGAATAGTGTCAGCTAGTGATGGGACTTTTCATGAAAAGTTAAAAACATGAAAAGAAAAGTGAAAAGTGGGCCTGAAAAGTGTGAAAAGATGTGAAAAGTGGTGAAAAGTAATGAAAAGTGTTGAAAATGGATACAACGCGTCCTATCCTTCAAAATGATACCCATATGGACTATTTTTGAATGTTTGTAGCATTTGTTTTGCGAATTGTAAAATAAATTATTCAAAAACAATCAAATCAAATATACCTGTTCGTAATGCATCACTTTTTCTAGTTTTTCACTCAATTTTTAGCTATAAAGTATCACTATTCATGATATTTATATTTAGTACCAGGCACCACCAGGCATCGATTTTGATTTTTGAAGTACATTTTACATTTTAAGTTTTTATTAAATAAAAAAAAATGATTTGAATTTGATTCAAATTTAAAATTTTACACTAGTGAGTAGTGACTAGTGATAAATTGATAATTTAAAGTCTTTTTTACTTTTTAGTTTTTACTAAGAATTTTTTCAGGTGCTTTTAGGGTAAAAAAAGTTTTTCATTTGTATTTTGAATCAGAAATAAGACGAAAACATAGCAACATTTCTTGAAATTTGAAAAGAAATTTTATTAAAAATTAAAATGAAACAAGAACAAGAATGAAACAATCTCTAAAACATAGCAAGTAGCAACATTTTACATTTCTTAAAATTTGAAACGAAATTTTATTAAAAATTAAAAAACAGAATGGTTTAAAAAAAATCAATGTTACCATCGTTCTCAGCGTTGAAAATTAATGTCAATCGATATGTCACACTGCTGTATGTAAACATTGAAAAGTCGCACTTTTCACTTTTCCGGACCAACTTTTCTTTTCACTTTTCATGAAAAGAGAAAATACTTTTCAACACTTTACTTTTCAAGGAACATCACTAGTGTCAGCTGCCTAAGGTTCACTACCTTCTGATCGTCAATGTGGTCGTTATAATTTTAATTTGGTAGCAATTTTTTGTGACTTTTTGAAGAATTTTATAAGGGCCTATTCGCTTGGGGTAAAATTTTCCTATTACCATTTTTTCAGCATTAGATTGGAGATGCGTGGTTACCATCACTAAATCGCCTTCTTTATATTCAGTTGTGGGATTGTATCGGTGGTTGTAACTTATTTCATTTTCGATTATTTCAGCCTGTTGTTGTATTTTTATATACATGTCAATAATGTTAATTTTCTTGTTTTTCTCATGTAAATCCCCACTCTTTCTATCCAGTTCCATGTAGGCGTTCACCAATTTATCAATATCGCCTCCATATACCACCGATTTTGCCAATCTATCCGCGATCTCATTGCAGTAATCGTGTGCATGCCCCTGCATATATCGAATTTCACACACTTCAAATCTTTCTATCCGTTGGTCTATTTCCTGAAAAATTCCACAATGCTGGATAGGTTTTCCATCATATTTCCTCCATTTGTTCTTTTTCCATGTGACCGCATAAGTGTTAATCGCATCGGTTGCCTATTTCGAATCAGTAAATATTTTTAATTTTTTTATATCTGCCCTTTCAGCTAATTTTAATGCCTCATTGATTGCAGTCACTTCGGCTAAATTGTTGGTGGTTCGATATCGCTCGTCAGTAGTTCTCTGTGCTACATTTATTTTTGAATCAGGCTTCAAACATATTCCTATCGCCGCGATTGCCGTATCCATTCCATTGTCTTTGCAAGCTCCATCCACCGCAATCCAGGTATACCCATCAATATCTCGTATGAAATTATCCGGATTATTTACATCATCATCCGTCAAATCCTCCACTGTCTTAGCTTCCGTTTTTAACGATTCGAGTTTTTCCTTAGCCTCTATTAACAAATTTACGTAATTCGGTTCTTGTCTCTTTAGTAATCCCCTCCCTGGTTCTATTTCATTTTCTATCTGCCATATTTCATTTGGTGTGAGTTTGAATCGTGATGGTATGCTATTTAAATTTTTTTCTATTTCCCCTACCTGTTTGTCCCAATTTTCGTGATTGTATTCTATGTCTCTATAACTTTTTTTGTTGATGTATATCCGAAATTGAGCACCTAATTCCCTCATCACTCTTTCCACCGACGAAGACTGAGGGTTATGGGGGGAAACGTAAGTAGCTATGATTCCTCTTTTTCTACACTCATTTTTCCATCCATCAGTAGCAAATTGGTGTCCATTATCGGTGATGATTTTTTTTATTTTTATTCCTGCCTCTTCAAAATCGTTTACCATGCGGTCTAAAATTCTTGTACATTTTTCCAATTTCGCATCAACCATTGTATTCAGCCAAATTTTTTTCGAAAATATATCCTTTGCAACAATAATTGATTTTGGTTTTTTCTTTCTATTGGGTAGTGGTCCATAAATATCCACCGATATAATTTCCCCTTTCTCCCATGCTAATATAGGCGTGTATTCACTTATTTTCTTTTCTCCATAAACCTTGTTCATTTTACATAATACGTAGATTCCTGTAATTAATTTTATATCTTTTAATGAGTTGGGTGAATAATAGAATCTTTTGAAAATTATTTCTAATCTCGCTGAACCCACATGCCCATACCATTCATGGAGATATTCCACTATGTCGTTGAAGAGAATACTGGGAAATACTGGCAATGACGTACCATCGTTCATTAATTTGAATAGGATCATTTTGTCATTTTTTTTTTATACTCATAATTTTTATCGATTCTATCTGAACTTTTTTTATTTACTAATCGATTAATTTTCTTTTTTATTTCAGGATCCTGCTCTTGTAGTTCATCTAGTCTATCCAGTGCCCCTGCCAGAATAGGGCTTAATTCGATTTTATTGACGTTGCATATCTTATTGGCCTCAGATACTTCGTAATTGTTCAAGATAAGTTGTTGATTAGGATTCTTCAGTAGTTTCGAATTTTTTCCTTTGATGTTATAAATAATGTTGTATGAATTGAGAATCGTGATCCATATCGATGCTTGTTATATACGAAAGAATTCACATAAATTCACATTGAAACGTTTAATATTAGTAACAAACATTTATAAACATTTATGCCATTTTCATATAAAATAAACATACGGAAAGGAGTTCAAAGGAGCGCCCTCTTAAGGCAGTTATTTACACTATATTTCTCCCCCACATAATTGTTTCAAAATGAATTAAATTTACAAGTTGAGGCGAATTACTGGTTTCCGTTCTCGGGTAGAATGTTGCAATGGAGTAGGACCGTGTACAGGTGCTATAATAGTTGATTCAGGAGCTGGTGGTGCTCGTTGATCTACTACTTCTGCTGGTAAGGAGTCAGTAGGTCGTAGGGTTTCATTCCTACTCGGTTGTGTTGAAATTAAAATTGGTAATTCGTCTTCGAAGGTGACATGTTTGGTTCTATCACGGTTTACTTCTGTTGTCTTCAGCTGGTTTATGTGACGTTTGATAACGTAACCATTATCTAATTGGATTTCGTAATGTAGTTTTCCTAAGCATTTTTTAACGGTTCCAAATTTCCACTGGTTTGACGATTGATAGTTCCTACTTAGAACTCGTTGGCCTATCTTCAGATGGCGAATGTTCTGATCATAAGAAGTAGCCGTTTTCCTTTGCATACAGGGTTTTAATAGGTCTAGTCGATTTTGTATATTACGTCCAAAAACCATTTCCGAAGGTGTCTTGCCATTTGTCGTAGGTGTTATACGATATTTAAATAAGATATTGCGGAGCTTCACTTTGATCGATTCTGGTTCATCACTCATTTTCTTCAATTTATCTTTTATAAATTGAACGAATCGCTCAGCCTGTCCGTTGGTGGCTGGGTGCCCTGGTGCAATGAAGCTTTGTTTGATTTGAAGTTCTGATGTAAATTTTGTGAACGTTTCTGATGTAAATATTTTTGCATTATCGCTGACCAATTCTTCTGGAATACCATAATGGGTTATAAAGTTGAGTAGGAAATCGATTGTTTTTTCGCTAGTTGGAGCATTTTTCGTCATATATACTTCAAGCCATTTTGAAAAGGAATCTACCACTATCAAGAATTGGTGATCGAATATTGGCCCAGCGTAATCTATGTGTATTCGTTGAAATGGTTTCGAGGATGGTTGCCATGGGTGTATAGGTACTTTTGTTGGATTTTTCGAATAATTTGCACAGCTTTCGCAGCTTTTGACGATTTTCTCGATGTCTTGATCTATTTTCCGCCAATATACGTAGTTTCGAGCTAGTGCTTTCATTTTAACTATACCTAGATGTGTTGTATGAAGTTCCTTGAGAATAGCTGGTTGTAGCGAAGCTGGGATAACGATTCGATGTCCACGAAAAATTATACCATTATTTATTGAATAATTAACATCTGCTTTCCCATTTTGTAGCGTTTCTTTTAAGGTTGATAATTCTGGATCAGCGGAAGTTTCTTTTCTTAATAATTCAGGTGAAATTGTTTGCGTTTTACATATATTTGAAATACGATTATCTTGAAGGAATGTGCATTCATCTATAACGTTCAATTCATAGGTTTCTTCTGGGTTCCTTGAGAAGTAGTCTACATTTTTATGTTGTTCTGTTGGTCGGTGTTGGATTTCGTAGTCGAATTGGGATAGGTACGTTGCGTAGCGAAGCATACGTGCTGCTGCAAATGTAGGTAAGTTCTTATCGGGGTTGAAGATATGTTGAACTGGTTTATTATCGACGATGAACGTGAAGGGTCGTCCAGCAATATAATGGTAGAATTTTTTTGCACCCCAAAACACGGCTAATGCTTCCTTATCCAACTGCGAATAATTGGCTTCTGACTTTGAAAGTGATCTAGATGCGAACGCTATAGGACGTTCTATTCCTTCTGGTAATTTATGTGATAATATTGCAGAGATCCCAACTGGGCTGGCATCCGTTGCTAAGGTTAATGGTAGATTACGTTGATAAGGGATTAAAACCTGTTCGCTTGATAAAATTTCCTTGATTTTATTGAAAGCTTTGTTGCATTCTGGTGACCAGATGAATTTCTTATTTTTCCATAAAAGTTTGTTAAGAGGGTGTAAAATTTTTGTTGAGTTTGGAATAAATCGGTGGTAATAATTCACAAGACCAATAAATTGTCGAATATCATCGGTATTTTTCGGTGTTTGTGCGTTGATTACAGCTGCGATTTTTTTTGGAGACTTTTTTAATCCATCTTTGCTGATAACATGCCCAAGATACTCAATTTCGTTTTGAAAAAATCTACATTTCTTAATATTCACATGGAGTTGGTTTTTTCGTAATTGTTCAAGAAGTAGTCTTAATTGTTGTTCACATACCTCTAATGTATCGCCTTGAACTAAAATATCGTCGAAATAAGCTACTGTACCCGGTAAATCGCGAACAACTTGGTTAATAAATCGATGAAAAATATTTGGTGCAACTTTTGTACCATAATAATAAGCGTTTAACGATGTAGGTACCTCGATGTGTCAATAAAGCCTGCATTTTTGCAGTTTCTGCATCTACTTGTAAATGTAGGTAAGCATCACGTAAGTCGAGTTTACAATAATATGCCCCATTTTCCATTTTTTGGAAAATATCTTCGATTGTGGGTATTTGATAGCATATATTTTCAAGTTGCTTATTAAGTGTAAGCTTATAATTATCACATAAGCGCAGTGAGCCGTCAGGTTTTTCAATATAGACTGCTGGTGTACCCCATTCTGAAATATCGACTTTTTCTAGAATATTTTCTTCGACCAATCTATCAATACAACGGTCGGCTGCAGGTATGAGTTCGTAAGGTAATTTTTGAGGTTTACAGTAGATTGGTTTCGCATTTTTCTTCAGTGTATACGATACTTCGTAATTAGGGACAACGCCAATCGTTGGGCCGAATACATCACTGAATTCTTGTTCTAGTTTTTCTATTGATGTTGTATCAATTGATGTTATCGATTTGATCTCATTGATACGGATAATATCGAGAGGTATCAGCCATTGCCTACCCATAACTGATGATTTTGATCGATCTGTCACGTACAGGTTGCTGGTGATTTTACGATTACCATATTGTACCGTTACATTAGCATAACCTAAAGGTCTAAAGTAATTATTTTGAAAATCGCGAAAGATTGTATCATCACGCAAAAGTTCTGTTGATAAATTTAAGCGTTTGAAAAATTCACAAGAAACAATAGTCTTTTTACTACCGGAATCACATTCAAGTTCACAATCAACGTTATTTATTTTAACCGGAATAATAATTTTATCACTACCGTCATCGATTGAATGAATTTGATTGAACTCATCATCACTATCATTAGCTAAGTACGAAATTGTGTTCTTTTTAACACTATTATTATCGCGGCTGTTATCACGATTATCACGATTGTTTCGATTTTTCATTAAGGTACTAATACAAACTTTTTCAACATGACCAATTCGGCCGCACGCGTTACATTTGAATTTTTCTGCTGGATGTTTACAGTTGTTGAACAGGTGATTAGTGAGACCGCATCGTAGACAGTGATTATCAATGCCTAGTTCTTGAAAATTCATTTGTTTTCTGGTGGATCTAGAATAATCCCTGCGTTTTGAATTGTTACGAGAGGCTGGTCGTGATTTTGAACGATATTTGTGATTATGATCATTATGATTGCTATTACGATCATAATTATATCGACGTGACTGGTGAATTTTGTTTACTGCAATCGCTGGTTGATTACCTGAGGTGTTGGAGCTAGATTGAATCTCGTTGAATTGTTTCGATTCGATTTTTGATGCTTCAAGGGCTAAAGCCTCTTTCACGATGTTATCAAATTCTGTTGTATTTGATCGTAGTAATTAAAGTCGAATCCAGTTATCACGAATTCCTCTAATGAACTGACAGCGTAAAAATACATCTGCTATTGATATTGATGATGGGTTTTGACAGTTACATTTCACATAAAAGTCGCAGTCGATGATATCTTTCTGTAGCTGAGCTACATATTCTGCTATTGTTTGGTTTGCTGATTGCGTTTGTTGAAGAAACTGGTGTTGAGCCAAAATAGTGCTCTTTTTTGATTGAAGCAATTGTTTGAATTTTTCTTTCAAATTTACGTAGGTTAAATTACTAACCGCATTATCTGGTCCAAGGAATGCCGCAAGATTGTTATAGTGTTCGGCTCCAATAGATTCGCACAATAATTGCGCCTGTTTCTTTGTATCTTGTAGGTTGATATAAGCTAAATGGTTCTCAAACCTTTCGATGTACGAGGTAAACGATTCAATTTTTGGGTTGAATTGATCAAATTTTTGTAGTGTGACTGGTTCACTGGTGCTTTTCCCACTGGTAGATTCATTTTTCAGTTGTTTTACAACTTCTGCTAACAAAGCTTTTGTTGCAGCTTCGTTCTGTTTCTGGATTGCTGTAATTAATGTAGTTAACTGTTCAGCATCCATAATCGTTTGCTGTAATTAATGTGGTTAACTGCTCAGCATCCATAATCTTCGTCGCCAAAAATTGTTATATACGAAAGAATTCACATAAATTCACATTGAAACGTTTAATATTAGTAACAAACATTTATAAACATTTACGCCATTTTCATATAAAATAAACATACGGAAAGGAGTTCAAAGGAGCGCCCTCTTAAGGCAGTTATTTACACTATAATGCTTCTCTATGAGTTTGTGCCTTTCTCTAAATTTATTTTTAATTGATTTCAACCCTTCAAATACGTGAATGGTCCTACCATGGAGCCAAAGCTCAAGACGCTTAAGACAAGTGGTAATAGCTAGCATTTGTTTTTCTATGAGTGTATAATTTTTTTTGTATTTTTCCAGGGTTTTGCTGATGAACAAGATCACCCCTTGATGTTTTACGATTTCACTCTGATAATTCTCGACTTCAAGCATTTGATATAAAACTCCCTCAATCGTATCGTCAACGATCTGTGTTTCTAGATAGAAATCACGCGAGTAATCTGGTTTTGTCAATGTAAAGTCTTTTTTATATTCTCTTTCTATTTGTTCAAAAGCCTCCTTCTGATCCATGCCCCAATCAAAATTTACATTTTTGTTTAATAATTTTGTTATTGGATTCAAAATTGCCTGAAAATTTGGAATAAATCTTCTATACAAATTAATTAAACCTAAAAATTCCTGAACATGTTTTTTGTTTTTTAATTTAACCTCATTTGATCGCTTATCTAAATGTTTTTCCTTGAAATTTTCAAATTTTTCTATTTTTCTATTCTGCTTTTCTATACCTGAACTATTTAATTTGAAACCTAAATGTGCTATGTCATTTTCGAATAATTTCAATTTTTTTATGTTTAATGTTATACCAGATTTTTTTATTTTCTTCAACACTTCTATTAAATGAAGGACATGCTCTTCGAAGTTGGCATTTTGAATTAAAATATCATCAACATATTTCGACACGCTATCGTATTCTATTTCTCTGAAGATTTCATTAATTACAGATACAAACTCAGCCGATGCAGTTTTCACACCATAAGGCAATCCAATGAATTCATACGTTTCTCCTTCAATCTGGAAACCAGTATATTGCGTTGAATTTTTCGACAGAGGAATCTGCCAAAAACCTGTTTTGAAATCAAGTCCGGTGAACCATTTTGCTCCATTATTGCTAGTAATTATTCTATCTATGGGAGGCGGTTCGTTATAATTATTTTTTAATAGAGGGTTCAGATGTTCAGGGTCAAGACATAGCCTGATTTTGCCGCTTGATTTTATTTGGGGAACTATTGCATTTATATATGGAGTCTTAGATGGTATAATGATGCCATCCCTTAACATTCTATTTACTTCCTTTTGTACATATGGCATCATTTTTTGAGATGGGGTGTAATTGGGACCTCTCCATGGTTTTATATTTTTTAAATCAAAATCAACCGATGGTCCTACATATTTCCCTGTTTTTTCCGAAAAGACATCCGCGTATTCTATTAATTTTGAAAATGCAAATTCACCTTGTTTTTCATTTATTTTTGAAGCTTCTTTCAATTTATTCAATTTATTTTTCAAAATTGTAGCAAATTGTTTATGACTTTCTATAACTATACTTTCATTTTGGTTTTTAATGCAAGAGTGGTGAATTTGGATTTGATTTATCGTTTTTAAAATTTTTTGGTATTGATTTACTCCTAAAAAGGGCAACATTTCGATATCATTTTCCCCTTCAGGTTTACGGGCCGTATGCAGGAACGATACTTAACTTAAGCATTTGCTTAAGTAGTCGAAATAAGTGGCTATTCTATCTTTAAGTACTACTTCTATACCCCACCGACGCATTTCATGCCTTCCAATAATGCATACAGAATTACATAATTCAAGTACGTAAAATTCAATTTCCATTTTATGTTTTCCAAATTTCATGTTCACCGAGATGGTGTATGGCAACACTGGTACGATGTCTGTGTTCGCCAACGTTATCATTACTGATAAATCGCGAAGTTTTATGTTGACATCGTTTGGGTGGTTTTTCTTTAAATTAAATGCTACATTTTTCGAAATAATATTACCCTCTGCCCCTGTATCAAGCTGAGCAGGATACGAATCATCGTTTACTTTACTTTCATATCGACAACACAAGTACCAGCATCGTAAGTATCCAAATCATCTTGTTCTTCATTAGGAATTTTTGAAATAGTTTCACTGACCTGATTGATTTCTATTTCAGTGATAATTGTACCTGGTGGATCATCATTGAGATCTTTGGAGTTCGACATATTCTGTTCCTGACGTGTAAAACAATGAGATGGCATTGCATTAGATAAATTCTCGCCAGAATCACGATCAATCGGAGAAACGCTGAAAACTTGAGTACCTACATCTGCCTGATTATCTGAAAAGTTAGAGGCATGTTCTTTTTTATTATTTCTATCGTGAATTTTACTTAGTTTCTTTATCAGTATATTCTCCACCGATGTTTCTGTACCAAATCTAGGAAAAAACCAGGGTTGCGTACCGCGGTATTTTTTCTGGTTGGTATGGTACTGGTATTTGGTATCGGTATTTTTTCTGGTCGGTACGGTACTGGTATTTGGTATTTATATAATTATCGGTCGGTATGGTACCGGTATTCGGTATTGATATAATTTTCGGTCGGTATGGTACGGGTACATGGTATCGGTATTTTTTCTGGTTGGTGTGGTACTGGTATTTGGTATCAGTATTTTTTCCGGTCGGTATGGTACCAGTATCGGTAAATCCCAAAAAACTGCGGTATTGGTCGGTATATACCGCGGTATCGGTACTGGTACGCAACCCTAGCCCGCAATATCGCACCAGTTCAATTATTTTAAAACTCAAAAAACGTGTTAGAATCAAAAGCAGGGTTGCGTGTTGATCGAAATTAAAAATTAAAAATTAATAAATAAATAAATATCATAAATACCGCGGTATTTGCAGAGGGTTGCGTACCGCGGTATTTTTTCCAGTCAGTACGGTACTGGTATTTGGTATCGGTATTTTTTCTGGTCGGTACGGTACTGGTATTTGGTATTTATATAATTTTCGGTCGGTATGGTACGGGTATATGGTATCGGTATTTTTTCTGGTTGGTATGGTACCGGTATTTGGTATCAGTATTTTTTCTGGTCGGTATGGTACCGGTATTGGTAAATCCCAAAAAACCGCGGTATTGGTCGGTATATACCGCAGTCAAAGTAATATAAAAGAACAAGTATAGTCACTTACCCTGAAAAACCTGGCCACAGTCGATTAAGAACCAACGCTGCCACACCGCAGCGCTTCAGGAAATAGTACCTGGGTTTGAGAAAATAATTTGCGCGAGTTTATATGGGGAAAACGCAACTTCGCGCGGCTTTTAATAAAATATCTCGAAATTTGTTGCGACACCCTATAGTTTCGAAATTGCTATATTATGTAAAATTTCACGCTCTTTCCAATAGTGAAAAGAAAAACAAAATCCATCCACAACTTTTTGAGATATGACCGATCAAAGTTGAAAAGTCGCGCGTTTTTATAGATATGTAAACCTCATTGTGTAAAATTTTGATGAAAATATCTCGAAATTTGTCGCGGTACCCTATATTTTTAGGATTGCTATTTTATGTAAAATTTCACGCTCTTTCTGATGGTGAAAAGAAAAAAAAATCCATCCATAACTTTTTGAGATATAAGCTATCAAAATTAAAAAGTCGCGCGTTTTTACAGATATATAAACCTTGTTCTGTAAAATTTCGATGAAAATATCTCGAAATTTGTCGCGGCACCCTGTATTTTTAGAATTGCTATTTTATGTAAAATTTCTCGCTCTTTCCGATAGTGAAAAGAAAAAAAAATCCATCCACAACTTTTCGAGATATGAACGATCAAAGTCGAAAGTTCGCGCGCGTTTATGAAATACGTAAATTTTAAATAACATGGGAAGCGCTAATTTTTATAACTTCAAGTACTCGTTACTCGAAATTTTCAGCGGCACCATATGGTTTTTAAATTGCTATCTTATAGAAAATTTCACGCTCTTTTCAATGGTGTATAATAAAACAATCTTTTTGACCAGTATTTCTACTAGATATAGAGGTTTAAATGTTGAAAATCGTATTTCACCTATACAAAAACATATGTTTTTCAAAATTAAAACCCCCATATCTGGTAAAAATATTGATTAAAAAGACTTTTATTATGCATCGTTGGAAAGAGCGTGAAATTTTCTATAAGATAGCAATTTAAAAACCATATAGTGCCGCTGAAAATTTCAAGTAACGAGTACTTGAAGTTATAAAAATTGGCGCTTCCCATGTTATTTAATATTTACGTATTTCGAAAACGCGCGCGAACTTTCGACTTTGATCGTTCATATCTCGAAAAGTTGTGGATGGATTTTATTTTATTTTCACCATCGGAAAGAGCGAGAAATTTTACATAAAATAGCAATTCTAAAAATACAATTTCGAGATATTTTCATCAAAATTTTACACAACGAGGTTTACATATCTATAAAAACGCGCGACTTTTCAACTTTGATCGGTCATATCTCAAAAAGTTGTGGATGGATTTTGTTTTTCTTTTCACTATTGGAAAGAGCGTGAAATTTTACATAATATAGCAATTTCGAAACTATAGGGTGTCGCGACAAATTTCGAGATATTTTATTAAAAGCCGCGCGAAGTTGCGTTTTCCCCATATAAACTCGTGCAAATTATTTTCTCAAACCCAGGTACTATTTCCTGAAGCGCTGCGATGCGGCAGCGTTGGTTCCTAATCGACAGTGGCCATATTTCTCTTATGTATTCTTCTAATGAGTGACTATACTTGTTCTTTTATATTACTTTGACCGCAGTATCGGTACCGGTACGCAACCCTGGAAAAAACCGAAAATGTCGAGTTCTATGGAATGTACGCATTTTGAATTTTATATTTCCTCTTCGATCAGTTTTAATATATCTGTAGTGACCTGTAAAAAAAATTTCGCCGGTTCCTCTATGAACACTATGTTACGATATTTACTAATAGTTCTCTTCATTGTTCGTATTCGTCTTAGGTATTCGCGAATAGGTCTAGCCTTGGCAGCTGGATGTATGATAGGCGCTAAGATTACGATGTTTTTTACTTTTTCTTCCAACATTTTAATTATTTTGTTCAACCACTGTTTTAGGTATCGGAGATCGAGACAATTTTAGTTTATTTCTTTCTCTGCAATAAATATTAAAATGCGATCGGCAGAGATTTGTTCGTCAGATAAATCAACGTAAATTTTTTTCAATGATCTGCCTATTGATAAGACATTGCCTTTGTGTAAATGTTCTTTTTTTGTTTTTAGGTTACACATGTTCGCAAGAAAATAACACAACGAATCACCCAACAATTGATAATCGTCAAGAAAAAACTTACCCTCTCTGGTGCAAATAATGGGAGATGTCTTTACAGTTAATTTACTCACGTTGAATTGATTTAGTTTTTTGGCTGATTTGCCTCGTTGTCATTAATTGCGCTTCCCGTAGTACCTTCCTGTGCTTCACCTCTCCATGGGCGACGACCTCTTGACTGCCATGTTCCTCGGTAATATCCCCTGCTGTTCCCTCTTTCGTAAAAATGATTATTTCTATAATTTCTATCGTTTCTATCGTAGGTTCTATCACCATTTTCTATATCATTGTTTTCCTTACCATAATCTTTTGTATCCCATGCCAAAACACCTGATCTTTCCCCGCCATGAAATTCACCCAATTTTTGCAATCCATCAAATAATGTCTTATCGTCATTTAAATTTTCAATCGAGATTTTCACTCTATACTTATATGGAATTTTTTCGTATACATATTTTAAAACTTTCTTTTTAGATAGATCTTCTATTTTCTCCAATGTTTCATGCCACAATTTTAACTCACTTATGATTTCTTTTATTGAGGCTTGCGGGTTTCCCCGATAATTTTTAAAATGATATAACGCCTCACCTTGCGATGCCTCATCCTAGAAAATCTCTAAAAATGTTTCCCTCAAGTTTTCATATGTTGTAGCGCTCAACGAATTTGATAGCCATGCGCTTGATTTAACCCTCACTGCATTCCTAAATAACATCAATTTGCACCTTTCGCCGAATTCAGCATCCTCTGTAGCGTTTTCAAAATTTTGAATAAATTTATGAGGATGATATTTATTGTTATTATTAAATTCTATGCCACTTTTTGAAAATAAATCTACTGTCACCTGGTCATTTCTATACTGTGCACTACTTCCTTTGAAACTCCTCACAGGTGATGATTGCCTTCTTTCAGAGCTATTTCTCAGCAATCGATCAGGGCTAATGTTGTTACGATTTTCACTATTCTGTTTTTCTTGGTTTTTGTTTCTATCGAGTTTATTTAAAATCGACTGTAAAGATTCTTGAATTTCCTTTCCCTGTCTTTCATTCCTTTCTACTGACTCCTTCATGGCTCTTACATCTTCTTCAGTCGCCCTTAATCTATTTAAAATTACAATGGTCTTTTCTTCGACTCTCCTTTCTATTTCATTTTGGATTTTCTCGGTATCATTTTCACCTTCACTCAGCATTTTTGTTCGATCTATTTCCGTTCCCTTTTTTACTTTTCTATTAGGTTGTCTACGTACCACAGTTCTATCGCGACTTGTCATACATAAATTCGTGAATAAATATCATTTGAAATTTTGCATTTTATGAATTCTATCTTTTTTTTTTTCTAATTATGTAAATAAACGAATATTAATTAAAAATGATATTTCAATTTTTTTCTTGTCTATATTTTTTCAAGTATTAACATGCAGTAAAGAGAAACACATATGTACTTTGTATTATTCTATACCTTTTACCTTTTTTTTTTTTTTTTTCAAATTGTGTACTTACAGGTTTTTTTTTTTTAGTTCGGGCGCCAATGAAATGATATATCGATTACTTCGGCGGACAAATCGTTTATTCTTTTGAATTACAGAAAAATGCGAACACAGTCAACAACTTAAAAACTACCTCTGGTGTAAGGCTAGCAAGAGAGTGCCGTGATCGTCTCTAGCCGCCCGGCATTCCCAGCCACATAATCAACGTTTTGAATATGGGCGGGAAGCCGGCGGTAGCGACACCACGGACGTCGACACTTGGCCAAAGCATTTTATATTATTTTCCATTTTTCTTACATGATAGATGGCAGACGACGGCTAAGCGAAGCGTCACCGCTTCAGGGCGATTTCTTACTAACAAATTCATTCAATATCACCCTTCTGACCAGTTTCATTTTTAGACATTTTTTTGTTTTCGTGATTTTTGTACGAATCAATGAATCATCAATTATTAATAACTCCAAAGAACTGGATTTCCCATCGTTCAATTCACATTTAGATGACTATAGAAATCGTTCAGTTTATTTATAGGTTTAGGCGATTTGCGTGAGTTGAGTCAACGAAACCTGCGACTTCAACCATGATACACCTAGTACAAAGTAATATAAAAGAACAAGTATAGTCACTTACCCTGAAAAACCTGGCCACAGTCGATTAAGAAACAACGCTGCCGCATCGCAGCGCTTCAGGAAATAGTACCTGGGTTTGAGAAAATAATTTGCACGAGTTTATATGGAGAAAATGCAACTTCGCGCGGCTTTTAATAAAATATCTCGAAATTTGTCGCGACACCCTATAGTTTCGAAATTGCTATATAATGTAAAATTTCACGCTCTTTCCAATAGTGAAAAGAAAAATAAAATCCATCCACAACTTTTTGAGATATGACCGTTCAAATTTGAAAGTCGCACGTTTTTATAGATATGTAAACGTCGTTGTGTAAAATTTCGATGAAAATATCTCGAAATTTGTCGGGGTACCCTATATTTTTAGAATTGCTATTTTATGTAAAATTTCTCGCTCTTTCCGATGGTGAAAAGAAAAAAAAATCCATCCACACCATTTCGAGATGTGAACGATCAAAGTTGAAAGTTCGCGCGCGTTTTCGAAATACCTAAATTTTAAATAACATGGGAAGCGCCGCCAATTTTTATAACTTCAAGTACTCGTTACTCGAAATTTTCAGCGGCACTATGTAGTTTTTAAATTGCTATCTTATAGAAAATTTCACGCTCTTTCCAATGATGGATAATAAAAATCTTTTTAATCAATATTTTTACAAGATATGGAGGTTATAAATTCCAAAAACGCATCTTAGCTGTCAAAATGCGTATTTTTCGTAAGTTTGCATTCAGGTTACTCAAAATTTTCAGGGGCATCACAGAGTTTGTAATTTGCTATCTTATAGAAAATTTCATGCTCTTTCCAATGGTGTATGATAAAAATCTTTTTAATCAATATTTCTACCAGATATGGGGGTTTTAATTTTGAAAAACATATGTTTTTATATAGGTGAAATACGATTTTCAACATTTAAACCTCTGTATCTAGTAGAAATACAGGTCAAAAAGATTGTTCTATTATACACCATTGAAAAGAGCGTGAAATTTTCCATAAGATAGCAATTTAAAAACCATATGGTGCCGCTGAAAATTTCGAGTAACGAGTACTTGAAGTTATAAAAATTGGCGCTTCCCATGTTATTTAAAATTTAGGTATTTCGAAAACGCGCGCGAACTTTCAACTTTGATTGTTCATATCTCGAAAAGGTGTGGATGGATTTTTTTTTCTTTTCACCATCGAAAAGAGCGAGAAATTTTACATAAAATAGCAATTCTAAAAATATAGGGTACCGCGACAAATTTCGAGATATTTTCATCGAAATTTTACAGGATGAGGTTTGTATATCTGTAAAAACGCGCGACTTTCAACTTTGATCGGTCATATCTCAAAAAGTTGAGGATTGATTTTGTTTTTCTTTTCACTATTGGAAAGAGCGTGAAATTTTACCTTATATAGCAATTTCGAAATTATAGAGTGTCGCGACAAATTTCGAGATATTTTGTTAAAAGCCGCGCGAAGTTGCGTTTTCTCCATATAAACTCGTGCAAATTATTTTCTCAAACCCAGGTACTATTTCCTGAAGCGCTGCGATGCGGCAACGTTGGTTCCTAATCGACAGTGGCCATATTTCTCTTATGCATTTTTCTAATGAGTGACTATACTTGTTCTTTTATATTACTTTGACCTGGTAACACTGCTCAGAATGCCAAAGAATGAACTCTTCTCCGCTCTGAGCGGAAAGTGAGCGGAACGTCTCGTTCTTTCGCTCCTGAGTCCACGGACGTTGACTATAATACCTGGATATTTGGCTGCGTGTAAATAAAACGGCTCTGAAATAGAAATATAAGCCACGCCCACCGCAACGTTGCTTTAAACAGTATTAAAATTCAAAATTATAAGCCACCACCACCGCAACGTTTTGCGATCAGCCAAATATCCAGATATTATAGTTAACGTCCGTGCCTGAGTCACTCTGCCCAACTCTGTGCCTGACCAACACCTCCTATAATAAAAGGCCTGGGCGCTGAGTTATGACGTCATCACTAGGAGGCTGAAGTTGCGCGTTTTACATTGTTTCTTATGTAACTTTGCGAATTTTTTACGGCGTTCCGGGTGGCTCTAGCGCTTCGGAAAAAATTTTACCTCATAGAGGACGTTATGGAGAGTATATAAAAAAAAAATCAGGCTTCTACCTGTCAAAATAGCGATTTTGTTATTTTTTTCAAAAATCTGTATTTATGCATTTATAAGTCTGAATTTTTTTTCACATACTCCCCATCATCTCCTTTTTATGGTAAAATTTTTTCTAAATCGCTAGCGTCGCCTGGAGCGCCGTAAAAAATTCGCAAAGTTACATAAGAAACAATGTAAAACGCGCAACTTCAGCCTCCTAAGCGTGACGTCAGAACACCTGCGCCTTGTCTGCGCCACTGCTGGGCGCGTTCAGGTTTTTTTTGAACGGCGTTCGTTCCCGTTCAATGAAATTCTCAAATTTGACGTTCACGTTCCGTTCCGTTCACTGGCCAAAAAATTCCGTTCCGTTCAGCGTTCCGTTCAATTATTTCAAAAATTTCACGCGTTCCGTTCCCGTTCACGTTCATGAACGCTTCGTGAATAGACGATCACATTGAACCAAATTGAAGTTCTTCAAAACATCTGCTTTTCACTTTTACTAAACGCAATTCAACATTAAAATAACGAATAATTAACAGTCAGCCAGTCACACCACGAGAAATACACCGAATGAATAGTGATAATGAATACCACGACATAAAACTTGAGGAAGACGGAGTGAAGAAATAGAAAATTGAGAAAAAAAACTAAAAAAAGTAAAAAGACAAGTTTCTTCTTGAACGATAAATGAACGGCGTTTAAAATTCACGTTCAAGATAAAAAAAAACGTTCTGTTCCGTTCCGTTCCAACTTTTATATTTATCCTTCCCGTTCCATTCATCGTTCGTTCAATTGATAAGAGAATCTCACCCGTTCCGTTCGAACGCGCGTTCTTGAACGCGAACGCGCCCAGCAGTGGTCTGCGCCCAGGCCTTTTATTATAGGAGGTGTTGGCCTGACCCTGTTTTAATTTAACAAGTTTATGCTCGGGTTTGCTCATTAATGTGACGCAGCATAGCATTTCATCAAAAACGCATGCTGAGTGATGGAATGCATTCTTAGACCACGCTCGTCATGTAGTATTTGAAGCTTATGTAAGTGAATTTTTTTTTAACTAAAGATATGATTCCATCCATTGCTCTAAATGTTCCACAAGTTGGGATTCGAATGACAGAAGATCAAACACAAGCCTATGTTAATAATGTTTGCAGAGGATCAGGGACCTTATACATTACTGAAAAGTAAGAAAGCAAATCACTTGATTGAAATTTGCTCATGAGCGAGGCGGCATGTAAAATCATTACTTTTCAGAGATATTGTGTGGATAAACAGTGATGGTGAAGGCTTCATATTGAAATATCTCGACATATCCATTTTTGCTGTTTGTACCGATCACGATAAGTTCCCAGATTCTTGCATATTCATGTTGGTACAAGATGAAGAATCGAGTGGGTGACCAATGAAAGTTTTCAATTGTGAATGTTAAGTTGATAAATTTTCATTATTTATCGATCTTTAGGTGATGGAATGGAATGTGACTCTGATTTCGATGAAGACTATCGTAGTGAATCTGAAATAAGATTTGTACCATCGGGAGGCACCTCTGTTTTTGACTTATTCAACTGTATGCAGGAGTGCAATAGACTACATTCATTGGGAAATGAAGGTATGAGATTTCAATAATTGATCTTGTCTGTCATATTAGGCTATCTGAAGTATGCATAAATTGGTATGCGAGTTTCATAGTTTTTGTTTTTTGTTTTCGTTTTTTTTTTTTTTTTTCAATGTTGGACGAAGGTGATCGAATTTAAAAGATCGTATTCTGGTTCAAGGTCGGAAATATTAGTTATTTAAATAATCGATAACTACAGATAGTTTTTCCAGAATTTACGATAACTTTTTGGGGTTGGGCAGGAGAAAAACACTTGGCGTGCCGTGTACACCCTCCATAGCTGGAACTTTTACTTCATATCATTATATCTTATATGAAGTTGGAGTTTTTGTTATAAATAAGTTTTTATTTAGGGAAATCAGTTCTTTTAGTATTGTGGAACATAATTTAGTTCTTTGAGCAGTAATTGTATTTATTGCGGAAGACAATAGAAGTTCACACCTTGATGAAGAGAAAGCACCATTCAAATATTTCATGGTCACCTCATATAACTTACGGCTGGGTTGATTCTTCTAATGGTGTATAAAGTCAGATTCAAACTATGACCTAATTTAAAGTAGATAATTGATGAGATGATGATCGCGTGAGCTGAAGTGCCACCCAAAACTTTTTGTGATACATTCTAGCTTTCTTCAGTTTCTGCACTAAATAGATTTTTCGAATCTATTTTAAGATAAATGATGAACGAATGTAATTAAATTACTTGATGATTTTCAAATTTACTATATCAATTTTACAGTAACTTATGTTATTTGATTTCTTTTTTCTATTTGTAACATATGTTTCTTACAAATGCGCTGCTGATTTTGATGTACTTTATTCCGTTGCCATTTATCAAATTTTGATTTTACTGTGTGTTTGCTGTAGTTGGGAGGATAACTTAATCCTTTCGCTTTCACTCTCCAAGTTTCGCATCTAACTAAAAACCCCTTCGAGGTGTGATTCATATCACCATACCTTCACAGAATTTTGATAAATTTCTACGCATGTCCACCATGTTTTTTAGGAGCGATAACATAAATGTATAAATATTCACTTTAATTAAACTTCAAGCTTTTTATTTAAGGGGGACACATACTTGAAAAGTATATTGATACAATAGAGTTGACCCCAAGTTTCCACTATTTTCATTTATTGGTATATTATGTGGACTGAGCTACTAATATTGAACAAGCGCCACACTTCTACAAACTTAACCCTACAAGGACATCGAATGTGCGAACATAAGAAGATCGTACCCGTATACATTGACCAAAAACCGGAATTTCTTGGGAGTGTAGAGAAATTATGGAAATACCAGCGTGATCGGCAATAAATTTCTGATATAGTGGTGGTGTTAACTCCGACGTTCCCCTATATGTGTGAAATCTTGAAGTTCCGCCAATGAGTTCAATATCGGTAAAGGTGTGTAAGTTTGTGCGTTTTCAGCGGACTTTAAAAGTAAATCCACTATTGCGTTCACTCAGTTTCTTAGCTTGTTTCATTTCATTTCGGTCTGGGGTGGCCCTGAGGCATGCTGGATTCGGTTCCTGCTGATGTTTCAGAAAAGAGCCGCTCTGCCGGTGTTCCGTTCCCTGGGTGTTTTTAAGGTGAAGCTACTAAACTTGGCTACTGTGCTCATCTTTATGCACAAGTATAGAGGTACTTTCGGCTTCGTGGTGGGGGGTGGATGCAGTAGACGTGCTGCGTCTAGTGTTGTTCACCTTCCTAACTAGCGGAGATCAAGATCGCGCTCCCAATTTCACTATCTCACTACTCACGCTTACAACAGTCTGCCAGTAGAGATGAAGAATGTGGGTGCTGTTGCGTTCAGGTACATGGTGGGTGAGTATGTGGCGGCTATTCTTGATGGATAGGATGCTGTTGGCATAAATTTGGGTACTAATGGCCGTACAATACTAATAAGAAATTTTATATCTGGTATTTTGTCAAATATATTGTTTATTGTCAATTTTTTTTCTTTCATTCTTTCTTTCTTTCTTTCTTTCCTTCTTTATTTATTTATTTATTTTTATTATTATTTTTTTCTTTGCGTTCTCATGCAATAACTCGAGTAGTAGTGATCAAATCTAAACCAAATTCGGAGAAAGGGTTGGGCTAGTTGAGTTGTTGAGCTGGTTAGTTTTTGGATTTAATCGGACGTGAGATAGCGTGAGAAAGCATGTGTCAAGGTTTTCTGGTTCTCGCGCGATAACTTGAGTAAAAGTTGACGGATCGAATTGAAAGTTGAAAAAAGGATAAGGGTAGTGGTACTCTGAAGGTGATTAGTTTTTGGATATGATCGGACGTGAATTAGTTGAGGTTTTTTTGCTTCTCGCTCGATAACTCGAATAAAACTTGACGGATGGAGTTGAAAGTTAAAGGAAGTGAGGAAGAAGTGATGCCTTAAAACTGATTAGTTTTTGGACGTGATGAGACTGACGTAGAGTGAAGAAGCGTAAGTTGAGGTTTCTTTGTTCTCGCGCAATAACTACGATAAAAGTTGATACACTGAATTGAAAGATGGAAGAAAGCTAAGGTTAATGATCATTAAAGCCAATTATTGTTTGAGCATGATGGGACATGAGTTGGCGTGAGTGAAGCTTTTTTATGTTCTCATGATAAGTTGGAAAAAACTGAACAGAATGATTTAAAGATAAAAGAAGGAAAGGGGTGGAATAGTTTGAGAGATGATTAGCTTTATGAGGTGATCGGGCGTGAGTTTTGCATGAAGAGGCATTCTTTGAGGTTTTTCCATTCTTCCATGATAACTCAAGTAAAACTTGATGGATCGAGTTCAAAGTTGGTGGAAGGGTAAGGTTAGTGATGCTTTAGAGCTCATTATTTTTTGGGGGTGGTCAGGAGTGAGGTGGCGTGAGGAGGCATGATTTTGAGAAGTTTTGGTTCCTGCATGATAGTAGGAAGGAATGGTTGAGCTTTATAAATAACCACATTTCAATTTATTACAACGTGAGCTGATTAAATGAAACTTGAGGTCACGGTTTTTCCTTTTGTATCAAAAAGTTATCAGAATGTGATTCAGATGGCTGAAAGAGTAGGCGTAGTAGTTTTGCAATTAAGTGTTTCCTGGACGTGAGTAGATGTGATTTGACGTGACGAGATGGGATGGAGTCAAGATTAATTGACACCAAATTATGGGAATAGATAGAGTAGACGTTCAGCAATTACTAGTTTTTGAACTTGAAGAAGGGTGATTTAACACGATGTCACCTTTTTTTTGTAAATGTTAGTGCTCTCATTATAACTAGAGTAAAACTTGACAGATGACTCGAAATTTTGGGAAGTGGTAAAATGAATGGTCTCTAGAGTGGATTGATTTTTGAAGTCGATTGAACATGAGGCATCGTGATGTCACGTAATTTTAATTTGAAATTTGAAATATGAATTTTAAAAATGAGTACAGTCCACCTCCCAACCATAGGAGCAAATGAGAAGAAGAGTTGGTCATCCTCGAAAGCATGTCGACAGTAAGGAAGTATAATTTAAGGTGAAGTCACGTTTTTTTTTTTTTTTTTGAGAACTCTTGTGAAATTATTATTTTTTAAAGCTGTTTAAACATGAAATAACCTGACCGCACACTATTCCGAGTTTTAGATTATAAAAAGAATTACGTGAGGTCATGTTTTGTGTGATACTTGATGGTATATATATTTTTTAAACCAATCCTGCATCTCGGGCTTCTTTGAAGCTGTTGTTGGTGGTTTATCAAAGAGGGAACTGTGGTAACTTGCATTGTCCATCACTATAATGGACGGTTCTTCTAAAAAGTTAAGCATGTCTTTAAACCACATTCCAAATGAAATATCATTCATTTCAGAATGATAATCAGAATTTGTTGTTTTTTTTTTTTTTTTTTTTGCTCGAAATACCTACTCACATTCATGAATAAACCCAGTTTTGGCCGACCTAATATGACAGACAATTAGCCGGCTTCCTTTTCCAACAGGTACCTAAAATATATTATAAAATGACGTTTTTCGTGTATTCAATATGATAAAAAGTATGTAAAAAGTTATCGATATTTCAAGGTGTTTATGTTTAAACCCCCATTGTCTTCTTTTGACTGTCATATATTGGGACGACTATGATTTTGGTTAACCCAAGTCTCGTCCAATTACATTATCTGTATATTTGGATCAGCGCGCATAATATCATGCATCTAGCGAAGAAATTGCAGCAGTTTAGAAACTACATCTGGACATTCCATTAACAATTTGCGCCCATCATTCGAACTTTTGTATCGAAAACCCAAATTTGTTACAATAGTATTCACCGATTGTAATGAGCCCGTGTAGTCGAATTGGTCCATCATTTTCTGTTTAATTTTTGCAAAGTTGGATATTCCCCTTCATCATAAAAATTTTTAATGATCCGCCTTATTGCATCTTTTGTAAAATCGTCGGTTGCAGTCACAGTACTAGTTCGAGTTTTTGCTACTTTTTTCGTTTCATCTGTTGAATCGTCGGATTTTTTTTTAAGCTCTTCATGGACCCTTTGTACTGTTCTTCTGAAACCCCACAAATTAAAGCAGTACTTTCCTGAAGTTTGTTCAGGATAATCTCCACCCATTTTTATAGATTCTTTAAATCGTCCAAAAAATGGTAAACATTTTCAATTACTCGTTTCCTACTTTCGTGTAAACTTATTTATTTTTTTTTTTTGACGAACCAATGCCATTTTCTTTATCACTCATTTTTAAAGTAAATTTTATGGACCAAAAACCACAACTCGAACCACAAAAAATACGAAACGTCATAATTATAATCAATAGGCATGAAAACATTTTATTTTTTAATGCAAACTGGAAAGATTGTTAATCATCAGTTTATCATTTTAGAGTGAAAAATATTCGAACAAATTTATGGTAGAAAATTGCACCGAGATAAATATTTGTAACATTTTCATATTTAAAAATATTCCCACGTATAATTTAAAATTCAAAAATGATTTATAAGGAAACTCCTTTAGTATGCGTCCATCCTTATACAACCCCTCCCATTGGCTCGCGCAATGCAACAAAACGTTCCCGCGTAAACTCAAACGTACAACTAAATTGCATGAACTATAGAAAGAAAGCAATGAGATACTTGAATTAAAAAAGAAAGAGGGGGTAGGTTTCACCGACCAAGTGCATGGCAGCAGCGTCTTATAAATAAAAATGAAAAATAATTGTGGCTGCCAAATCGGATTGTGAACAGTTTTAGTGGTTCTAAATTACATTATGCTATATATGAAAAAAAGAATATAACTGATTAATATAAAATGAACACATATTGATAAAAAAAGCAAAAACGAATATCCTAAATTGATAAAAATGACAATTAATTCAACCGTAAACCATTAAAACTTCTTAAATGTAATTTGAATACAATTTTAAAAACTTATCCGAATCTCTGGTAGTGTCAGTTGTTGAGGCCGCACTCTATAGAGAAATGTATTTTTAAAAAGAAAAATTACTACAATATCCTACGTATTGACAAAGGTCTCTACAAAATCAATAGTACATAATTATGTTATTTGCATGAAAGATACAAGCGAAGCGAAGTTTCGCCGCGTTTAAGAATCGATTCGTATCAATCACCGATAAGGTAATTGGTGTAAAAAGCATACCGGTGCGCCCCGCACAAACTTGAAGGTCTGTAGCGTATTCTACAGCATATAATGTAGCTTGCTAGAAAGAACATACGCCAGTATGCTACATTATATGCTGCAGAATACGTGTCGGAACTGTGGCGTGAATGCTGTGTAATATGCGAGTAAAGCTCTGGCGTAAATGCTGCAGAAATGGAGGCTTGGTGGCGTAGGTGGTGTAAAAAGCATACTGGCGCTCGCCACACAAATTTCATAGATCTGCAGCGTATTATGCTGCAGAATTCGCGAGTAAAGCTTTGGCAGAAATGAAGGCTTACTGGCGTAGGTGGCGTCAAAAGCGTACAGGCGTGGCCTGCAGCATATTCTGCTGTACATAATGTGGCTTGCTGGTGTAATATGTTCCAAATGATTCGTACGCCCCCAAGCTACATTATGTGCTGCAGAATGCTTGAGTGAAAAGATACGTTTACTAGTAGCATGATACGCTTATGCAAGTAAGCTGAATTATGTGTATCACATAATGAAAATGTAACTTTCTTGCGTACGTAAGTGTATCCTGCTACCTGTAAACGTTTTTTTTCATTCATGCACTCTGCACCATATAATGCGCTTTGCTACTGTACGATTCTATTGAAACATTTATGGCATTAAGGTACATTATATGCTGCAGAATACACTAGTGAAAATAATGTTATTATGCGCATAGTGAGCATTACATACTTACAAATGGTGTAATACTTTACAGGGAACATGAGCTAATGCAATACAAGTGTTTTCCGCCAAGGTAGGCCAAATTTTAAGGTTTTTCAGAAAGTGAAAGGTACGAAATCAAAATAGTTGCTTAGTGATTCTAAAAAATGTCATAAAAATTTCAGTTTCTCCGCTCATTTTTTAAATCTCTCCAAAATAAAGTCAGTGTTTCGAAATTTTGAAATGAATTTTCAGCCAATAAAAATTTTTTCCCGTTGCTTAGTTGTATGTTCTCATCCAAAGACTAAACAAATATTAGCCAATAATTTTTTTTTAATATTCAAGAAGTCTGAATCGTTATAAAATTTCTTTTGAAAAGCAAATTGGTTATTTCCATAAATATAAAAACGAATGGGTAATTCATTGATCGTGTGCATAGTATGAGCTTAATTTAAGCTTTTCTGTTTCATTTGCTCTAAATTAAACCTGTACAGTGCACACAACTGATAAATTACCTATTCATCATTTATTTTTGAAAATAACAATTTCTTCTTTAAAAAGAATAAAAAAAAAAAATCAGTTTAGACTTACTATTTTTTTTTTTAAATCAGCAATTGAATTTTTTTCTTATCTTCAGGGGACAAGGTATGACTTCAAAACGTAAACAGATTTTTAATCCACTGAAAATTTGTTTTCTTGAAATTTCAAAAAATTTTAAACCTTAAATTATTTTGAAGCAGTCTAAAAAACTGAGTTACAAAACTAAGACTTTGCATGACGTCTTTTTAAAATCACTTAGCAACTACTATGATTTCGCCCCTTCACAAATTTTGTTTTCGCAAATTACAAGTACTTTTTGAGTTGTTGTTTTTTTAGTTTTCCCCAACGTCTTCTGCCGCTCGATCTTGTATTTTAATTCATTTTCTAATCTCAATTTTTCCAAATTCGAACGAGACTCCTTGATCCTACTCTGTGTTCGTGCACAAACATCCTTTTTGTACTGTTTTAATGGAGTTTGAGCCTCAAATAATTCCAGTAAACGTTCCTCACCAACCTTCTCGACCTCATCTGGATGGTTCAATTCCGCTTCATATACCTGTTTCGTCTCATTACACCTTTGCTTCAATACTAAATACCTATAATCATTTGCAAGGGCAAAAAAATGCCCACTTTTACTTGAAGAAAATCCATTAAAGTAATCCCTCCTCCCCCAAAAATGAAGAACCCCCTTTACCTTCCTCATTTACACTATCGATAGGTGACATTCCGCACAAAGCATTCTCATAAGAATTCTATTTCCGGTAATTTACTGGTAACTTTCCACATAATAAATTTCCGTGTTTCCACATTCAGTGCATACATGTTTATTCACTTTGATGTTTTTTTCTCCCTTATTATCCTTGCTTCAAGAATGTAAACTGTGAAGCGTGATATATTCTATTAGTTTATTAAGTTAAAACATTACTGCATTTTGTTTTTGGTTTATTTTCATTTAAACTTCAAATTACCAAATTTTTATTTTCATTGGATTGTGTTTTTCTTCCCCATTATTTGTTGTTGCTGCGGCTATCTTGCACTGTTTTCCAAGTGCGGCTACTGAATGTTCTTTCAAGTCATATTCACTTGCTCACATTTAAATAAGTAATCATTAAATAAACGAAAGCTGAAAGGGCCCGAAAATTAGTGTATGTTCGACATAATTTAATTGTGGCCTAAAATATTAAAAGTAAAACCTAAAGGGTCAGCTACTCAAATGTTTTGCTGTCGTACTTTTCCTGAAAATGAAAATCTCTTAGTGTCTTAAATATAGATCCAGTTTTAAGATCATTCTATAGCATAAGGTTTCGCGATAATGTTACGTTAGGTAGGTCTGAGCCCATCTAAGTAGTTCCAGATACCTAACGTTGCGTGGGAGTAAGACGCCAATACGTCTGGCGCGAACCGGAAACGCAAAAGGCCAGACAGTAATTTTGATTCCACATCACCTTCCAAAGAAAACCCAAAAATACTGTTTAAAAATCTGTCATATCTTCATTTTGTTTAGAGTTTACTTTTGTGTTTTCAGAATATTATCCTTATGATATTCAAGTATTTTTAGAAATTTCAATTCTATGTATTTAACGCGACCCTTTTTAGTCGAAAAAAGAAAAAACTCTACTTCTTCAATCGCTTTATTAGCTAGCGTTTTCGGGCACCATGTGTCCTTCTTCAAGCTTATTTCAGTGTTGCTAACCCAAATGGAAAAAAATCCCCGAATTTGGCGAAAAAAAATCTCAGGTAAGGGAAAAAATCCCAGATCGTGTTTTTAAAATATGAACGACCTTTTTTTTTTTTTTTTTTTTTTTTGCAAAGTATATATTCATTAAAATTGAAATTATAATTGAAAAATTTTATTAATTTTAGATTACACCTTACTGGAATTAGGGGAATTACTTTATACTTTATATTGTATTAATATAAATTATAAAAATAATAAATAAATTGAAGATAAAATCAAGAGATTATTATTTCTATCCTTGGACAATAGTAAAATACATTAATGCAAAAATAATTCTAAAATTCAATTCAACAAACTTAACTACTTGTGTGGCTTTGCAGTTTGCTTTCCCAGGTAAGCGGTAAAAATGTAAACAGATTAACAGAACGTCATTGTTACCAACTCAGAGACTTGACTAAATGGTGAACACTGAACAGGAAAAATTCGAAAAGAAAATTCAAAAGTTTAAAACATAAATCTAATTTGTTCAATCAAATTTTATGCCTAAAAACGCTATTAAGTTGAAAAAATCCCAGAAAAATAAGAAAAATCCCAGAAATCAAGATATCCCATGAAAATTCCAGCATGTTTTCTAAAAATGGCAAAAAATCCCTAGATCTTGGGATTTATCCCTAGGGTTGGCAACCCTGGCTTATTTTGCTACTGGTACAAGTAATGGTAAGCTAAAGACTAGGTTCAAAAGGGCGTGGTTGGAAAGAGGGTGTGGTTGGTGGATGGTGTGGTGGGGAAAGGGTATGGTTGTGAATGGGTAGTAACGAAAAATATCGAATTAGCCGTAATTATTGGTCTATGTTTCTCATTTCTTCAATTATTTTTCAACTTATTTTGTGTTTCTGTTTCGTTTAATTGTTATTCAGTTCATTAATATAATGAAAAAAGAAAACCATTCGAATTCGAAAACAAAAAAATTTGAATTCTTCAACTTCATTAATAAATATTAGAAATTTTGAATTAGAACATGAAAAGAGATAGGTTTGAAAATGGAACATGTACCTATCAAAATTCAACCAACTTTGACGTAAGAAATAAAATAAATTGATTTTAAATTAAACAATTGAATTAAAATTATATCAAAAAATCAAAATATAAAACTTGAATTAAAAAATATTATTATTAAAATGATCGAGAAAATTGTATAGTTTTTATTATACAAACCCTTAAAATTTAAAATAATTATGCTTTAAGTTTGACTTTAAAATGAATTTGTCGATGTTCATTCTTCCATTCGGTAAGTTACCGAAATTACATAACGTGAATAACGTAATATTACCAGGCTCGTATCATAAAGTAGTGATTAGTAGTCTGTGACATTATAGCAAAAACCTTATTGCCAGGTCCAGCGGAACTCGCTTGTTATTCTTTTTGTTTCTTCTTTTTCTAGAGTGAAGGTTGTGGCATCTTGAATTTGTTTTTTATTGATGTGTTTTTTGAGGAGCTTTTGTATGGTCGACTTGTTATAGCCCAGGGTAGAAGCAATAGTCATGATGTTTTTGATTTCTTTTTCTCGATTATTGTTGTTGAGGGGGAGATTAATGCATCTGCGTATCATGCTGTTAAGGTTTGCTTTTGAAGAGATCTCAAATGTAGATACCGTTGAATCACATGCCAGTTTACAAGTACTTATCAAAACTTTTTCTGAACGATTTACTATTGGGGAAGAAATGTGACCCATATGTTGGTGCCACAATTCCCCTTCTTACCTAAACAACTTTAATTGACTAAGTGTCAATTTACATTTTAATTTTCAGGTATTATTATGCTTAAATATTTACGTTTTAGCACATGAGATATTTATGTTGTTGTCCTCAAAAATACAACAGTTTTTGGTCAGTTTTTAGCTTTGACGTTTCATTATTAAAATCACCGATTCTAGATCTACTATTTTCAATGATTGTGTAACTCTTATTTTATAAATTCCATTATATTTTTCTATGGCTGCTACTTTTCAACCAATATTTCGATATGATAAATACCCAGTTTTTGGATATAACTTAAAATAACTTTTAAATTCTATGTTAAATGAAGATACACTGATGTGAAAATATTATCATCTAAATCATATATATATTGTACATTGTATAAATTTATGATAATTTAATACTTTTTCCAAACGTTATTGAAATTAGTAGAAAACCTTCACCATATGATACAAAATTTACATCATTTTCATCTACAGTTGATATTTTCTATGGTACTTTAAAATTCAGTATAATTAAATAAATTAGTTTCATTATTTATAATATGATGTGTGGCCGCTGAATGCATAGTGAAAATATACGTTTTATTAAATAAGTTGCTTTTATAAAATAAAGTTAAATCTACATTCCTTCTTTTCATGCCTGTACTTGAAGCGATTGAAACACATTTGACCTAGGTTTGAACACTCCATTTTGCTATGGAAATATTTACTACATTTCTTGCACTGAATCGACTTCTTTCATTCTTGGCTCTAGTATTTCTAACATGCTTCGTTGAGTTTTCATCACTTAGAGTAGTTGTATTTAAGTTTATTGCCATCATACAAACCTCTGTTTAATATATTCTAGATTTTAGCTCTGTTCTAACAATGAAGTTATTCTTTAGAAAAGCGAGAAATATGGAGATTTGGAAGGAGAACATTACACTTTAAGCTTTTACCACACATGGCATTTACATTCAAAAAAGCTATTTGTGACAAGAGCTTAAATCCTGAAAAATCTTCGTGATTTCATGCATGAAGTTTACACCACACTGGGATGATCCTTTTTACCACTGAAGACTACTTTTCATACAGACTTTTCTTTTCAGTTTTTTATAAAAAGTTGTACGCTCACCTTTTTAATGGTTCTCGGTCAATTTCTCGAATGATGAAATTCCTAACCAGAAAAAAAAAAAAACAAAAATTTTACTTCCGAATCTTATTTCCTGAATGAATAAAATCCTGAAAACTCAATATTTTATTTTTTATATTAAGACAACTCATAATATAATGTTGTGTGCTAGGGATCGTAGGAAACCAATCTCGTTGTTATGGTTCTTGCGTTTCTCATATTTGGCAGCTATTATACAAACACGTTTTGCGGCTGCAGCCATTTCCATTTGGGAACGTTCTGCACTTTTTCCCCTAGCTCAGCTCTGCAATTGCCACTTCATTCGCTGCTAGCTCTTTTTTAATTTCATTCAACACCGAATATAAGTCAGGGTGATGCTTCCCAATAAGAACTCTACAGGGATTATGCCACCCTCCACTGATTTTATTCGTTTTGTGGCTGTTTGCGAGTTCAACTGTATGCTGGTTCAAAGAGCAGGGGAAGGGAATATAAGTCAGGGTGATGCTTCCCAATAAGAACTCTAAAGGGATTATGCCACCCTCTACTGGGGAATATAAGTCAGGGTGATGCTTCCCAATAAGAACTCTAAAGGGATTATGCCACCCTCTACTGATTTTATTCGTTTTGTGGCTGTTTGCGAGTGCAACTGTATGCTGGTTCAAAGAGCAGGGGAGGGGGTAAGTGGCAACTACTAAAAACATATTATCTGTCCTCGATTATTTTGAAGAATACTACGTTGTTGGCCGCCCAGGTAGAGGTAGACGACGTGCTATTCGCTCGTGTTTTAAAATTTGTAGAACCCTTGGAACATCTTCTACAAGAACATATGCTATTGACAACAACATATATGAATTCTTTAACAGACTGGTCAACAGGGTCGTTATACTGCTGTTGAAGACCTTCTGACTAAATCTTTCGATAAATAGACTGACCCAGATGGAAAAAACAGCAAGTAACTGGCACATCAGGGAAAACATTTTCACAGACAGTTATTGTTCTTTTTTCAAAATCTGTTATTATTTTCGGTAGAACGCATTTGTGAATCGTGTACTGTTGCGCAGCATCCTTGACAGCTCTCAACACCTTAGCATACTGCTCCATCATAAAAAATTTTATTCGGGAACATTTCCTTCGGGAGTTTGGATTCGAAAATAAAGTTTTCAGTTTTTTTTTTCTTTTCGGGAAATTGACCCAGAATCCTTTTCAATAGCACACCATATTGAAGAGCTATTTGAGAAAATTCTCTGAGAAGAAAGTCTCTACTTCTCCAAATGATTTTCTTCTTAATAGAAACACTTCTTGCCTTGAAACGTTATTCTAAAGTAGAATTAAACTCAAATTTTGCGATCCAGGTTTATTATAGCTGTCCAGCCAAACCAACTTTTCTCGCTACACAACAAATACCAAAGCATGAAGACCAAAGTAAAACTTATTGATAAAGTCTTTGAAGAAGTAGAGACTTTTTTCTTATTACAAACACATCTAGACTTGAAAAGGTATTTCAAATCTTAATCTTCCCGAAGCTCTAATGATACATCATGACTCCTTACATTTTCTTTTCATTTTGTTCAGGTAGCAGTGACGATATTGAAGATGAAGAATCACAGAGTGATGATAGTAGCCATTATGAAACAAACGAGTGGACAAATTCAAATTCTTTTTTGAATGGGAACTTATATGAAAGTAAGTCTTAGGTTAAATCATTTTTTATGTAAAAAGTTCTTCCAATTAGATTATGTTTTCCAACTTCACATCCAATCATCTTTTAAATTCTTTTGAATTCTGTAATTTTCCACTATATTAACAAAAAGTTTTGAAGTTAAGAACAATGTAAAACACACTCATGTATTAATATCACATAGGATGGTCAGACTTTTAGTAAATTCTTTGTAATAAGTCCGACCAACATTTTGACCTCAATACAGAATTTACACTTTACATCATCATGTGTTTGGTGAAATAGTATCCTACATCCCCTGATACCTTCAAGGGTTAGGGATGTCAACTGAAGTGTCTTGAAATTTGATACTAGCTTGGTTAGAGGATTTCGAAATTATTTTTGTTTTATTTAGGTTTATGCACAAGCCTGCTTCTTTGATTTTCGTGTGTAGTTCATTCAACATTATTTTTATTTTTTCTAAACTATTCGAAATAATCACAATATCCCTTGCAAAAAAAACACTACTAGTAACTAGTAATGATCACTACTAGTACTTAGTAGTAGTATTTTTCAATATTAATCACTACAAGTTACTAGTAGTGGTCACTACAAGTGCTTATTAGAAGTGACCACTACTAGTAACTTGTAGTGATTAATATTGAAAAAAACTACTACTAAATACTAGTAGTAATTAATACTTATATTTAATTGGAAGTCCTGAATACCATTCATTTTCTTATCGTCTAAGATGGAAAATGGTTTTCAAAACTTTACAACGCACCTAAGGATGCATTCAAACCATTGGTTCACACAAAATGTGCAAACAGTCCTTAAGTTTGTTGGTGGAAGTGCGTATTTGCACTTCAATTACAGTTAAATTAAACTCTTCCTTATATGCATTACTGCAACACATTTCATCTAAGAGAAGCAAAGTGATACGTAGACTACTAGTAGAACACTAGTAATCATTAATATCTTGAGTACCTACTACTAGTCAACTGCACAACTACTAGTTGCTCTATTTATTACTAGTATAACTAGCAGTTGCTATCTTCAGTACTATTATTCTTCATGAAAACTATACCTAATTGAAGAATGAAATAATGGTTTCTCATTACTATATAACTTACATTTCATTCTTCAACTTGCTATCAGGAGAAGCACTAGCAGTAACAAACTACTATTCTATTCAAGAACTAGTGTTTATTTGGACTGCTAGTAGTAGTAGTAAACTAGTACTCTGTTGTTAAACTTGGTAAAATAAACTAATAATCACAGTACAAGTAGTGAAAAACTACTACTCTATTCATGAACTTGTAATCACAAACTAGTACTAGTAATAAGAAACCAATTATCACAGTACAAGTAGTGAAAAACTACTACTCTATTCATGAACTTGCAATCATAAACTACTACTACTAGTAATGATGAACTAGTAATCACAGTACAAGTAGTGAAAAACTACTACTCTATTCATGAACTTGTAATCACAAACTACTACTAGTAGTGAGATATTAGTATTCTGCAACTGAACTACTAGTAACTAGTAACAATTCACTACTATTCCTTTATTTAACTACTAGTTAACTTGTAGTTACTAGTAGTTATTAGTAGTGATTTCTAGTTACTAGTAGTGTTTTTTTTGCAAGGGATCGTCTGCAAATCTCAAGTTACTGAGATACTGCCCATTTATTTTTAATCCCATGTTATCAAAATTCTGAGAGTTTATATTTCTAAATATTTCCTCTAATGTACTTATAAACAGAAGGGATGACGACTAGATTTTTCTGATTAGGAATTTTAAATTTTGCCAACGCAATTCTATCATTTATATCCCGAAATTCTTGTAATTTGTCTCTCCAGATTGGATTAATTAAAAAACCTACACCTCGTTGGCCAATATTATTGCCTATATAGCAAAAAAGATTTCTATCACTCGTGACTTGTATTGACTCATTTTAACGTTTTACTTCAGATAATCCTAATATATCAATTTTTGAGTTTTTAAAAGCTAATTCAAGTTCATTGAGATTTTCATTACTTTTGAGAGAACGTACATTTAAACTTGCTATGATTATAGGATTTATTTCAACTTTCTTATACATGATTTCGGTCTTACATAATTTTGAACTTTAGGTGTTTAAAGAAGTGTCAGTATGAATAAGTGAATAATTAACTATTGGTTAAGAGATTAAAGAGGGAACTGGTCTGAAAGACCCTTGCTGACCAGACAGTACTTATTCTTGTAACGCAATTGATTCAGAGTTGATTGCTGGGCTTTCTTCTTTTTCTGCTTAGTCCCCGCTGCTACTGGTTGTGATACTTTATTGTTCGTTAAGGAGGAAGTTTCAGCAGTAACTTTTGGCAGAGGTTGTTTTGAATGTTAGATTTAATTCGATCAATATCTTCAGTCGATATCTTCAGTACAAACGATGCGATATATTCTGGTGTCTTCATTTTCTCTTATGTATATTTTACAGTTTTTTACCCATACGAATTTCACTAAGCCAAATCTCTTCAACTCTTCAGCTTTCTTTAAAAGATAAGCATTTGCTGCAGATAGATGGTCACTTATGTAGATAGGATGTAATTCGCCTTCCACAATTGAATCTGTATTTGGTTTCGTAATTTTAGCTTTATAGATAAGCTGGTTTTTCTTATCGTGATTAAGTAAATGAACAATAATCTGTGGTACGTCGGAGTTGGAGCAAGAGGGCAGACGATGGATAGCGATTACATCAAAATCTTTGATAATTACATCGAGTTTCATTGCCAGATTTTTGAATATCTCCGATAAATTCTCGTTCTCTTGTTCCGGAACTCCACTAATTATTATATTTGATTTTTTCTGATATTGTTGATATAATTAACTTGATTTCTTGTTGCAAAATAATCTTCACACAAAGAATCTATATCTTCTTTCATTTTTTTTTTGTTGCTCTTCCACTGCATTTATTCTGGTAGCTAAACTGTCTAGGGTCTTGTGACGAGTGTGATCGAGCCTTTACGAAGCGCAAAAGCTGCTCCGAATGAGAGGAAATGACAATAGGTAAATGAAAGAAATAAAAACTTTATTATTTTTCTTTTAACAACACGATATATACATATACTTTATAAAAAATGTTTTTTTTTAAATACTAGGAAATCACAGTGTACAGTATTTATTTATTTGTGAAAATGATAATTCGAAGCGCCTATGGCAGCTTCGAGTTCGACGCGCTTGTAGCTGCGACGATTAGCTAGAGCAATTAAAATTAAAAAAGAAATTGTATTGTTATTTGTAGCACTCATGCAGCCACAATAAGTGGTCTCAGTAGTCGATAAGACCACTTAGATCTCAAAAATAATAAGTGAACCAAAATAGGTTCTAGTAAGCTGAAAATGGAGAAAATTATGTAATTTGAAGCGCTCACGCAGCCTCAGTAGATAGTCTCAGCAGTTAATATGACGCCGAGAGCTCAAAAATTAAATTCCACTTGTCTTTCGTAAATGTACGAGAGCACGGAGTAGTGACTAAGAGAAGGCAATGAATCGTACGTTTGCGTTATCCTATGTATCAGTTTGCGTCACACTTTGTCTGTGAGAAGCGCAAACGTACGATTCCGCTCGAACACTGCAACGTCGCAACGCTAACGTGCGTAATTTAATGATTTGGTGCGTTGCACCTGTTACAGTCTTACCATTTTGCGTAGCGGTGGCCTTTACTTCTTTTAGGTCCTTAGAGATAGATGGTAACAGGTCCTCACTGGAGAGGAGGAGGTTAGCCACACGAGTGTCACCTAAACTCAAGGATCCGAACCCCGGAGATCGGGACCGGGCAGTGGTGAGGGTTTGAGGGACGAGGGAGATGGCCTACATCACCCCTGCCGCACACGTTACGACATGAGGCGGTAGGTTATTAATGTGATGCGGGTAGCGCGCACTTGGGCAGTAGGTGAACGACTCTAGCCTACTGTGTGAGTGGGTGTCATGGCCCCAATACTCATGTGGTGGATCGAGTAGCTGCATGAGTGGGGTCACATCGACCAGATCCCATGGCCGAGGCACCAAACTGATTGCGGACCGCCCCTACCTTGCTTCACGGCTTGGAGTAGGGTGGAATGACGCAGACAGAAGTAGGGCCCATAGAGTGTACGACCTCTGGCTCGCCTGCGGGCTTAGTAGGCCGTAAGAGGCTGAACGGCATCTGGCGGGGAACCTCCGAAAGGAGAGGAGTCGCGGCGCGGGGTGAAGGCTGGAGACCACCGTACACTCGAGAAGAGCGCATTGCGCAGACATGGCCGAGGAACAAACACTGGTACGGAAACCCACCAGAGGGAAGTACGGTATACCAGTGAAAGGACGAAGCTACAGCTGAACTTCCGATGAGGAGGGCTCCTGGTTTGCAAGCCAGCACATCAGGGGGAAACTCCCGGGGGAGATGTAGGCCAGTTGCCAAGGTGCCCCTACTTGGTTGGAAATAATGCTACAAGCGGTTCCCAATCAAGTAGTGTCGTGTGCGGTAAAAGAAATTCCCGAAAAAAAAAAAGGTCCTCACTGTTATTTGAAATAACGATACCACTATTCGGCATTTTCCTGCTAATATCTATGATACAACAGACTCAAACTAGCACGAGATGCGATAAATGCACTGATTACACTTTCCAAACTAAATGCGATAAAAATATAATAATGAACGCAGAAACATACGTCGATACTCAGCATTGTTGTTAACTGTACTCCCTCTCGCCCCAATAACTAAGATGAAATATGATAGATTGAATTGAAAGATGGAAGAAAGTTAAGGTTAGTGATCATTAAAGCCAATTAATGTTTGAGCATGATGGGACATGCGTGAGTTGAGCTTTTTTGTGTTCTCCTGATAAGTCAGGAAAAATTGAACAGAATTATTTAAAGATAAAAGAAGGTGGGCGTAGAATAGTTTGAGAGATTATTGGTTTTATGAGGTGATCGGATGTGAGTTTTGTGTGAGGAGACATTCGTTGAGGTTTTTCCATTCTTCCACGATAACTCGAATAATACTTGATGGATCGAGTTCAAAGTTGGTGGAAGGGTAAGGATAATGATGCTTTGAAGATAATTAGTTTTTGTGGGTGAGTTCAGGCATGACGTGGCGTGAGGAGGCATGATTATGAAAAGTTTTGGTTCCTGCATGATAGTAGAAAGGAATGATTGAGCGTTATAAATGATCAGATATCTAATTCATCAGAACGTGAGATGATTCAATGAAACTTGAGGTCACGGTTTTTCCTTTTGTATCAAAAAGTTATCAGAATGTGGTTTAGATGGCTGAAAGAGTAGGCGTAGTAGTTTTGCAATTAAGTGTTTCTTGGACGTGAGTGCATGTGATTTGACGTTACGTGACGTGACAGGGCTTGACTCGAAAGCGATTGACACCACCGAATTGGGAGATGGGTAGAGTACGCAGACTTTCAGCAATTATTAGTTTTTCAACTTGAGAAGGAATGATTTAACATAAGGTCACTTTTTTTTTATAAACATTCGTTCTCTCACTGTAACTATAGTAAAACTTGACAGATTGACTCATAGTTTTGAGGAGTGGTAGATTGAGTAGATTTCTAGAGTTGATTGATTTTTGAAGTCGAATGAGCATGAGGTAACGTAATTCTAATTTACAATTTAAATATAAATTTTAAAAATGAGTACAGGCAGCCGCCGAACCGAAGAAGGAGGATAAAAAGAAGAGTTTGCCATCCTCGAAAGCATGTCAAACGTGAGGAAGTGTAATTTGACGTGAGGTCACGTTTTTTTTGAAGAAACTGCCTGAATTACTATTGTTTTTTAAGAGCTGTTTGAATGTAAAATGACCTGACCTTACACGATTCCGAGTTTTGTGTTATAAGAAGGTAAATTACGTGAGGACTTGTTTTGTATGATGCTTGATAAAGTTTAGGATAAGTGGAGTTGGTAGAACTTTTGAATTTTATAAAAAATTTTTATTGTGATAAAAAAATAAATTATTCTAATAACATTACATTCTTTAAAATGATATAATTAGTGAAGTCCGCTTTTAAAATACTCCAGTATCTTCTAAGGTACTCGAAATTTTCAGTGGCACCCATAGGGTTTTTAAATTACTATCTTATAGAAAATTTCACGCTCTTTCTAATGGTGTATGATAAAAATCTTTTTGATCAATATTTTTACTTGATATTGGGGTTTTAAATTATCTCAACTATGAAAATACGTACTTTTCGTTAGTGTACATTCACGTTAGGTAGTAACTCAAAATTTTGAGCGGCATTATAGGTTTCTTAAATTGCTATCTTATAGAAAATTTCACGCTCTTTCCAAAAATATCGTTATGATCAATATTTTTACTAGACATTGAGGTTTTAAATTCGAAAAACGTTTCGCTGCCAACGCAGCTACCTCGCCGTAGTAGCCAACTTGTGCTCTCAATGGTGAGATAGATGTACTAACGGGCTTTTTTAAGAAACAATATGGTGGAGTGTGGAATATCGATATCATGTTGTGATATCAATATACATCGATATTACCATTTTCATATCCTATCGCTACTAATGCAAAACCCTCTTGCAATGAGCGTATAGCTCATAGCTTTTTCATTTTTTTTTTTTTCAATTCCTCCCAGCTTCTAATGTTGGCACATGTTATGAGATGTGACAACATCGCTAAATCTAGGCAGCGCATGTTCCTTTCCCACTATTTTTATCAGTGCAGTTGTTTTCTCGCATCAAATTTGGTGTTGAAGTATTGCTTTTCTTTCATTAATTGTTTTTTACGTGAGTGTTGTGGAAATGAGAAGCGAAAGGCTAACGCAAACTAATATACCTTGTGTCCAAGTGATTTGCGTACAATCAGCACAAAAATTTTAATTTGTTTATAACATAAGTGTTAAACTACTATATATATAAATCAGCAATTATTTTTAAAATTACTTGATGAATTTTTAAGGCTGATAAATTTATTTCAACTGCATTGTAATTTCATTGCATGCGGAAAAATCAATTTTGAATGATTGGAAAAGAGATTTTTGGCCTGGTGCCAGTTTATACACAAATTTGATATACGTGTATATATATATAATTATAGTTACGTATAAAAGTCAGCTCCCGCTATGTAAAAAAGCAGTTATAAGTTGGCTCCATGTGAATATGGATACCATATATGGAACTAACTTTCACAAATCATGCATTATAGTTTACTCCAGACGCGCTCTATTTAATTGTATACTTTACAGAGGAGCCCACTTTCTCTATAAATGTAAATTTAAATATACAGTTCCGTATACGGTATCCACTTTCTCATGGAGCCAACTTTTAACTGCCTTTTTCAAACATTTAGTCCACTCTCACATATACTTCTAAATGAATTTCCCGTCATAACTTCCAATCTAATCATCGATTTAATGTATTTCTTTCATTTATAAAATGAAAAAATAACAATTAACTGTTTGTTGAAGGTAAATAGCTCCTACAACCATTTTTTAAGGTGGATCCAACTTTCACTGTTTTTTAAGGGATCCAACTTTTTTATGTAAAGTTACGTATGTAAGTTAGATCCCCCGCAAACAGTGAAAGTTGGATTCACCTTAAAAAAAATGGTTGTAAGAGCTGTTTACCTCCAGCAAACAGTTAATTATTATTTATTTATTTTATAAATAAAAGAAATAGATTAAATCGATGATTAGATCGGAAGTTATGACAGAAAATTCATTTAGAAGTATATGTACGAGTCGACTCAATGCTTCAAAAAGACAGTTATAAGTTGGCTCCATGAGAAAGTAGATACCGTATATTAGGGTGCCACCTATTTTCATTTTTTGATTTTTTTTGGGGACCGCCCATAAAATCGTTAGAATATGAGAGGAAATGAAGCTCCTAAAGTTTCAGCTCTCAAAAATAATATTAACACGTGCCGCAAATCAACCAAAGTTTTATGCATGTTGTAAAAATTAAAAAAATCAAATAATGATGGTACAAATGCAGGGCTGTTAAAAAACTGTTTTTTATAATAAAAACCAAAAAATGGTTTTTATTTTTTAAAAACAGATTTTTCGTTTTAAAACAAAAAACCTCCATTTAAGAAGAAACGTGTTCAAAACATTGCTCAAAACTAGTTTTAAATCTGTTTTTTTTTTTTTTTTTTAGTGTTCAACTATTCTAAATTTATAATGTTTATGCTTCTCACCATAACTTCATAATTGAATAAGAAAAAATTAAAAACCATAATTATTCAATTTTCACTTGAGCACTAAGCACTACGAGCATGGAGAACCCAGCAAGCATTCCCATTCATTTAATAATATTGTCGTCTAACACTTGTTGTGAGCCTTGACCAAATTCAAATAAGTGAACTTATTCCATTCCATATAAATTAAATTCAAAATTTCACATTTAGCTAGCCATTATACCCTTGATGACCTTCACTTTTCAAGTTTTCAGAAGTTCAAAACATTTGAAAATGGAAATTTGAAAAAATTTCAAAATTTAGAAAATGCCTTCACAACCTAGTAGGTAGAAAATTCTTGGTAATTAGCGTTTATTTGTATTTCTTTGGTTAAATACAGTAAATTTAAAGAAAAAATGAGGAAGATAAAAGACATGTTTAAAACAAAAAAAAAAAACATTTTAAACATATTTTGAACAGAATTTTGTTTTAAATTTCATTTTTTTTTTTTTTTTTAGTGTTTAAAACATGTTTTAAACATGTGTTTTGAAAATTTTTGTTTAAAACGCTCAACCCTGATCATAATCATTCATTTTGATTTCTTCAATGTCAGATTCATCTAAAATCCATAGAACCAAAAACAGATTTAAAAACAATTTATCCCATAAAACAACTTACCAAGTAACAGTCATGACTCTTCTACTTATGAAAGTAACTAGTCTCAGAAGAAGTTCTGGGTTGAGGAGCATTTTTTTGACATCTCATTTCTTCTTTTCATTCTTTCAAAGGCGTTTTGAATTGCTACAGCAAAAAGGTTATCTGGAGAGGCAACAAAATCTGGAGAGGCAACAAAATCTTGCTCCTTTTTTTTTAATTGCCTCTGTTTATCGGGATTTATCTTTTTGTAATTTTTGATCATTTTCGTATAATTTTTTTATTTTCTCCCTATCTTCATTATCAAGTTAAGTTGGTATTCTGGCTTTAAAACACCATCTACTAAATTCAACTTTCGCATTCTTAAATGATAAAAAAGAAGTTTGAGTACATCCTCTTTACTAGGTAGTTTCGACCCAGTAGGTAATTTGACTTCAAATTAAGCCGATTAGCTACAACCATTTAATAAATAAATCACTCTTTAAAATGAAAATAATAAATAAGGAAAATCTAACCAATAAACGGAAACCAGTAAGACTACAAATATCATGTATAGAACTCGGTTACTATTTGCTTTCAATTTTTTCATGAAGTATATCACTTTTTTTTCATAAGCCTTTAAATCATGTATGTTTTTCTTATAAGTGAAAATATATATGATACTTAAAAACTTGATGGGCGTTGCGGCACATGTTAATATTAATGAAATGAGCTGAAAATTTGTATGTAATATCTTGAGGTCCATTCTAACAAAATGCAGCCGGGCCCAGACCCTGAGCGCTATTTTTTTTTTTATATATATAATAAGTGGCACCCTACCGTATATGGAGCTGTATATTTAAACATACATTCATAGAGAAAGTCAGCTCCGTATATGGTATCCACTTTCACATGGAACAAACTTGTAACTGCTTTTTTACATAGCGGCAGCTGACTTTTACATGTAAAAACAATAAAAAACCTAAGATTGCAAAGAAAAACAAAAAAGATAGGAATTTGCCTTCCTCCATTAGTCTGTCCTGAATATTCTATATTTCTATATTTCTACTTCAAAATAGGTTTATAATCCTTTCATCGATAACATTCACCAAATTTGATTTAGTAAATTATAGAATAAATGAAGGCAGTTACTTTGGGTTTCCAAATGGCTATGAAAGTAGGCACTTAAATGAATATCTATTTATTTATTCCCTACGAATTGCGAACCCTGAAGGGGTGAGGAGACAGTCCGATCAAAACGAAGAATGCTATGGGGTTTGAACCACGGAGCGGCCATGGACAAACCCCAAGTAATTCAAATACAAAATTCACTTGAACTGGTACAACATAATTGTCTTACAGTATATGTATTTTAAGTATCAGATGTTTGGTGTTTGTTATAATGTAACAACCTTGCAAAAGCCTATCTACAAATTGATGTTTTGGTGTCATAGTAGTATTGAATTCTTGAAAAAAGGTTCAATGAAATCTAACTCCAAGAATTATTTATTGTATTTTATAGATCATAATAATGGACAGTTCGAAGATGCAGAATGAGAACATAAGAATTCCAATATCCAACCTCATGCTTCATATTTTTTTGTATCGAAAACTTCTTAAATATATTTTTTATGTATGATTCTTTCTTTATTTCACCCAGTGAGTGAAAGCTTCATTCCAAACAACTTTGCGTCTCGCTTCAGTATTTCATATTCTTTAAAGATGAAAAAATGGATTTTACTTATTTTCTCGATTTCATGAAGAACATAAAAAGGTAGGTTTACCATTAAGTGAAAATGATGGATTATTGGGTAATGAACATGTTTGTATGTACTTATGATATCAACAGAATGATTATAAACAATTCAAATTTTGAATACCAGATCATTTTCATACTAGGTATACGTATACCTATGTAAACTTCTTATATTTTGAGGAACATTCCTTTTTTAACTAAGTAATTATCTGTGATAGGTATGTGAATACACGCAATACAATAAAAACATGAACGAAGTAGGGGGTGTCTTAGATCTTGTAATAACAAATACAACATGTACTAATGTAAGCGTTACTAAATCTTTAGTACATAAATGTGATAAATATCATCCGCCTTTAGAAATTAACTTTATATTAAGAAAAAACACGGAGAAAGTTAAAGCTGTGGGAGGGGGTTTTGGATTTTCCTCAAATTCCAAAGATGCTCATTTTTATAATGGCGCGGGACCGCTCGAATTCAGTTAGCGCAATGTTACGATATTTAGCCAATATAAATGAAGGTCTCAATTCCAAAAATGAGTCTGCGCATGCATGAACTGATGTTCCTTACCTAAAACGCCTCCCGCTTTCGTCCAGCTTTACCCTGCTGTCCTGACATACTGGAAAACACGACGTTTCAAATGACACAATTGTGATGCGCAGATGCGTTTTTGGAAATGCGACCTCCATTTAGTTGCGTTATATTGGCTGACTACGTTTTTACAGTTCGAGCGGTCCATATACTGTACTAGCAGCGCTTTGCACTGCCAGCTGGGGGCTGAGACTCCCGTTTGTAGCTCGCTACGCTTGTGCCCTTTCGCTTGCTCACATCGTTTGATTTTTTTATTTCTCACTCGCTTCGCTCGCTCAATTCGTTTCAACTTTTTTCACTTTTCAATAACAACCATTAATTCCATAAAGTAAGAGAACCGGCCAGGCATAAAGAATCATCAGAATTATTCTGAAAAGTTGACAATATTTACATTTGGTAGGGGTTAAGGTGGTAACATTTTGCAACCAGACATTTTTTCATTTTTTTTTTTTTTTTTTCAGTTTGACATAAATAAGCTAAACTTGAAGTTGGTTAATGTTAGAATTGCTCCAATATAATGTGTGCTCTGAATAAGCGCATAAAGAGTGCACCAGTTGCGAGGTTACAATATTAATTTCATAGGTGTAATTTTTGGGTAGATGCTGGTTTGACTTGTAAAAATACATTTCCTTATTAATTTAGTAATTTTATAATTGCTTTGTAATCATTAACATTCTATTTCAGTTATTTATTACCGTGGTTCCTTTTGCTCGGGCATTTTGGGGGATGGAAAAAATAGTGTATTAGCAAACTTCAAAGTTGAGTATCTCAAAGTGGCTTTTTGAAAATAATTTTCGCATATTCTGAAAGAGAAATGCTTTTTTTCATAATAAAGCTGTTTCCAGATGTTTTTTGGAATTACAGCGTATTTTAGAACCAACTAAAAAAAGGTTGTTCTATATATGCCCGAGTCTCCCCTAAATTTATAAATTGATTTTAACACAGATTTATTAGCCTTTCTCTGCTAAATTATTTCTTTTTTTCCTCGGGGATATAAAGAAATATTGTGGGAAAAATTGTTTATCATCAATCATCATGTTCATGAGTAATTAAACTTCTTTATAAGTAGAGTATTTAAATTAAATTTAAAAAAAAATCTGTGGGTAGTAATAATGACAATCAATAACTGGCGTGTTATGAAAAAATTCTGAAGTCATCAGCCGTTGTGCTAATATACGCTTGCAAAAACCTCCGCTGAGATTCCAATTTAGGCTCTAAAACTTATCATAATTGCTTATGAAAAATAACGTTTATTTTTTTCCTGCTGTTAAAGTAAATGCACAAATGTAATTCATTTTTTGAAAAACCGATCAAATGTACATTTTATTTCAATTTTTTTCTGAAATTAAAATTCATAATTGGATATAAAGTGTGTGGGGAACACACTGAAAAAAAAAATCATTGCGTAATTTATATCCTTTTTACGGGTTTGAGCATACGACGCGAGTATTTAAGGCCGAACATGTTTACCTCATGTAACTCACGCCTGACGAATCGCGAATGCAACGAAAATGTTTTACAACCCACTTGTCATTTACGACCGTTGAAGATTTTCGAATTTGTAACTCGCTATTAGAGCCTTATTTTGGGTCCATTCTCTTGGGAATTTTCATACATTCTTATTATTGTTATTTTCAACGCGTTGATAAAAAAAAAAAAAATCAAAAATTGAAACGAAGCAAAAATACAGAAATTTTGGTTTTTCTTTACTCCCTACCTCAAGTATGGTCGAAAATCATTAAAAATCTACATGAATACTTGGGTAACTACAGCGTAAAGAATGTGCAGCTTATTTTTGAAAAAAAGTAAAATTTAACGATTTTTGATTTTACAATGCCACTATTGAGTCAAATTTGAAGGGTAAGGGTACTCCAAAAATGAAAAATGGTACGAACATGAAGAAATCAATTCATACTCTAAAATCCATTTATTAAAAAGAATGTAATTTTGAAATTTAGGAGAGCCCTATTCACAATTTTGATCCTCCTCCCTCCCAATTTGGGGTTGGGGTATAGATTATAGTTAAAAACTATCTACACGTTGATTCGGACGGGAAACCAAAATTTCGTCAAAATCGGACCAGTAGGTGCGGAGGAGATGCTAATATTTTGTAGAACGGGCGAATTTTTTTTTTTGTACCTACTTAAAGAGGAACCCTCGATGAAAAAAATTTATAAAAAAAAAAATTTCATTCCAATATTTTCCAGCCCCATTATACGCATTATAAGAGTAGTGTTTTCAAGGTTTGAAATTCGCCACGCTCAAGGTCAGACAGGTTTCGTTTCTGTCCGGTCACTACAGTCTAAGCAACGAACGCGTTGCGCGAACGCAACCAACGTCTCAAAAATATAGAAATTCTCCGCACATTCGTCTTCAATTGCGGGATCACTTACCAATCGATTTTCTCGAATTTTTAAAATATCGTTCGTGTTGTGGATCCCAAGACGTGGAATTAAAAAAAATTAAAAACGGTCAAACTGAAGCGAAAATACGAAAATTTCGGTTTTCGCTCGGTCTCTCCTCCCCCCATTTGGGGCTAAGAAGTTGAAAATGAGCACAAATCATCGGGACATCGCCTTACATGAGATGCTTACGATAAATTCGAAAAAAATTTAATTTCAGCGATTTTGGTTTTTTTTTTGGAACTTTGAGCCCCAATTAAAGGGTGAAGGGTGCCTCGGGGCTCGTCGAGAGTCATTACAAAAAATGAAGTACTCACGCTGCAGAATAAGTTAAATGGAAAAATGTGAGAAAAATTTTGAGACTGGGTTCCGGAAATGAAATTTTGGGGCCCCTTCCCCTACTTGGAGACTAAACTCGAAACGACGACTTTAAAACCTATTCCGCAGCGATAGAAACTCGAATTCGAAATTTCAAAAAAATCCCTCCGACGGTTCTCCAGTTATAAGCGTACAAACATACAAACAAACAATTTCTTACCTTTATAAATATGGATTTACTAGCAGCGCTTCGCGCTGCCAGTTGGGGGCTCACTGCGCTCGCTCACATCCTTCGATTTTCTTCTTACTCACTCGCTTCGCTCGCTCGGTTCGTATCAACTCTTTTCACTTTTGAATAATTATCATTAATTTCATAAAATAAGCATTTTTTGTTTCAAGGTAGAAATGTCCATTTTTTCTTTCAACATAGTGAAAACTCGGACATATAGAACCGACAGGACATAAAGAATCATCAGTATTATGGCTGTGCTATTTATTTTGGAAAGTTGACAATATTTGCATTTGGTAGAAGTTTAAACCATAACATTTTCAACCTTAAAATAACTAGTACATATTTCCGTTTTTTTTTTTTTTTTTTTTTTTGTTTTAATATGACATAAACTGATTTTGTACTACCAAAAATTAAGAATCTCGAAATTTCAAAATGAAATGATAACTCTTGTATCTCATCTTCAAAAAAAAATTTTTTACTATATGAAGATAAATTCCTTTATTTTTCATTCCTGTGTAAGAATGTATGAAATTTAAGTTACTTTGTCCATATTTATCGAAAAAGTCAAATCCAGGCATAAAAAACCAAAATGCTAAATGAGTTGGTAATAAATTAAAGGTCAAAAAGAGTAAATATACCAAAATTCTATTATAAATTTACGATGCGCCACATCTATAACTTGAATTTGAAGTTAGTTACTTTTAGTTAGAATGGCTCGATTGTAATGTGTGCTCGAATGAGCGCATAAAGAGTGCATGAGTTGCGAGTTATGACAATATCGAATAACATGGGTGCAGTTTATATTCGAAAAAAATTGAATTTCGTCGATTTTGGATTTTTTTCAGAAATTTGGGCCCCGATTAAAGGGTGAAGGGTGCCTCGGGGCTTATCGGGAGTTATTACAAAAAATGAAGTACTCGCGCTGTAGAATAGGTTAGATGAAAAAAAAAAAAAAAATTTCGAGAGGGGGGTCCGAAAATGAAATTTTGGGACCCCTTCTTCCACCTGGGAGCTAAGCTCGAAACGACGATTTTAAAACCTATTCCGTAGCGATAAAAACTCGAATTCGAAATTTCGAAAAAATCGCTCTGACGGTTCTCCAGTTATAAGCGTATAAACATGCAAACAAACAAACAAACAATTTCTCACCTTTATAGATATAGATAGATAGTCAGGTCAATTTCGCTGGCCCCGCCCATTTTAAGTGGGAGTTCGAAAATAGTGTCAATCGTTTGTGCATGGTTTGTGCGCGTTTGTGCACCCACTATTTTCGTTTGTGCTCCCCTCTAACTTTTTATTTTTTAAAAAGTCTATGGGCGGGGCTGGGGAAATGCAGCTTCGCTCATTTTAGGTGGGGGGTTGTAGAATATGTCAATCGTTTGTGCACACATAATTTCCGTTTGTGCCCCCCTCTTTTAATGGGCGGGGCTGGGGAAATGCTGCCCTGCCCATAAGTGGTGGGGATGAAAAATATGTCAATCGTTTATGCTTCGTTTGTGCACTCATTTATTTTGTTTGTGCTCCTCTCCATTCCTACATTTTTTATAAAACTTCAGGACGTGGCTGGGAGTATGCTTTTCAAAGAGGGGAAATACATTTATTCGACTCCAAAGGGAATTTTCTTCAAGTATGTCATTTATTGTTTGTGCTTTGTATGCTGAGTTTTGTGCATTTATTACCCTTATTCTAGCCCTACCCATTTGTACTTCTTTTTAATCAGGTTAATAGAACAGCTATGCCTGTTGTTGAACATTTTGAATACATTACTTTTGTTTCATTTTTATTTTTAGCAGAAAGGGCGAATAAGAAGCTGGCCATCCTCAAAAGCATATGTCTACCGTGAGGAAGTATAATTTAACGTGAAGGAATTTTTTGAAAAACTGTGTGAAATTATTGGTTTTTTAGACCTGTTTGAACGTACAATGACTTGACCTCACACGATTCCAAGTTTTAGGTTATAAAAAGATAAATTACGTGAGGTCATACTTTGTATAATACTTGATGAAATTTAGGATAAGCAGAGTTGGTAGAACTTTGAATTTTAGTAAAAATTTATTTATTTATGTAGGAAAATTGATTATTCGAATAACTTTCTTTAAAATAGTATAATTAAAAAAGTCAGCTTTCAAGATACTTTAGTATCTTCTAGTTTATATTGTTGAATGTATATTTCTTAGCTCAATTTTTTTTTCTTTTTCTTTTTCATCTCACTGAGGGGTGAGTCACGGACACCAACATATCCAAATTTCAGCTCCTTAAGTGCATTTTTGAGGGAGTTAAATTTGAGAAATATGTGCTCATATGATTACTTGCACATTTACTTGCTTACATTGCCGCAAACCTAACTTTTTTAGTGTTACCACAAGGTGAGCACTGAAGTTCGGACAATGACTTTTGAAATGCAACTTGCACATATGTGATAGTCGCTATAGAAAGGGCCCTTGCATGTAAAAAATCATATTATTATTTTTTTTATTCTAAAAACGTTCCTTCACAACGTGGTGCGGTCAAAATGTCGCAAAATTACGTATTTATACCATGTTTTTGAGTTTGAAGTTTACATAGTATGGTGGTTACACCGCCTAGTAGTTTTGTTTTTGGACCCTTTCTACATCAACTATCACATACTTAGTTTTGTGACCTATGCCCTGCAGTAAGTAAATCCAGACCTTGAGACTTATTAATTGTGAGAAAACCTTTAGGTGTCATAAATCGGTAATAAAACGCCTTAATTCTTAAAAATAATAAAACAATAATATATAATGAAGATGGAATTGAAAAAAAAAAAAACAATAAAATGAAACAGTATCCATAGAAATATATATTTTCTTAAATTGACATAATTTCTTATTTAGTAAGCAGCAATGTCATGCGACTGAATGATTATTGCACCTCTCAGAGTGAAAGTCCCGACCTCGGAATTGAATATAAATTTTATAATACATAATTTTGAAAATATGCTTCAGAACCTTATAATGCTTGGAAAATGAAATGATTAAAATTTTAAATTTTAAAATAGGTAGGGCTAGAATAAAGGTAATAAGTGCACAAAACTCAGCATACAAAGCACAAACAATAAATGACATGCTTGAAGAAAATTCCCTTTGGAGTCGAATAAATGTATTTCCCCTCTTTGAAAAGCATACTCCCAGCCACGTCCTGAAGTTTTATAAAAAATGTAGGAATGGAGAGGAGCACAAACAAAATAAATGAGTGCATAAACGTGCACAAACGAAGCACAAACGATTGACATATTTTTCACCCTCCACTTATGGGCAGGGCAGCATTTCCCCAGTCCCGCCCATTAAAAGAGGGGAGCACAAACGGAAATTAGGTGTGCATAAACGTGCACAAACGAAGCACAAACGATTGACATATTCTACAACCCCCACCTAAAATGGGCGAAGCTGCATTTCCCCAGCCCCGCCCATAGACTTTTTAAAAAATAAAAAGTTGGAGGGGAGCACAAACGAAAATAATGGGTGCACAAATGTGCACAAACGATGCACAAATGATTGACACTATTTTCGGACCCCCACTTAAAATGGGAGGGGCCAACGAAATGGACCTATGAATATCGGAAGCAAATTGTTTCGTTGAGTATTGAAATCATAGGTATCATCATATATACAAAGCTGCAAGGTAAAAAGTCGAAATTAATTTCGGAAAAAGTCGTAAAAAACTCCCGAGATTTTTCTATTGCACCTAAAAAGCTAATTTTTTTAAATCGAAAGCTCATACCGTGTACTATTAGTAAAAAACCTGAAACTTCAAGAAAGTTGACCCTAAAGCCCCCAAAATTTGAGATAAATTTTGAAAATTTTGTTTTTTTCAACTTTTCACCCAATATGTCTGCGAATAATAAAGTGGTCGCGTTTTGTTATATGCCATTTTGAAGAGGACGAAATTCTGGATATTTCGTTCGCTTATACTTATATTCTAGGACTTGAACTTTTTGAGATATTATGGTTCAAAGTTTTGTAACACGTGCTTTTTGTTTTATAGCGAAAAAACTCGAAAACTACGCATCCTAGATACCTATTATAAGCGAGAGAAAAGTCGAGAATTCATTCATCTATAAGATGGCATACTTCAGTAATAATAATAATTTCAAAATTACGAGAAAATAAAGAAAAATCTGGATAAAAAAGCCGCTTGTTTGTAGTGTGTAGGAAGGGTGTTTGTTTATGTTGAACGTAGGTGTGCAAGTGTGTGCGTTTAACGGAGTTTAACTGCATCAAAATTTTTATAATTTCAGGCAATATTTTATTTTTATTTAGTGAATTGAATAAGATTTTACTTATTGCATCATATATACATTTCAGTCAATTGTTTATTTTGCATGCTGAATTTAAAGATTTCATGATGTAGAAGAACTGTGCATATGAAATTGATTTCGGCTTCGAAATTTTTTTCGTGAATTTATAACACCTGTTGATTGGTTAACATAACTTGATATAAATTACAAATTGATAACAATTAACACATGATTGAATAACTGAACTTGACTGAAAATAACAGTTTTGTAAGAAATGTTCACAAACCAATGTTATGATAAAGATCCATAATGCCGGAGTTATTGTTCCTCTATCCTCCCTGGAAAGTCTTAATGCGAGCACCAAAAGGGCGAGGATTGCCTAGTGGTTGTGCTGCAAAGCGGCCAGGGGCGGAACCCCTAGTATTTATTAATTGATTAATTAATTAATTTTGTAGGTGATTCCAGCCAATCTAAATGGATAAATTAATAAAAAAAAATATATGAACAAATAATTAAATAAATATTAATACGTTATAAATAATACATCATAATTTGATTAATTTATACTAATACCAATTAATAAATAGATAAATAATGAAGAAAGTAACTTTTTAATTAATGAAACATGTATCTACCTTAATGAATGATTACTAGTGTTGTACTCTTGGTATTTTTGAGGTATAGAAGTATTATATGAGAGTTCGTACATAACCGCGCTGCAGCACAGACGTGTGTTTCTGTTTATCTCTCGTACCTTATACTAAGTAAAACCGGTTTCAAGTGTAATTTTCCTTATCGTGAATGTAACTAGTGCAACTAGAATACGTGCAACATCTCTCTATTAAACCTATACGTAGTTACTGATCGATCAATTCACTACCGTCAAATTATCTACGAATTATACAATTACAATGACCCTAGAAGAAGACATCAAAAAGTTGGTCAAAGACGTGAGTATAATTAAAAATACCGTTGAAAATACAGATACCAAGTTAGATCGTCTGACAAGTCGTATGGACGACATAGAGAAACAATGCAGTGATCTCACAAATCAGATTGAGAGCTTGTCCAATCAAAACAAGCTCCTCACTAAAGGTATAAATGACCTCGAACAATATACGCGCAAAGATAATATAGTGATAAACGGGATTCCTGAAACTCAAAATGAAAATATCCGCGAAATAATCATGTCGCTAGCTTATGCATTGGAAGTCGAATTGCAGGATCACGATATCTCAGCTGTTCACCGGTTGCGCGCTAAAGATAACCGAATACCCGCTATCATCGTCCGCTTAAATAATCGAGACAAAAAATCCAAAATAGTTAAAAACTCAAGACACGCGAAGCTACATGGAAAAAGCTTTAACTTTAACCCAGCAGTACCTATTTATGTGAACGAACACCTATCACCTCAAAATTTAGCCATCTTTAATAAAGCATACAGTCTGAAAAAACAAGGTCTAATTCAAGGTACATGGGTCGTCGAAGGAAAAATTTATTTACGCGAAACGGACAACAACCCAGCAGTCAGAATCACAGACATCTCTCAAATAACTGAACTAGAGAATACAAACTTAGCAAACGAAGAACCTGTTAATGCAAGTCATTCATCGAATACTCAAAGAGAACTTAATCTACGATCCAAACAAAGCAAGAAGAAACCACTAACGCTATCGCAACTCAACAATACTAAAACTAAGAAAAGAGGTAGATCTAGGCAGCGGGTGTAGGATTCGGACTCCGTTAGCCCAGGTAAGGCTGGTTGGCATGGGCAACCACGACCGAAAGCTGCGTCACTCGTCGATAATGTACGTATTGCCAGTTTTAACGTAATATCTCTAAAAGATAATAATAAAATTTTAGAATTAGAACAGGATCTAACCAGTAATAAAATAGATATATTGGGTTTATCGGAAGTGAGGCGGTCGGGCAATGATATGGTCGACACAAAAAACGGTAATCTCCTTTGCTATTACAGAGAGGGGAGCCAAAGAGGGGTGGGATTCCTAATCAGCAATAGTATGAAAAATAACTTGATAACATTCAAAGGTATCTTCGATAGAATTGCGCTTGCCACCTTTCAAATAGGCAACCTAAATAACTCCGTAACAATTATTCAAATATACGCCCCAACATCAGCCGCACTAGACGAAGAAATGGATAAATTTTATAACGACCTTAATGACTGTTTGTCGTCCCTACACACTAGCTCAAAACACCAAATTTTAATTACAGGAGATTTTAATAGCAAAATAGGTAAAAGAAAAACAGGAGAGGAAAATCTAATAGGATTATTCGGGTATGGGGAAAGAAACGAAAGAGGGAACAGGATGCTTAATTTCTATCACGAACATCAATTAAAAATTATCAATACTTGGTTCAAAAAAAAAAAAAAATAATCAAAAGTGGACGTGGATATCCCCCAATCTCGATCACAAAAACCAAATTGATTTTGTTTTAGCCCCGATAAACTTCCATCAAATCAAAAATTTTGAGGTAATCAAAAAATTCAAGTACTTCTCCGACCATAGACCAATACTATGTGAGCTGAACATTCAACACCCGAAAATTGAAAATTATGAAAACTTGTATAAAAGCGATCCTGGGATAACCGATTGGGCTCAATATGGGAGGAATTTGAACGAATTATTTAAGATTAACGATAAAATCGATAGCTTGGAGGTAAACGATCTTAATAAAATTATTGTAAAAAAAATTTTGAAAGCCACAAAAACTTCACAAATCCCAAATTAAAAGGAAATGATCAAGAATCTATAGAACTAAAAAAGTTGATTAAAGTTAGAGATAAATTACGATTTAAAAAAAATAAAAACAATAGAGATAAAATTGAACTTAACGTGCTTTGTAAGCTAACCAAAAAGAAAATGAGAGAAAAAAATTGTGAGAAAGAATGGAAATGGATTGAGAAAATTTTGGACACCAACAAAAGCACGAAACAAATTCGTAAAACAACCTCTTTAGGCAGCTACGGAATCCCATATATGCTAGATGATCGAGGTAGTAAAGTCCATTATAGGAAAGGAATAAACAAAATCGCCACCTCTTTCTATCGTAAAATCTACGACTGCCAATGAATATCGGTATCCCCTGCGCCCCAAACTAACGAATTGATAGAGCCCGAACCGGCTTTTCTAAAAAACGAGTGTTGAATTTCATTCCACCTTGTATTAAACCTCCACCCTGTATAAGAGAAAAAAAAAACGTAAGCAGCCATGCCGCATTACTGGAGCTGAGTTCTTAACTGGGGCTTGTTTTGATTTAGTAATAACCACGCTCAACCGTTCATCACTACAGGCCACACCCAATACCAAGTCTGAAACCCCCTACCCTATCCTTTCCAAAAACACTTAAGAAGTTCAATTTGACACAAATGTAGTATTTCTTGCCATGAAATAATCATGCGAACACATATTTCTCAAATTATAACTATTTGAGGGTCCTCAAATTATCTTCAAATTTGTAAATCCGCCATTTTGGATCCATTTTGACTCAAATTTAAGTGGTTATATTCTGGTCACAAACTAATCCTACACACAAAGTTTGACCATTCTAGGCCGATTTGGTGATGAGATATGGAAGATTCATGAAATTTCCTGCAGCAATTTCCCCTCCAAAAGCCGTTTTTTGCTCTAACTCCCCTCCAAAATCACTGAGGAAGCTAAAATCAAAATACGTTTGTCACTTGGGCTCATTTTATCATATGACACAGCAATAAAAAATTTTCGACCCCTCCTGTACCCCACCACTATTTTAGGTTGGTAACCCCGCCTTCCCCCTCCAACATCATGTATGGAAGTGAATTCGGGATATAGTATACAACTTATCCCCAATAACCATATGAATTCATATTAATTACATTTTTACCAACTTGAGGCTCCTCAAGCTCTACTCAAAATTTTGATAATCCGCCATTTTGAATCCATTTTGATCCAAATTCAAGAGGTCATATTGTGGTCACCAACTAACCTCACACACAAAATTTGACCTCTTTAACTTGATTTGGTGGGGAGATATGGAAGATTCAAGAAATTTCATGACTCAAAACTTCCTCAAAAAGCCGTTTTTTGATCTAACTCCTCTCAATATGCACTTAGAAGCTGAAATTTGGATATGTTAGTATCCGTGACTCACTCTTTCATATGAAATCAAAAACGAAAAATTTGAGCTATTTGCCCCTTCTCCAGCCCCCTCAAAATTTGAGTGATCCGCCATTTTGAAATTTATCGAAAAAAAAAAAAACTATTTTTGCGTATTTGCAAGAAGAGTTCCTCACCGAATTTTGAGCGAATTTTATCCACACCGCCTGCGCAAAGTGAGTGACACAAAAAACGCAATTTTCTCAAAAACAGGTTTTTGCTAACTCGCCTCAAATGCACTTAGGAAGCTGAAATTTAAATATGTTGGTGTCCGTGACTCACTCTTTCATATGAGATCAAAACGAAAAATTTGAGCTATTTGCCTCTTCTCCAGCCCCCCTCAAAATTTGAGTGATCCGCCATTTTGAAAGTTTTCGAAAAAACAAAAAAAATACTTCTGCGCATTTTCAAGAAGAGTTCCTCACCAAATTTTGAGCAAATTTTATGAATACTCGCCGGCGCTACGCGTGGGGGAAAAAAAATTTATATATATATACCAAAAAGTTGGACATTTGCCAGATGATTACAAATGGTCTGAAACGCAAAGATTTGAAGACCCCACCCTCCCCCGACCTTCCCTTCCCAAATCAGGTAGGCTGTAATAGCTATCGTTTTGTTAAAAACTCAGCTAAAAATGAATTCTATAGTATATGAGGTCATTATGACTAATGCTATACAGCCTTTGTGTATCACCTTTGGTACTATTTTAAGATGTTGAGTCATTTGTAATATATCCTTCGTACCGTTCACTTCAATACCTTTTTATGCTCGAGTTGAAATTTGAGTGGAGCTTTGAGTGAGTTTAATCATATGGTCCCTCAAGGCCGAATATTAAGTATGTTGTAAGTAATTAACGTTTTCGTATTGACATATTCGTGAATTGTGTAGTTTTGCACAAACGTGAAAAAACATCGAAAACATCGTACCGGTGTTATCTTTACGTGTTAGTGCGTGCACTTGATTAATACGAATTCGGTTGTGCACTTCGTATACAAACGTTTGAAACCAGTGCGCGTTACTGTAGTTATTTGTTTATAAATATGAGTATTAATTCGGAAACTGAGAACGCAATGTTAAATGAGAACCAGCTCCTTGAGGAGGAAAGTAGAGAATCGTCATCTCAGATATCTGAGATGACATACAAAACCGTGGAAGTGGCCTATGAAGCGGATAGGCTACCACCACAGCACGTGTTATTTAAACCCTTGAAGACACTGGAAATACGTCTTCAGGTTTTGGAAAGTACCATAGGGAGCATCAATGATGCTACAAGTGCGCAGTTAGATTTCGAAGAATTGGAAAAAATCAAAGCTCGATTCGAAGAATTATTTGAACAGCATTTTGAGGATGAATTAATCTCAAGCCAGTTGCAGTTGAATAGCAGGTATCGTAATCTTCGAGATCAGTATATTCAAAAATTCGAACGTACGTGTCCAGCTTCTAACCGTGTTAACGAAACAATTGCGCCTCCATTAAAATTACCTGCTTTGACAGTTCCTCAATTCAGTGGGGATATTCAAAAATGGTCTTCGTTCAAAACTCTATTCTTGAATTTAATTGCTGATCAACGATTGACAAATAATGACTCGTTCAAAGTACAGCTGTTGAATCAAGGATTGTCTGGAGAAGCGAAAAGTATGATTGAGAATATGCGTGAATGTCCGTTTGATGAAATATGGAAGCTTCTTGTCAGTTATTATGATGATCCATTCAGGCGAGCCAATAGTCATTATGAGCAATTATTTCGAGTTAAAAGCAGCGGTATGTCTTTACGCCAGCGTCTATTGGCCTATCGTCAACATACATCCGGTTTAACACTAGCATACTCCAAATTAGAGTTAGACCCTTTTGAGCAGGTTGTAATTTCTCATTTCTTGAATGATCCAGAGACACGTCCGGCAATGCGGTTAGCATGGCAACGACGAATCGCAGAAAAAACTTCATTGTATACCCTGAACGAGTTCTTAAAATTCCTAGAGCAGGAGGTAGCGTCGAGTGAGCGTGCTTTCAAAACTCAAGGTCACTCGGGTCCAGCAAATACCAATTATAAAGCAACGGCTCAAAAACGCGGCCATGCCATGGCTCAAACTTATGCCAAGAAGGCACGAACATCATCCCCCTGCCCCTTATGTGCTGGTGAACACTTCCTTAATCTATGCCAAAACTTCAAGGAAAAATCTATAGAGGAAAGATTCCAGTTTGTAGCTGAAAAGAAGTTGTGTCGGATTTGCTTCAGCTCTAGATGCCCAGGTGTAATGAAAACCCCAGCTGCATGTCCAATGAAGCAACTCCAGTGCTACAAATGTGGTGGAATGGGTCTGCATCATTCCTTACTACATCGATACAATTATAATAGTACTGGTAAGAATAATTCTCAAATTATATCTAAAAATGCCGTCAAATCGAGTCGTAATACTAAGCCTACTGCATGTTTATTTAATAAAAACATAACTCGTACAGTTCAAAATTCTGATCCTATTTTGGCCACTGCATTAATAGGTGTACAAAATCACGTAAAAGAACGCTCTGGTGAAGCTAGAGCACTGCTTGATAGTGGTAGTCAGTTTAATTTTATTACTAAAAAACTAGCAAGTAAGCTACAATTAAATATTGAAAAAATTAATGTATCAGTCGATGGTTTAGGTAATAATACTTCGTCAGTGTCTCAAGGTACTCAACTTACATTAAAGTCTCGATATAATTCGTATGAAATTTCAATAAAATGCCTGGTCGTTGATTCGATTATAAATTCAGTGGTTCCCCACCAATATTATGACGTTTCGTCTTGGAACCTGCCTTCATATTTACACTTAGCTGATCCATATTTTCACATTCCGAACGAAATTGAGTTGCTTTTAGGCTTAGAAATTTTTTGGCAAACGCTAAAAGCTCGTACTCATATTTTAGGGCCAAATTTGCCTAAACTTCAAGAAACTGAGTTTGGATGGATCATCGCAGGGAGTGTAAGAACCACTGAAACGACAAATGGTACAATAGTATTTTTTGTTCATTTAAGTAATCACAAATTACTCGAACAAATGAAACAATTTTGGTGTGTTGAGCACCTAACTTCAAACTTTCCGTTGTCTGAGGATGAAATTGCGTGTGAAAATTTATTTACTCAAACAACATACCGACAAGAAGATGGGCGATTCGTAGTCTCACTACCATTTAAAAAGGAACCATCTTTGTTAGGTGAATCTAGGTTTCAAGCTCTCAAACAATTTATTCACTTAGAAAAACGTCTTGAACGTAATCTTGAGATGCGAGAGAAATATGTTGCTTATATGAATGAGTACATAAATTTAGGCCATATGAGGGAGGTTTCTAAAGGTTGTGGTTCTCAACCTCATTACTATATACCACATCACGCCGTAGTAAATCCAAGCTCAACAACAACCTCCCAACGTACTGTATTTAACGCGAGTATGAAAACTGAGTCTGGCTTATCATTAAGCGACCTTTTATACACAGGCCCTATAGTACAGCCAGAACTGATTGCAATTCTGATGCGTTTTCGTTTATTTAAATATGTATTTAGTACAGATATTGTTAAAATGTATCGCCAAATCGTGATGCACCCTCTTCATCGGGTGTTTCAAAGAATATTCTGGCGAGATTCGCCCAATGATAAATTGAAAGAATATGAGCTAATCACGTTAAGCTTTGGTGAAAGACCAGCTCCATATTTAGCAACGCGATGCTTGAAAGAGCTAGCATTGAAATATGGTGCAAAATTTCCCAATGCTGTGGCAGCAATTTTAACATCTTTTTACGTAGATAATGCATTGCATGGATCAAATTCTTTGGAGCAGGCACTCGCTACTCAAAATGAGCTAATCACTCTCTTGAATTCCGCTGGGTTTCAACTTAGTAAGTGGTGTGCAAATACTCCGAAATTACTCGAAAAAATTAATCTTAAAAATATTGAAGCAGGTACTCGAATTAGTTTTGACGATAAAGATATGGTTAAAACATTAGGTATGTACTGGGTGCCTAGCGATGACACCTTTAGAATTTGGTTTGATAAACCAAAGGTGACTGAGTCACAGACAAAACGTCAAATTCTTGGGGTCATTGCATCAATTTTCGATCCACTAGGGTTGATAGGTCCTATAACAATCACTGCAAAATTATTTATGCAGGAAATTTGGAAGTCTATTGCAGTTGATAATGTAAAGAAAAATAACTCCACCTCTCAAAAGTCGTCTAAAAAATGTAATATCCACTAGGATGTAAAGGTGACTGACGAAATTTTAAAACAATGGAGAATATTTGCAGCCCAATTACATTATTTAAATCAAATTTCTATACCGCGTCACGTTATGATAAATTCAGAAACTGCTATTCTAGAGCTTCATGGCTTTGCCGATGCCTCGTCACATGCTTATGGAGCAGTTATTTATGTTAGAGTAGTCTCTAGCAGTGAAACTAGAGTTAATTTATTTTGCTCGAAATCACGTGTAGCTCCATTAAGGCAACTTTCTATACCTAGACTCGAATTATTAGCAGCAAATCTACTCGCTGAATTAACTGATAAGGTAGCATTGTTCTTAACAGTACAAATCAATATAGCCTGTATTAGATTGTGGTCCGATTCTAAAGTAACTCTTTCATGGATAGGTTCTCAAGCGTATAAATGGAATATATTTGTAGCACATAGGGTAAGTAAAATTCAAGCACTGTCTAAGAATAGTCAATGGGACTATGTTGAGTCGGGCTCTAATCCTGCTGATATTTTATCTCGTGGAACACGCCCTCAAGAGCTTATAAAAAGGCATGATTGATTCCATGGAACATCATGGCTCAGAGATTCAACTAAACCTTGGACAGATGAAATAAAATTTTTTCCGGATCCAAACACATCTGAAGAACGAAAAAATCTTCGTGGCCTAGCCATGGTAGTGAATTTGTTCAGGAATAATTTATTTGATGTGGTTGGTTTCCCAGATACTGGTATGAATGCCACAAAGCTTGTCTTTCAGCAAGGTTTTAATAAACTGCTTAGATTAGTGGCGAATATTAGTCGAATTTATCGTAATACTTTGTCTTACTTCCCTAGGCCTAATAAAATTGAAGGAAAAAAGTTACAAATGCATGACTTAGAATACTCTGAAATAACCTTAATTCGTTTATCACAAGCTGAATATTTCAGCAAGGAGATTGAATCCTTAAAAAAGGAGAAGTCCTTACAACGGGATAGCTCGATTCTATGTCTCAACCCTTTCCTAGATTGTGATGGCGTCTTACGTGTAGGAGGCCGTTTAGAAAATGCGAACATATCGTTCGAACAACGGCATCCGATGCTCTTGCATCCTTCCCACAAATTGACTAGATTAATTGTCATGCACCATCATCTAGCTAATTCACACGCTGGTCCACGTCTTCTAAAATCAATAATTCGTAGGAAATATTGGATTCTGAGGGTGAATGGATGCATTAAACCGTGTCTAAAAACTTGTTATACGTGCGTAAAATTGCAGGCTCAAACTCAACACCAAATTATGGCCGATTCGCCTAAGGAGCGTGTAACTCCATGTAAGCCATTCTCACATACAGGGGTGGATTATGCTGGACCATTTCAGTTAATTCGTCCAGGTGGTCGAAGCCGAATAAAAGATAAAGTGTATGTGGCAGTTTTCGTATGTTTTGCGACCAAAGCGGTACATTTAGAGCTGGTTTATGACCTAACTACAGAAAAATTTCTCGAAGCTCTCATTCGATTTATATCACGTCGCGGCACACCCGCTCATATTCACTCGGACAATGGCACAACATTTGTTGGAGCGAAAGGTAAATTAAACGAAATGTACGATTTGGTGGCAAAACATGCGTCAACAATCGAACGGTTTGCAGCGAATAGGGCCATACAGTGGCATTTTATTCCGCCACGCGCTCCTCACTTTGGTGGAATTTGGGAGGCCAGTGTAAAATCATTTAAAGTTCACCTATCTAAAACTATTGAGACCTACACATTGATGAGTGATCAGTTTGTCACTTTACTTAATCAAATTGAGGCTTGCTTAAATTCTCGGCCTTTATCCGAGGAGTCAAGTGACCCAAACGACTTCAATGCATTAACGCCTGGACATTTCCTTATTGGAGGACCAATAAATGCAATACCTACGATTGACTTCACAAATGTCCCGATGAACCGTTTAAAACATTGGCAGCAAGTGTGTAAAATGACACAGTTGTTTTGGCAACGGTGGCATGCTGAATATTTACACACTTTGCAGCAAAGGTATAAATGGAAACAGCTGAAAGATGAGCTGAAAATAAATGACATGGTCATTTTAAAGGATGAAAATCTTGCGCCTATGCAGTGGCCCTTAGGTAGGATAATTGAATTGCATTGTGGTAAAGATAAATCTGTACGAGTCGCGACTGTAAAAACTTCGACTGGCACGGTCAAAAGACCAATTGTAAAATTAGTTCTTTTACCTCGTAATGACGAATCATAAAACCCCTTCTTTATATTATGTATAGGCAGTGCCTCAAAACAACGAAATGGAAACAATATTGTGGTGAATACGGTGGCAGATGACGAATTTACCAAGGTGTAATTTGGAATATTTATAATGTAACTGAGAAGGAATCATTTTTTTTTTTAATAATATATCACTTATTTGTTATTGTTGACAGAAGACAATTATATTTTTTTGTTTTGTGTAATTGCCGATTTCTTCACACCCCTGACCTCATAAATGCCTATGGGGTAATTCAAATCTTATATGATTTCCATAAGCCACCAAATTACACCCCACCATAAAAGTTATAAATTAATAAATCCTGTCAACTTAATGTTATATTAATAAATGTTTGCTAAAATTTTTGTTAGGTTTGAGGTGTTACCTCAACGCGGGGGAGGAAATGTTGAATTTCATTCCACCTTGTATAAAACCTCCACCCTGTATAAGAGAAAAAATGAATTCTATAGTGTATGAGGTCATTATGACTAATGCTATACAGCCTTTGTGTATCACCTTTGGTACTATTTTAAGATGTTGAGTCATTTGTAATATATCCTTCGTACCGTTCACTTCAATACCCTTTTATGCTCGAGTTGAAATTTGAGTGGAGCTTTGAGTGAGTTTAATCAACGAGATCGAGAATGTATTAAAAAACCTGAAAAAAAGGAAGATGGGAGGGGACGACAAACTCATAAATGAACATTTTATATATGCGATGGACACCAATCTTATAAATTACCTGCTTATCCTCTTCAACAAAGTGCTAAATACTCAAACAATTCCGGAGGGATGGAAAGTGTCGAATATAATTTTAATTTGTAAAAAAGGAGACAAACATCTAATAGACAACTACCGCCCGATCAGCCTCAGCTCCACTCTATCGAAAATCTTTACAAAACTAATCGAGAACAGAATAAAATCAACGCTCAATAGCCAACAACCCGTAGAACAGGCGGGCTTTAGAAGCGGCTTCTCCACGGTAGACCATCTTTTCACCATAAACCTACTCATAGAAAAAGCAATAGAATATAATTTCGATCTCCTACTCGCGTTTATAGACTTCAGGAAGGCGTTTGATTTGATCGACCACTCATTTATGTTAAACGCAGTAAAAAACCAGGGATTATCCTCAACATACGTTAAAATAATCGAAGCAATGTACACGGATTTAAAAGCAAGGATACTCACGGACAAAGTAGGGAAAAAATTCGATGTACGTAGAGGCGTTAAACAAGGTGACCCCCCCTCTCCAATCCTATTCTCCGCCATCCTAGAAGAAATTTTCAAAAAATTGGAATGGGACGATAAAGGAATTACGATTAACGGAGTAACTTTAAATAACCTTAGATTCGCTGATGACATTGTCCTTATTGCCAAAAACTCAAAAGAATTACAAAAAATGATCACAGACCTAGAAAACGAAAGCTCAAAAGCAGGATTAACAGTAAACATATCGAAAACAAAATACATGTCGAAGTCTTCCGTCTCCGATCCAGAAATCAATCAAAGGGAAATAGAACTTGTAAATGAAATAAAATACTTGAGGCAAATAATCACGTTTAAAAACAAATCAGAAACTTAAATAAACAACAGGATAGCGCTGGGTTGGAGAAAATTTTGGTCGCTAAAATACATATTCAAAGGTAGATACTCCGTTAAAAGCAAACGCGAAATTTCGAACAGCTGTGTATTCCCGATGATAACTTATGGAGCTCAAACATGGACCCTCACAAAAAAACTAGAAAATAAACTAAAAACTACCCAACACTCAATGACGCGATCACTCCTAAATATCACTCTACGAGATAAAATCCCAATATCAAAACTCCAAAAAAAACTAGGGGGGCGCGTCGAACTATTAGCAAAAATCAAAAGATTAAAATGGGAATGGGCAGGCCACATTTCAAGGATCGGAGACGAAAGATGGGGGAATAAATTACTTACCTGGTACCCCAGAAACGAAAGACCCCAACCTGGGAGGCAGAACGCGAGGTGGGATGATGATATCAAAAAATTTATTAGAAACGGACTGTACGTACGGGTGGTGCAGGACCGTGCTGAATGGGCGCGGTTGAAGGAATCCTTTGCCCAAGATCTGGGCTCTACCATATAAATGATAATTCTAAGTTAATTGTACATATACAAATTTAACATATACCTAGATATACTCACGTAAGAATGTTTGTAATGTACTAAGAAAATATGGTAATAAAGGAATAAATAAATAAAAAAGAAGTATTATGTAGACAAAAGTTGAGTATGGACCACCTGTAAACAATCAAAATGCAGCCAAAAAAAAGCATAAATGATTGCCTATATTTATATCGTAGGGTGAAAAATCGATTGCGCTCGTTTTTGGTTTTCCTTCCCCAAATTTATAGGGCCACTGCGCTCACTTGTCAAATAACAAAAGAAGAACGGTGATTATTAATAAACGATAGGATTGCGCGTGTTTTTTGTGGTGGCAGGACAGGGGTTCTTAAAATAGGGAAATGAATAAGAAGTCAAGTTATTATATTACTCGTTTAATACTCAACCTTATAAAAACGGTTTAAAATTATGATCACAAAATAGGTAACGATTTTTAAAAATATAGGTAATGTAAGCGATGGCGTACTTATGGCTACTATTTTTCAAATATTTTAATATAGTAATATCGCCAATTAAATAATTTATATAATCGTCAAAAACCTTATCCATTTTTTCTATTTCTTGTTGCTTCCTACGATCTTTTTTATCGACACGTTGACATTCATTTATTTTAAGGTTTGTTTCCACCTGCACTTCTTTCAGCGTTTCCACAACATGCCAAATAGAGGGATGCACTCTGTAAAATTGTTGATTATAATGGCTGTGGAAACCTTCGGGCCATTGGTAGTCCTTGTCATTAACTTGGGCGCTTCTGCCCAAAGTGCAGGTGGAAACAAAGCGTTTTCCTCCACATATGTTTTAAGAATGTAATCTGCATACGTGCATGCTTCCTCGCTCCGTGCAATACTTATCAATTCACAAAAAGCATCCGAAACATGACAAGGAGGAAGAAATGCCAGACCAAAAAAGCATTTGAGCCAGCTACCAGTCTTAGTATTCTTACGATACTCTTTTGTTAGCGCAGGAATTTTTTTTTTTAAATGGCGGTACAGAGATTGTCCAAAATGAAAACGACAGCCATAAATTTGACAGTTGGGTAACACTGCACGAATGGCTTCATGTGCTGAAATTTCAAAATCTAAACGTATTGAAGAGGGAGCAAATGTGAGATTATTTTCGGAACAAAGTTTCTTTAAATATAGCAAAATCTGTATGTATTCCTCTTTTTTTTTACTTCTCATAAAAAAATAAACGAGCGGCACATATATTCCGCCTTCATAACCATGTAATGTGTAGAGTTGTAAAAAGTGTTTTGGGCTATATTTAAAAGTTCCATCTGCAAAAAGTTGTAATTTAGGTGAACACAACATGGTTAAATATTATCACTTATCAGTTTCATCTCTTTCATCATGTATTGAACAGCTAAGTGTTTATAGAGAAGAAATAAGCAGAATGCAATAATGTATATTTCGAAATTCATTGATTCAGAACACATTTATTTTTAACAAATTTTGGGAATCACTTTTGAAAAAATATAAAATCTACAAAAAATGTAAAAACGGGCGCAATCGCACTATAATTTGGAAAACATCATTGATCATTTTGGGTTTCTTTGTAATAAAAAAAAGCGCAATCGATAGGTTTAAAAGAGGGTAAAAAACAATGACCGAGCGCAGTCGATGTATGGCCTATCGAAGTTGTTATGAAAGAAATCTATTTAATGTCGTTGATTATAATTATTTAGGCAGTATCCCTCTCGTTTTTTTTTTATCCATTAGTCAGAAAGAGAGGAGCACAAATTATTCTGACTATCAAACACCCCTTTTTCATTACCATTTCTACAGCCTTCCTAACGTTTCTTTTTTTGATATATACTGAGAGCAGTGTGAGCACAAACGATGGGAATGGACTGACAGCACAAACAAGCACAAACCATTCTACTAACAAACACCCCCCCAACATTTGCACCTTACAAATCCCATTTCTACAGCCCACCCTAATGTTCTTTGATACCTATATACTGAAAAGGGTGTGAGCACAAACGACGGGAGTAGAAGCACAAACAAGCACAAACGATTGCACCCACTCCCCTTCCTCACATCTCCCAAGGGGGCCAACGAAATGCACCTACCTCTGATGACGACCATAATTGTTTTTTTACAAAGGAAAATGTTGAGAATTTTATCCTCTATCTGTGCGTATAGATTTGAAAAAAATTCATTCAGGCATTTCGAAGTTATCGCAAATTTAGCCGACCAACAATGAAACTTATTATTACGCAGTCTCCACCTTTTATGGTGGGTTTAGGTAGGCAATATCAACATATTGCGTTCGGCATGAATTTGACCGTTGTATTTTCATCGATTTATTTCTTTTTTTTTTTCATAAGAAGTGCAATTGGTATAAAAATACCTTCCCGATGACACCTCATTCACCTCGATACGTTCAATATTCGCCGAGTAATCAAATGTTTTCTCCGAGCGTGACATCTGGCTTCAACATTGATTCGGTAGACCATTTTATGTGCATTCTTGAGATTCCAACTAGTTTGTTTTTTATACTGTTTTTTGTTTTAAACCGTTTTTTGCTTTTGTTTTTGTTTTGTTATTTTATTTTATTTATTTTCATTTTTTTTTGAACCCTTTATATTATTGTAAATAATAATAATAATAATAATAATAATAATAATAATACCCTTCCATACAGTGCTTGCACTATATAGGTGGCCATTACAACTGAACCTTAAGCTATGTAATGTTAATCAAATGAATTATTTGATTATTTGATTGATTATCATTATTGTGAAGAAGTTCTGTAATATAGGTAAGTTGGAAAACATCATTATTTCAAAGTACCTATCTTTTGATTAAAGTAAAGAAATTTGAAACTTGGCATGAATTTGATTGGGTGTCTCGCACATAAATTACCATTATTTCCCTAAAATGCTACCTTTCACATTACCGCACTCCATTAATTCACGAAACAATCGGATAGTGACATAAATAGCGAAGTTGAGAGCGTACCTAGAAGGCCCCCTACTGACACGAATGCTTATGAAATCACCAATAAAAAAGCAGAGCGCATTTATGAGACTAAACTACGGCTTTAAAATGCACTATATCATTTATGCCATATCATTTCATATAAAAAAAGTAGCGCTTAAAATCACAATGCGCTCCTTTATGCAACATTTTTCCGCTCGAACTACTACATTGTAGTTCTTAAAGCTATATATTCATTACCTTCAAAAAAAAGCGATGTGCTTTTTAATTGGTATTATGAGTAGAGCGCTCAAAATAGCGCAAAATGCTTTTCAAAGTCACCGTCTTCTCTTTTAGATGTGCTCTACATTTTATAGCGCGACTTTTGAAGCATTTATGTCGATAGGGTAGAGGTGCAATATTATAAAATTACATGTTTAAAACTTCTACTAGATAAACAATATACGTAGATACTCTTTGCCTGGTTCTATTTATAATTATCTCGTCTCAGTTTCAATACAACTACATAGATAACAACGTCTGGTTTGGAATTAATAATAGTGAAAGCAGAATCCGACGCGTAACTCATATTTTTAAAATAGGTTTATTAGTTATGTATGGAATGATGAAACAACTTGAAACGGGTTTAAAATTGATATACTAAGGCTGGATTATTTAGTATTATTGCTAGAAATTGATAAAAAAAAAAAACACGAAAATTATGTAATAAGTATGTATTCATTTTAATTTATTCATCTAGTTTTGTGTTGTGATTTTTGTTGCATGAGCATATTATTTCTTTTCAATTACTTTTGAATTTGATTTTTACTTATATACTCGACGTGTGAACAATTTGTGCATAAAATAAAGGTAAAGTTGAGCAACATAACCATAGAGCATTAAATAGGATTACAATCCACTTATTAATAACACTGTATTCTGGCTTACAAAATTTAACATTAAGAAGAAATGAAAAAATTTATTCCAGGTTTAGGTTTCTTATTCGGGGTATTTTTCCAAGAATTTTAATCCTCATCTGTGATGCATCAGGTTATTACATGTAGAGATATAGCTTGTCCCAAATTCGATGCATTGTAACTCGGGCGTAATTTTCTGAATTTTTTATTTACCTATACCAAATTCACGAAAAAACATAGTATCTTTTGTAATTATAAAGCTGAAGCTTAATTCTTTGTCACAACATTGAGGTCTAAAAGTTGTATAGAATAAGGTTCGGAATTACGTGAAGGCTTTAGGCTATTTGAAGTTCAAAAAAGTTCTGGTATTTGGTCGTAAAAAAGTTCGAAAGTTTCGCTTATGTCATACATTTTGCGCATGTTCAAAAACGCAGAAACGCGTTACGTTATGTGCGATATTCCAATCGATGGAGGTATTATGTTGTGCGAGTTAGTTTAGTAGTGTTACCATCATAAAAAAAAAGCTCCATTTCCCTGGCCCCCCAAGTATTTGCTAGGAGGTTGAAATTATGTACATCGTTAGTGCTTCGTTAGTGCTCGTTAGTGCACGCATTATTTTCGCTAGTGCTCACCCCCAAGCATAGATCTCGAATGGGGGGCTGGGGAAATGGCTGCCCCCCAAGTATTAGCTAGAGGGCTGAAATTATGCACATCGTTAGTGCTTCGTTAGTGCACGCATTATTTTCGTTAGTGCTCACCCCTAAGCGTAGATCTTGAATGGGGGCTGGGGAAATGGCTGCCCCCCAAGTATTAGCTAGAGAGCTGAAATTATACACATCGTTAGTGCTTCGTTAGTGCTGGTTAGTGTACTCATTATTTTCGTTAGTGCTCCCTCCCCGTTCCCCCTTCTCTATTAAACTTCATAATATGTACTATTCAATACCTCAATGGCATAATAACTATGTATGTACTTGAAATAAATTAGGTTCAACCAAATTTCATTTCAGATAATATCATTGCTAATACATAATGTATAATTATTATTATAAAGCTTTTGCCGATTCTCCCCCTCCTTCAAATTATAACTTTGTGATAATTTAGTGAAAAGGAAATCGTTAACAAGGTTAGTGAAAAACAGTTTCTTTAGGGGGGTGAGAGGACGCGTTGTTTTGTTAAAATGGTTTTTTTTTTTTTTTTTTTTTTTACCAAAAATTCAACGTTGAAAAAAAAATTTAAAACCTCGTGAATCTTTAAATTTGAAAGCTGTTCATAGGTACAAGAATATATCGAGCCTCTAATGCTAAAATGGTCGAAGTGCCATTTTTGATTTTTCACAGGAAAGCTAAAAAACGTAATAAAACTTGCAATTTTGGAGCTTTTGAGGTGAAATTTTGATTTTGATGGATTAAGGTTATCAGTTTTCCTGTGAGAATTACAATTTTGTGAAAAAATTTATGGAAAATTATTTTCAGCACTTAATAGACATAAAGCTATGATACACAAATGGACTTGGACGTTTGTATCCTACAGATTTGTGTGTGATTATTAGTGATAATAAATTTATGTTTTACAATATTTAATGTTCACTGTAACTTCCATATTTATTAACTTAAAAAAAAATATCAAGACAGAAAAAAAATTCGAATATAAAATCTTTTTAGGTTTCCATTTTTATAGAAGTGATGGACTTGGCACTTTTTAAAATCAGTCGTAGAGAGCTATAAGTTCAAAATTTTCATTTTTTGTTTTAATTTTAATCAATGCAGCTCGCTTCAGTGAATCCGAAACCATCAAAAATTCAAATTTGAAAAAATGACACTTCGACCTTTTTAACATTATACGGGGGTCAATATGTAGAATGTCGCGTAGTTTGCTTTTTATCATAAATAAAATAGGTAGTAATAGTGTTGAGCAATTGATAATTTCACAAATCTACAAATTTCATAAACTTTGACAACAAGTGTTGTTTTTGGTTTTATAATGTATACATTTAGGATTACATTATGGAATGTAGCTTTCCTGTACAAAATCAAAAATGGCACTTCGACCATTTTAGCATTACAGGCTCGATATATTCTTGTACTTATGAACAGCTTACAAATTTAGAGATTCACAAAGTTTTAAATTTCATTTTCAACGTTTAATTTTTGGTAAAAAAAAAACATTTTAACAAAAAAACGCATTGTCTTACCACCCTAAAGAAACTATTTTTCACTAACCTTGTTAACGATTTCCTTTTCACTAAATTATCACAAAGTTATGATTTGAAGGAAGGGGAGAATCGGCAAAAGCACGCGCATAATTTCAGCCCTCTAGCTAATACTTGTGGGGCAGCTATCTCCCCAGCCCCCCATTCAAGATCCATGCTTGAGGGTGAGCACTAACGAAAATGATGCGTGCAGTAACGAGCACTAACGAAGCACTAACGATGTGCATAATTTCAATCCCTTAGCAAATACTTGGGGGGCCAGGGAAATGGAGCTGATTGAAACCCACCACCAGGGAGTAGGTTCTCAAATAAAGGATGAAGCAATTACTGAACTTCCAATGTGGTGGAATTAGGGTGGAGGTGCACACCTGCCCAAGGAAAACCCAGGGGAGATGTAGGCTGGTTGCTAAGGTGTCCCTGCTTGGCTGGAAGTAATGTCACAAACAGTTCCCAGCCAAGCGGTGTCGTGTGGGGTAGAAGAGATTCCCGCAAAAAAAAAAAACGTAAGCAGCCATGCCGCATTACTGGAGCTGAGTTTTTAACTGGAGTTTGTTTTGATTTACTAATAACCTTGCTTAATCGTTCATGACTTCAGGCCACACCCAATAGCAAGTCTGAAAACCCCTACCCTATCCTTTCCAAAAACACCTAAGAAGTTAAATTTGGCACAAATGTAGTATTTCTTGCCATGAAATAATCATGCGAACACATATTTCTCAAATTATAACTATTTGAGGGTCCTCAAGTTATCTTCAAATCTTGATAATCCGCTATTTTGGATCCATTTTGACTCAAATTTAAGTGGTTATATTCTGGTCACAAACTAATCCTACACACAAAGTTTGACCATTCTAGGCCGATTTGGTGATGAGATATGGAAGATTCATGAAATTTCCTGCAGCAATTTCCCCTCCAAAAGCCGTTTTTTGCTCTAACTCCCCTCCAAAATCACTGAGGAAGCTAAAATCAAAATACGTTTGTCACTTGGGCTCATTTTATCATATGACACAGCAATAAAAAATTTTCGACCCTCCTGTACCCCCACCACTATTTTAGGTTGATAACCCCGCCTTCCCCCCTCCAACATCATGTATGGAAGTGAATTCGGGATATAGTATACAACTTATCCCCAATAACCATATGAATTCATATTAATTACATTTTTACCAACTTGAGGCTCCTCAAGCTCTACTCAAAATTTTGATAATCCGCCATTTTGAATCCATTTTGATCCAAATTCAAGAGGTCATATTGTGGTCACCAACTAACCTCACACACAAAATTTGACCTCTTTAACTTGATTTGGTGGGGAGATATGGAAGATTCAAGAAATTTCATGACTCAAAACTTCCTCAAAAAGCCGTTTTTTGATCTAACTCCTCTCAATATGCACTCCTCTCAATATGAAGAAGAAGCTGAAATTTGGATATGTTGGTATCCGTGACTCACTCTTTTATATGAAATCGAAAACGAAAAATTTGAGATATTTGCCCCTTCTCCAGTCCCCCTCAAAATTTGAGTGATCCGCCATTTTGAAATTTATCGAAAAAACAAAAAAAATACTTCTGCGCATTTTCAAGAAGAGTTCCTCGCCAAATTTTGAGCGAATTTTATGAATACTCGCCGTGCGCTACGCGTGGGGGAAAAAATATATATATATACACCAAAAAGTTGTACATTTGCCAGATGATTACAGATGGTCTGAAACGCAAAGATTTGAAGAACCCACCCTCCCCCGACCTTCCCTTCCCAAATCAGGTAGGCTTTAATAGCTATCGTTTTGTTAAAAACTCAGCTAAAAAAAAAACGCTGATTAAGCGGAAACTTCTAGGGCGGCTAGATCCTTATTAGGCGATGTAGGAACCAAGCACACCTCAGCGAACTTCCACTGAGCTGGAAAAACACCTTCCTGTAAACACTGGTTAAATAGGTCAAGGAAGGTGTCACCCATCACGCATTATGACTCGCCCAGTGTTTCAACTACTAACCCATCAGAACCAGGAGCCTTTCCAACACGAAGTCGTGATAACGATAGCCTGACATACAGGGCAATCAGTAAGCAGTTGTGGGCTGTATGGAATACTCATTATGACTCCAGAGGGCACAATGGCATCCAAGGCAGCCTTAGCGCATTAAGTAAAATTCGGGAGGGTGCCAGGACCAACACCCACAGTGTCACCACCACTGCTGCTGACTTCATTTTGTGGGAGTGAGGCAACTCTGCTTAGCTCTGAACGTGGAGCTGGAAGACTTGAGCGCGTTCGCAACTTTTCACGAACCAGCTTAGACCAAAGTCCCCACAGGCAATCCCATGCAAAGCGCAGCTAGGACAGTGTCTAAGCCGCCTTCACCTTACAGTAAAGACTCCCCTTCAACTCTCGATAGTGCGAAAGCTTCTCTTCTTTAACGCAGACAAGCTCGCGTTTCTTTGTGCGCTGAAATGCCTGTCGGCCCTTGTACACCTTCCTATGCAGCATATCAATGCTCCGATTCCACCAGGGTGCTCTCCAGGCCATAACAAGCCATCTTTCTCAGAGGACCCGTGCAGTAGTTTCCTATAGACCAACGATGAGTGCTCCCACCCTGGTGTCTGGGCTTTTCGTCGGGTCAAGCTCAGTGTTGTTTGCAAGAGTGTCCATGAGCACTCTTCAAAACTGGTCTTAATTGGCATTGCCGGTTCGGTACTGTGAGTGGCTGTTAACGGGTTCTTTTCATTTAATCAATGGTAAAATTTTGTACATAATTAGGCGATGATCCAACAATACTGCCTTGGCGAGGACGTTCCACTCGCCGACAAAGGACAAAGATCACCCCTGTGACCAAAGTCACCACACTACCAGCAGTATGTGTCGCAGGCTGCCCCTCCTTGTTCAAGAAAGCCAGATCCCTAGTGGCTATGAAGTTCTCGAGTTCCTCACCTTTGGAGTTGGTCACCACGCTGTGCCAGGCATTTGACTTGACGTTCACATCAGCCCCAACAATCACATAGCAACTTTGCAGTGTTTCAAGAATTCCGCCAAGCGTGCCAAGAGGCCAAGCGATTGCCTCAGAGAACTGGAAGTAGGCAGAGATTAAGACCCACTCTCGCAAACTCTGGCAAATTAACCTCAACAAATGGGGAGACACAAACGGAGTCCTCATCACTTTTAGGTTGGGGTTCAAAACCACAATAGCTGCCATAGGCGCTTCCGTTGAATGGAAACACCTAGCACTGAGAGGAAAGCCCAAAAGCTTCCCATCAACGGCATAAGGTTCTTGAAGGAGTAGTACGTCCAGGTTTCTTCTTGTAGCCTCTGTACGCAGCTCATATGACACCTATGCGACTGCGTTGAGCATTCAGTTGCTCAATCATTTGCTACCACTGTACTTCCATTGATTAGCTGGAGATTGAGCAGGTACGTGAGCATCATATTGAAAAAAAGGAAACAACCATGCTGCATTACTAGAGCTGAATTTTTAACTGGGGCCTATATTGGTTTGATAATAACCTTACTTATTCCTTCATGACTACAGGCCACATCCAATACCAATTGTGAAAACTCCTACCCTGTTCCTTCCAAAAACACCTGAGAAGTTGAATTTGGCACAAACGTAGTACCTCGTGCCATGATATAATCATATGAACACATATTTCTCAAATTGTAACTATTTGAGGGTCTTCAAATTATATTCAAATCCTTATGATCCCCCATTTTGGATCCGTTTCGACTGAAATTGAGGAGGTCATATTCTGGTCACCAACTAACCTCACACATAAAATTTGACCTATTTAACTTAATTTGGTGGGGAGATATAGAAAATTTAAGAAATTTCACAACTCAAAACTTCCTCAAAAAGCTGTTTTTTGATTTAACTCCTCTCAATATGCACTTAGGACGCTGAAATTTGGATATGTTAGTTTCCGTGACTCACTCTTTCATATGAGATCAAAAACAAAAAATTTGAGGTATTCACCCCCTTCTCCAGCTCCCTCAAAATTTGAGAGATCGAATATTTTGAAATTAATCAAAAACGTTGTTCTGAACATTTTCAAGAAGAGTTTCACCAAATTTTGAGCGAATTGTATGAATAACTCCTCTTCCCGGCGCTACGTGTGGGCTAAATATATATATATATATACGTATTCAATATCTTGTGGTGCCCTTGTATATTTTGGACTATGAGGCGCCCAGCCATATGCCGGGCACTAAAAAGAAAGTGTCTTTCAAGGATTCCATATCGGGCACCACAAGGTATATATACCATAAACTCCAGTATTTATAAGGGTTTCAATTTTTAATATATAAATATAGTCATTGTGGTGCCCACCTCTAAAACTTCAGTTGTGGAGCCAGAGGGGTGAGACGATCATTTTCTGATAGTTTTTAGCTTAAAAACCTTGTGGTGCCCAATTTGGGCACCATAACGTCAAAAACGGGCACCACAATGACTTCGTATGCTTAAAAAGGGCACCACTATGACTAAAACTATATCTATGTATGTATACCAAAAAGTACGCTATACTACAAGATAACGAAAAGCTCTCCGTTCCTATAGTACTTAACAATTAAGATGTTCACCTACTTAGTCTAATTTCGTAGCTTATCGAGTCGATAAGTAACTTATGGACCTATGTCACGTGTTTACGAATATAATGAATAATCTAATTACCATTTTGTTTTTTGTTTTTTTAATTTGCGACCATACAGCCCTCTTTTTCTTAACAAAATTTTGGTCCCTCGGGCCGGATAAGTCACATCGGGCCGTCCGGCTTATCCGTTCGTTGGCGCTTTATGACGCTTTTCGCAAGCTCGCGGTTCAATTATATTTAAGCCTTTCTATATCTATCGCAAATTCGCATCTCAATTTATCGAAATCTTGAAAAGTGCTGTAATCAGTGATACCGACACTTCGTTCCATCCATGTGAGTTTACGTCCGTACTCACCGGTCTATTCGCGCGTCCACGTAATTTAACCACCGTGCACAACCATACCTGTTAGCCGTTCAGTTGGTTTTTCACGTTTCATCTTGCAGTGCCCGCTGCTATAACCATATCCAAGCGCTCACCTTTAATAGTGTAGACCAACGTATCCAACTAAGCCAAACCGGTTCCGTAATCAAAATCTACCTTATATTTATACACCTCATTATCGCCAGGTTCATCGACAATACCTTATCGCAACATACCACCTAATCCTTATCTACGAAGCGGTAAGGTATTTATTTATATTTCTTTCGTGTTTACATCCAAAGAATTTTTACCCAGTTCTCTTCCCTACTGCATTAACCATTAACCATAGAAGCATTGAAGAAAAAGCAGCGAGTCGAAAAATATAACCTAGCTCGCTTACGAGATATGATGAACGACATTGCTAAAGCCACCACCATGGATTTAGAAAAAGTAAGTAAGCTGGAAGCTTGCGTTCACAATTATGAAGCCCACAAAGTTGAGTACGAATCAGTAACTGATGAAATAATCATGAATCTAGATGATTCAACCACCTCGTACGAATCCTCTGTAGCGACGCTTGAAAAGGAAGCGAATAATATAGCAGAAATATTATTTACCTTCGAAGGAAAAATCAAGGCGTTCCATCGTAAGTTATCTATAGATACTAATCGTGATTCTCTCGTACCAAGCAAACTTAATCAATCTTTTCGAACAGTGCCTACGCCACATCAGCCCAAATTGGAAATTCCGATTCCCGTATTTGACGGCAATATTTTGAATTTTTCTAATTTCAAAAGTTTATTCGAAAACTTAGTCCACAATAATTTAGAATTATCCAATGTTCAGAAATTATATTATCTGAAACAGTCATTGACTAGTAACGCTTCCGAAATTGTCCGTGATTTCGAGCTCAATGATCAAGCTTACCTGCAGGCTTGGTCTTATGCACTTGGGCGATATGACAACAAACGCGCGGTGGTGTGCGCTTTGTTTCGATAACTAATGAATTTGGAGCCAATTCCACACGAATCGAAAATCCGAAGTTTACTTTGTAACAGGTGCAACGCACCAGATAGTTAAATTACGTTGCGACGTTGCAGTATGCGAGTGGAATCGTACGTTTGCGCTTCTCACTGATAAAGTGTGACGCAAACGAGTACATAATGTACGGCCAACGTACTACTCATCGCCTTCTCTTGGTCACTACTCCGTGTTCTCGTACATTTACAAAAGACGAGTAGAATTTAATTTTTGAGCTCTCGGCATCTCATTGAATGCTGAGACTATCTATTGAGGCTGCGTGAGCGCTTCAAATTACACAATTAATTTTACTATTTTCAGCTTACTAGAGCCGATTTTGGTTCACTCATTATTTTTGAGATCTCGGTGGTCTTATCGACTACTGAGACCATTTATTGTGGCTGCGTGAGCGCTACAAATAACGATACAATTTCTTTTTCATTTTTACTCTAGCTACTCGTCGCAGCTGCAAGCGAGTCGAACTCGAAGCTGCCTAAGGCGCTTCGAATTGTACATTGTAATTTCCTAGTAATTATAAAAATAAAAAAAAAACATTTTTTATAAAATATATATATCGTGTTGTTAACAGAAAAATAATAAAATTTTTATTTCTTTCATTTACGTATTGTCATTTCCTCTCATTCAGAGCAGCTTTTGCGCACCGATTCGAAGCTGCATTTTGCGCTTCGAAAAGGCTCGATCACACTCGTCACAACTTGTTGAAACCAAAGTAATAATCCGTGGACTTAAAACAAATGGTGAAGTAATATCGAACATTTTTTCGTGATTTATCACGTACTACATTTCCCTTAAACTTGATAGCCAAACCCAAAGTGATTGGGAAAACTCCATCGCTGACTGTACGTCGTTTCCTAAATATAATGATTTATGTAGGTTTCTTCAAGTTAGATGTTTCGCCGCTGAAGAAAAGATAAAAAAGCCAAAGAAGTACGATAAATCTAAACAACCCATTAAAAAGTCCTTTTCTGTGATAAAGGGTAGTTGGGCAGTCTGTAATGAAACCCACCTTCTTATACGCTGCCCAACTTTCGCTGCTAAATCCCCAAAGCAACGTAGCGCATTAATTTCCCAAAATCGATTATGCGCTAATTGTTTTAATGGAAATCACATGGCTAAGGATTGTTCTAGCAAATTACAATGTAAAATCTGCGGTGAAAAACACCATTCTATGCTGCACTGGCCAAACCAAAATGAAACCACAAATCGGTAAATGCAACTTTAACTTCATCACCTAGTGTCAGCCCCCAACCAACACCCCCTCCACCTGCGCTTTCATCCACCAGCGGAGTTAGCGTTGCTTCAGCTAATGTAAATACCTTCCAAACAATAGCGAACGATCGCAAAGTCATATTGCTGCCTACCGCTGTTGTAAACGTACTTTATAACGGTATCTTCCGCTCCACACAAGTATTAATCAATAGCAGTTCGCAGGTCTCGCTAATCTCAGAAGAATTTATCAAAAAACATGGGATTCCTATCACATGCTCACCAACCCTGGTAAACATACAAGGCTTCGGTGGTGCAACAATCCCAATAACCACAGCAGTACGCTATTTATGTTTTCGCAATTTGACAACTCTAAATTACACATTAACGCAGAAATAGCACCACAATCCTCATTAACCTACTCTATAGATGGTCTCGTCGTCCCTAAACCCATAAACCAAGAGTTTAAAAAACTTGAACTAGCCGATCCTGCTTATTATACGCAACCTATACAAATTCCAAAAATCGATATTCTGCTTGGTGCTGAATATTTCAACGAATGCATCCAAACTGAACGAAAAACCATTGACTCCTTAGATTTATGAAAGTCTATGTTGGGATGGGTTGTGCTTAAACCCGTCAATCCGAGTCATTCCTGCGCCTGCATAGATACAACCATGACTGATCGCCCCTTATCAGTCTCCTTCACAGCTGTAAGCATTAACCATCAGCTTCGCAAATTTTGGGAATTGGAAGAGTCAACTCCTATCAGCTCAGCCAATCCCGCTTCTCAATAACAGCGTTACCGCATTCAACCATTTTTGCAGAACTGAGAAAACATGTACTCCCGAGCTCCAGCGTGAATATGCAAATTTCACGCGTGAATATGAAGCTCTCAATCACATGACCCATGTCGAAACCAGTACGCTCAACTCTTGCGTGCCTTACTATATACCCCATCATGCGGTAGTACATCTTAACAGCACCACAACTAAGCTTCGCGTAGTTTTCAACGCATCCTTCGATACCCCATGAGGCCATTCATTAAACAACCTATTAATGACAGGCCCCACTGTACAACGCGATCTCTTCCATATTCTTGTCTCTTTCCGAACGCATGTAGTAGCCTTTACTGCCGATATTGAAAAAATGTATCGCTGGGTATTACTTCATCCAAACGATCGACATTTCTAGCGTACTTTTTGGCGCGAGAACGCAATGGAGCCTATCAAAATCTACAAGCTTAACACGGTTACATATGGCACTGCTCCCGCGTCATTTTTAGCAACCAATTACTAATTAAAGCTCGCTGAGTGGCACACCAATGTACTCATCTCAAACACCATAAAAAACGATTTTTATATGGATGATTTGTTGATGGGTGCTCCAACAATCGAACTTGCAACCAGTCTCCATGAAGAAGTTCATCGTACTCTTGCTTCCGCAAGTTTCAATCTAAGAAAATACGATCAAACTCCCTAAAATTGTTAGAACTCATCGATGAACCACTACGTACCAGCACGAGTTCAATTTCATTTGAAAGAGGTGCTTCGACCTCCATTTTAGGCTTAATGTGGAATACAAGTTCGGACACTTTTAGCATCAATGTGAAGAAACCGAATTTAGACCCAAAAGGCTTAACAAAAAGAAAAATTTTGCCCCAAATAGCCTGGATATTCGAGCCCTTAGGACTCGTCACACCTATTACAATACGTGCGAAACTTATACTCCAGCAAATTTGGAAGAAACAACTGAGTTGGGACCAGACTTTGAGGGAAGAGCTCCAATCACAATTCCTCAATTATTGGGAAGGAATTAGTGATCTAAACCAATTTCAATATCCGCCCATACACTAACTTTCTTTATTCGACCAATCAAGAGTTATTCACCTTTTGTGACCCATTCGATAAAGCGTACGCTACTGTTGTTTATTTAAAATCTAATAATGAATTTGAAGAGTGTGCAGTTTCCTTTGTTTTCTCCAAAACCAGAGTTGCCCCTATTAAACAACTTACGATTCTTAGGTTGGAATTAGAATCAGCCATGCTTCTAACAACAGTAGTGGAGCGAGTTTCTAAAGTATTACTTATAGAATTGTGACCCTCCAAGTTAAAAGGGAGCTATTGGGTCCAAAAACCATTTTTGACTTTTTGAGCTTTATATATGTAAAAAACATCGAATTTTTCGAAAAAACTGGTCCGGATTCTCAAAAGTTACTGGAAATGCTCTGAAATTGCGTTTTTTTTTTTTAGAAAAAAACTGTAAGCAAATTTGTTTAAAGTGAGGGTTAGAGGTGAAATTTTACATTGCTATTTTTTTAGCTTTTTGTACGTAAAATACATCAAATTTTTAGAAAAAAATGGTCTGAAATCTCAGAAGTTACTCAAAGTACCCTTAAATTGAATTTTTGAACGAAAAACTGTAGGCAAATTGGTTCAAAATGATGATTTTTGAAAAATTTTAGAATCCGTCATCTTTTTGTCAAAAATACACCCAACTTACTGAAAAAGTGCAGAATTTTATAGAAAAAGTAGTTTCGTGTTTTAGAAATTAGTCGATGTACATTTATAAATCAAGTTTTATTCTTTTAAATGTAACAGGTAGCAAATTCATTTACAATTAGAATTTAATAGAAAAAAAAAATCATTTTTTCTTTGAACGACCCGTCAATTTTCTTTTCTTGGTTGGTTGCAATTTGGAAGGAACATCATTCAAATCTAAATCAGAAGCATCTAATGGAACTTCATTATTCATAAAACTGGCACCAGAATTCACAGGCGTAATATCAAATTGTTCGGCATCAAGATCATAATAGTCTATTAAAAACTGGACATTTTCGTCGGTATCCATGATGAAATTGATAATTCAAATTCAACTCTTAACGTAATTAAATGAACTAATATAAGTAATAAATTATTGAAAGAAAATTAAATTCAAATTCAACTGTTGATACGAAATTATTATGATAACAAATCAAACAAGCGTAGTCGTCCTACTCGCACTTTTTAACTGATCGAAGCGACGCGAAAACACTACTGCTTTCGCCATAATATGAACCGACCAATGAGCGAACGATGCCTACAAACTGTAGAGCTGTGTTCGGATGGATGCTGCGAACGAGGCTGGAGCTGGAGAAGTGTGGGAGGAGCATTAACAGGGGAGAGAGAAGGGAATATTGTCGCGCCCATCAGAGAAAAAACGTTAAAATTTTAAACGCGTTTTCCTCGGAATAAGGTTTTTTCGCAATAGCTCCCTTTTAACTTGGAGGGTCACAGATAGAAATTCAATTCGCGGATTTTTGGACTCCATGGTTGTTCTTGCTTGGTTGGCTAAACCAGCAGAAAATTGGAAACCCTATGTAGGTAACAGAGTCCGCAAGATTACTGATATCCTACCTCGAAGCCAGTAGTCTTATAGCAACACTAAGCAAAATCTAGCAGATTTAGCCACTAGAGACATCTCCGTGTCTACTCTTTTATCATCTCATCTATGGTCAAAGGGCCCCAATTTCATCTATGAAAATGAACCAATCGAATCACCTTCAATATGCGAAACAGAGTTAGAACGTAGACACACTCCAGTTAAATGCTCTTACGCATCCGTCGAGCCTCATTTCCAACAAATAATCGAAAGATTCTCTTGTTATTGCCGACTGATTCGTACCTTTGCATATATTTTGAGATTTACCAATTGCGTAGTCGTATTCAAAAGCTAACAACTACGACTTTGTCTGTGGAAGAAATTCGATACGCTGAAGCCACCATTATGAAAGTCACTCAAAATTATTTATATAAAAAGTTCTGTACGACGAGATAACGCTGTACTACAAGATAACGAAAAGCTCTCAGTTCTTATTGTACTTAACGATTAAGATGTTCACCTCCTTACGTAGTCTAGTTTTGTAGCTTATGGAGTCGACATGTAACTTATGGACCTAGGTCACATGTTTACGAATATAATGAATAATCTAATTAACGTTTCGTTTTTTTTAATTAGCGACCATACAGTCCTCTTTTTATTAACAGACTTAATTTAATCAACTTTTACCAACTAGCGCAACGTTTGCAAAAAGTTGCTTCCTCTTAGGGATGGGCGAAAAATCAAATTGTAGGCTTATAACTGTAAGTTATAACTAACGTAAGTCGTACTTGTAGCTCATAAGATATACTAACATTTTAAACCATTGCTATAAATTCGATTTTTTTTTCAAATTTCTATATCGTGATGTATAGCAATCGCTCCCCTTTTAAAAGACGATTTCAACGAGGGGTCACTCATATAGCACTTTTCAACTTTTCGACACTTTTCAAACTTTTCATGTGAAATTTTAACTTTCGTTTCACAAAATTACTTTTCATGAAAAGTGCCCATCCCTACTTCCTCTACGTGTCACAATGGTTTAGGCTTTAGTAGTATAAACAAATGGTGCTTAAGACATTAGTGCAATGTTACCAACTTAGCCCTACGTATCATCTTAAAATTAGCTATTTTAGGTCAAAATGATCCACTACTGGACGCTATTTTAGGTCAAAATGATCCACTACTGGACCACAGTTCACTACTGGTACATTTACCTTAGTTTTTGAAGGATAATATCGTACTAAAAATTTCTGAAATCACTGGTAACTAACCGCTAATTTTTCCATTGAATACCTGTTAGCTTATTACTCTGATATCTGATATAATTATAATAATTAATACCTATAGCATCAGAGGTTAAAAAAATTTATCTTCGATTTTTATTTTAAAAAAAATCAAATTGTAGGCTTATAACTGTAAGTTATAACTAACGTAAGTCGTACTTGTAGCTCATAAGATATACTAACATTTAAACCATTGCTATAAATTCGATTTTTTTTTCAAATTTCTATATCGTGATGTATAGCAATCGCTCCCCTTTTAAAAGACGATTTCAACGAGGGGTCACTCATATAGCACTTTTCAACTTTTCGACACTTTTCAAACTTTTCATGTGAAATTTTAACTTTCGTTTCACAAAATTACTTTTCATGAAAAGTGCCCATCCCTACTTCCTCTACGTGTCACAATGGTTTAGGCTTTAGTAGTATAAACAAATGGTGCTTTAAGACATTAGTGCAATGTTACCAACTTAGCCCTACGTATCATCTTAAAATTAGCTATTTTAGGTCAAAATGATCCACTACTGGACCACAGTTCACTACTGGTACATTTACCTTAGTTTTTGAAGGATAATATCGTAAAACTAAAATTTCTGAAATCACTGGTAACATAACCGCTAATTTTTCCATTGAATACCTGTTTGCAACCCTGTTCGTAAATCTAGTACTTTCTGAAAAATGTAAAACATCTTGAAATTTCACAAGCAGGACATGTAATTTTTAATCATAAAAATGCTCTCGTAATCCATAAATTAATGAATTCACTTATGGTTACAGATGTTTCGCTCTATTCATTGGTTGATTTTATGTGCTTGGACAATGATAGAATATTCTTCCAAAATAGAACCTACAGAAGCATATCCATATGATCCAAATGACATCACATTAAATATTTTGCTGACAACAAAAGTTAACAACTTCGAAGCATTTTACCCACGAGAAGCATATGGGGTGAGAAATGGTGCCGCTCGTCCATCTCATGGACATGGTAGTTTTTATTGTTGTAGGAATCCAGCTTTAATAGACACGAAAAACTCAGCAGCATATGGTTATCGATTTGATGGTAGCCGTCGTTTCAATTTTAATTAATTTCTGTATTACACTTAAACGATAAAACAGTAAACGGTAAACCAATAAAAGTAAAAACTTTATCCAATTAATTCATTTACCGGTGTTCACTCAAAACACTGCTACCAAAATCGGTGACTTAAAAAAAAGTTGATCTTTTGTTCTTTTTTTGAAATAAAATTATCATTTTTCGAAGAAAAAAAATGTTGTATATTTGTTTAACTGGCTATTTTTTAGTATACATAAATTAGAAAAAGTTTGTTTGTAAAGAAAATATCATTTTGTATTGTAGAAAAAAAATATTATATATTATTTTAATTGGTTATTTTTTTAGTATTTATAATTAAGAAATTTGATTCCTTGAATTGAATGTTATGAATAGTGGATAAGCGTCTAACAGGTAATTAACGTAAGTTATTTATAATATACTTGAAAAGGGGTAATTTAAGGTAAGTTACCACATTTTTTTGGGACTTGGAATTTTTTTGAAGTAGAAAAAAATGGTTATATTACCGTAACTTACCATATTTTTAAAGTTTATCCGAAGAATTTTCCTTTACGTGTAGGTAAATAGCATTTGCAACAATTTATTATCCGATAGAGCAGCTGTTGCACCTGTGCAATAACGAGGTATTGTTGCTATTAGAAAGGCTATTCTGCTTGCACATGCAGGAAAACAGGTCAAAAGCTAGTAACTTTCAAGTTAGTGTTACAAAAATATTTTCCGCTACCTAATTATCTGTTATTTCAAGACTGAAATGTTTGAAGCTGTGTGATCATAGTTGTGGAGCTGATTGCACGAATAGTATGGAGGTGGAAATGAGTGATGAAGAGAGAATAGATGATCCCGAACCAAGTTGACAAGTTGAAACAAATATTTTAAAGTATATCTGTGGTTTTTTTTTTTTTTTTGTTCTATAATGTAAACCTGGAAAAGATTTTCCAAAGCTGGGAGGAGGAAGGGGAGGAGGAATTGTCAGTAAAAATTATTTGTTCATCTTCATCACCTACATAGGTCACTTTTGATAATAGATATGAACACATATGAATAAATTTTTCTAAAAGTAATGTATTTTTGGCCCCCCATTTTGGGCCCTTTTATGACTTTTTGGGAAAAGTTTTTCATGTACCTTTTGAACGGAGAATATTTTTCAATATTAACAATTTTTACGTAGGACGCATTATAAACAAAGAACAGATTTTCGAAGGGAAATTCTAAAAATTGGTAAATTTTGACCTCCTCATTTTGGGCTTACTAATGACTTTTCGGGAAAACTGTCGTACTCATGCTGTAGGAAATTTGATGGGAAACATTTTTTGATATAACCTATTTTGACGTAGCACCCTTTTTCCCGAAGATATTAGCAAAAATTAGTTGAAAAACTGTTTTCTGCGGGGTTTTAGCCTCCTCCTGGGGTTAGCTCACCTCCTAGGGGTGACAACTTCTTATACCTTGTCAAGGACATCATTCTGAACATATAATGTGAAATTCAGCTCACTGCCATTTTTTTCCAGGTTCAATCCATATTTCCCTGTACTAAAAGGCTTATGATGTTTTATTTGTTTGCTTAGTTATGAGAGCAGTTCATTTTAAACCCGCTCTTGATAAATCCGCTTATAAATTTTTGAACTATCTTTCTTATTTTGCCGTCTGTCGTGGAACACCTTGTTTCATTATTTCGGACAATGCAACAACTTTTAAATTCATTGAGCCCTTGCTTGGAGACCTCGTAGAGATTTACGATCTCTGTGTCCGAAATTATTTTATTGACAACCGAACTGACTGGAAATTCATTCCTGTGCAGTCTCCATGGTACGGTGGTGCCTACGATCATTTAGTAGCAAATGTAAAGAATGCCCTAAGAAAGTCATATAGTTTCGCTTGTTTAGATTATATCGAATTCATGACTGCGCTATGTCGTATCGAGACTGTCATCAACGGGCAGCCTCTTACTTTCATATTATGCGATGATTTATCCAGCCCTTTGACTCCAGTGCATTTCGCTAATTACAACCACTTAATAGCCTTATCGATATACTAGAACGTTTATCTTTCACATCGGAAAATTTAATAGCTGGCTGACGTTCTATCAGAGGAGTACTGGAAAGTTTCTGGTGCGTCTTCTGCTCTCAGTACCTAACCTCTCTCTGCGATAAGCACACCACGCCACCACTCATCACTTGGAAAAGGGTTCCGTGCCTCTTGAACCTCGCGTGGATGATGTTGTTTTAGTGAAGGAACTGTCTTTACCGAGAGCTGTGTGGCGTTTAGCAAAAATCTTATAATGTCCAAAAAAAGGCACACAACTTGCGTCGTCATTACGACGCGAAACGTCGCGCATTAAAATCGTTTATTATTTTTGTGAGTTGTGTGTTTTTTTTAGACATTATACCTATCACTCACCTGAAAAGCAATTATTCTACAAAAATCTTATATTTAGACAAAAGAAAGGCGATTGCGTTTGTCAAAGAAGGCGAGCACACGTTACAACATCCCGTGAATCGGTTATGCCCGCTGGAGGTTCCACCTCCGAACAAAAATAAGGAAAAGGCCGCTACAAGCAATAATTGTAAACCAAATTCTGACTCCTCCGATGAGGAAATGCCATCTAAGTTGCAACGCCTTACTTATAAGATGCTCCTTAAAATTTATGCTCCTTTCAGACCTTTTTTGAGGGGGCAGTGTCCAAAAATTGTATCATTTTCCGCCTTGTTTTATTTTCAAGCAATGATAAAGTTACTGATGGAAGCGAGACTACTCCTAATTAAATCCTAATCTTTTCATAATTTTAATTAATAGTACCTAGCTACTAATATACTAGTGCGATATTTTCTTTTCTTTCTTTTATTGACCTTAATCCCAACTCATATCGTGACTCCCCTTAAAATTTAAGATTCATGCTTACACATACTTAATTTTACGACATTTAGTTCCTTAAGTCAAGTGAAAAAGATTGTGAATTACTTAAATTACCAAAAAGTTGATTTAATCATCTAAAAAAAAAGAAAAAGGAGCTCTGAGGGGAGGGGGGTACACACCCAAAACCCTCTGCCCATTATAACTAAATCTCCGAGTATTAATGTATAAATTATATATTAATGCGCAAAGAAGTAAATATCTAGATAGGTATTATAATTAACGTCCGTGAAATAGAAATTGCATTTACTAAAATATTTTCATCGTTTGATTGTTTCACATCAAGAGAAACCTGCTTTTTAAATGAACTTTCCAAATTACCAGAGTAAATTTTATTAGAATATCTTGTTATGATTAGATAGTGTAAAATTGTTATGAATGAATTAGAAAATAATAAATAAAAAATAAAGACGAAAAAGGAATCACAGAATATTGTATTGTACCTTCATAAATTACATACATCTAAAAATCAATACCGTTTATGAAGATATGTTATGCATTTGAGTACGTAATATAAAATCGTGTTGTTACTACTGAATTGTTACAACATTACCATTTTTAATTTTATAATTAATTAAATCATCATCTGAAGTATGCTTTGAACTTTATTACTTGTAAATCAAATTCAGTTGTTGCTAATTTTCAGGAAGTAGCTAGATGATTGAGTTGGTACAATTAAATATGATTTACATAGGAACATATATTTTAAACATTTTTATCATAATAGCATGACTAGTATTTCATTATTTTGTAATCAGTCTAAACGTTGATAAACTGGTAGGTAGTCTATAAATACTTCTACGTCATAAATTAATGAACTTAATTTCCATTTCGTCTTTTTTCTTTCTTTTATTTCTTTTCTTTCATGTGGCATTGCCATAATCAGCCACCTCTGTCTTACCTAAAAAGTCATTAATACTAAAAGGATCATTTGGATCGCTAGAATATGTGTCATAATATCGACTCAGTCCTTCAGTAGGAGTACCTTTATTTTCTTCCCCATTTCTCTTTACGATATAACCTGCCCCATATCCACTGTGCGTATAACCAGAATGCCCATGATGATGATGTCCATGTCCTCCATCAGAAACTCCGTGTTTATGTCCATGTGTGTGATGACCTACGTGCTTGTGACCATGAGCTGCGTGACCTGAGTGAGAGTGAGAGTGTCCAGCATGTCCTTGATGTTCATGGCCATGACCAAATTTTCCTTGATGACTGTGAGCGTGATGAGCATGACCTTCGTGCTTGTGCGCATGATCAGCATGTCCACCATGAGCATGAGAATGTTGGGCATGACCTAAATGCTTATGAGAGTGACCAGCAGCGCCCTGGTGCTTATGAGAATGTTGAGCATGCCCAGCATGCTTATGGGAGTGCTCTCCATGCCCTAAATGTTTATGATCATGTTCTGCATGACCACCATGTGAATGTGAATGTTCTCCATGGCCTACATGTTTGTGCGAATGTTCGGCCACGCCATGGTGTTTATGAGAATGTGCAGCAGAACCTACATGTTTATGACCATGTTCAGCTTGTCCATGATGTGAGTGGTAATGTTCACCATGGCCATTGTGCTTATGATCATGCGCTGCATGACCAGAATGCTTATGATCGTGCCCAGCTCGACCAGAATGCTTATGATCGTGCCCAGCATGACCTTCGTGTTTGTGATCATGTTCAGCATGTCCTATGTGTTTATGTATATGATCAACTCTACCTTCATGTATGTGTCTGTGCAGTACTTCGCCCTTATGGATGTGCTCTCCACCACCATGACTGCTACCTCCACTACTACCATGATGATATCCTGCATGTTGATGACCTCCATTATAAGGACCATGAATGACTAAGTCAGCGCTCCCTTGATTATTGTTAAAACTTCCATACCTTAAAAAAAAAAATGATTTATCATTTAAATTCATTTGAATAATTAAACACCTTCGACTATATAGATAATGCAGCTCTTTCACTCAATGGGTTGGTATTATAGGTATTTCAGTGAGTTATTAGAATAGACACTATAACAATTTTTTAAATGTCGATGCAAGTATCAACTCCATTCACGACATTTTGTGAAAACCTCCCTCAAAAAAAAAAAAAAAAGAAAAAGAGATGACTCAAAATTGTTTAAAAATAAGATATTCAGATATAAGCATGCCTTGCGCGCAATTGATTACTTATATATCAACGCAAAAATCTGCTAAAACTCGCGCTACACGATTTTGAAATCAATATTAGAAATATAATCATAGAATTGTCTTTTATTCCAATTTCTTATCAAATTATGCTATAAAACTGATTGGAAGCATAAATAAACCCACATTTTAAAGTTATAACTTTATTTCAGAATTAAATAAATTGGTTCTTCGAACCAAAAGTTTTTGAGCTGGTGTGTAATATTTTGAGCAGGTGTGTAATAAATCAATTGTGCGCGTGGTATAGGTAAAGTATCATATTGCGCTAGAGCGTGAGCATTATTTATTAATTACACTTAATTTTTTTTTACAGAACGAACGGTCACCATCTATTATCTTGTTAGAAATAAAATAGGTTGGCGAGTCAGCAAGACCAAGTAGGTCGCTCGCCATCAATAAACAATAGAGCAGAAATACAATCGTAATTTCGGCTATATAAAGTCCTCGGGTCTTCACAAGTGTAGTAGGTTAAATACAAGTGTAGTTGGTTAAATGTAAATCATCGAGTTAATACAGTTGTCATAATGTAAATTAAAAGTTTTATATTATTCATGTGTTAATTTTATTCTCACAACAACGAGCCAAAAAGGCCCACAACAACTGACGCCCGAACAGGGACCTTGAGGATACAACAAGAAGAAGCCCGAAAATTACCAAGAGCATCCAGGAAAATTTAATCGTAAGCTGTAATCATTTAAAAAAATATTTTTAGAATTTAAGGATGACTATTTAACCTTAAACCACTAACAAATTAAATGTAAGGGAACAAGAACTAGGTAGGTAGTTAATGGGGGAAACTAAACCAGCCTAGATAGTAGACTTGCATAGGGATGAATTAACACAAATTTTTGATGCTTTTCACTTGGATATTCCCAAAACAGTAGACGAAGGTCGAATAGAATTACGAGAATTTGTAAAAAATTACCAAACCGTAGGAGCTCAACTAACTGAAAAATTTGAAAATATAAAAATAAATAGGAATAACCCTGCTCACCAACACGAAATTTTGGAATTTTTAAATAAAATAAAAACGGAAATCTCTGAACGATACAAAAAACAAACCGAGGTAGAAGAAATAAAAAATAAACAAGTTCAAGTTAATAATCGCGCTGAAATTGAAGAAATTACAAATCAAATAATAGAAAACCGAATTAACCTAGATATTAAGGAAGTTTTAAATAAAACTTTTCGTAACGAACAGTTTGTAAAAGAACTCTTGGAAAAAGTGGAAGGCAGAAAAATGGTAGATAAAATAATCGTTCAACCTGATAAATTTAGCGGGAAAAACGGAGAAGACATTTATAAATTTATCCGAAAATTCGAAATTTTCTCAGCTGTAAACAGCTGGGATGATGCTAAAAAAGTAAAAATTTTACCTACATATTTGAATGAAAACGCCCTTGAGTTCTATAGCAATTTAAAAAACATCACTAACCAAACAACATGGGACCAACTAGTAAAAATACTTACTGACCAATACGAAACTAGTACAGTCATGCTGGAAAACATACTAAAACACAGAACTCTAGAACAAGGAGAAGAAATTAACACTTACATTACAGAAGTTACGAACTTATGTAAACGGATAAATAAGGACATGCCCGAGGAAAAGATCTGCGAAAACGTCATCAAAGGACTAAAAAGTGAACAAATAGAAACGATAACTAATGCTCGATAACTCAACGCTTACTAAATTACGAGAAAACTTGAAACGAATAGACTATAAAAATTACACGAAAGTACAAAGGCAAGAAGTTGATCTAAAAGCAGAAATCGAAAAATTAAAAGAGGAAATGAAAGGAATGAAAATAGAAAAACCCAAAGAAAATGTTAATACGATAAACTCAGAAAACAGGAGAAATTTTCGAGAAAATTTTAGACCAAATTATTCTAGTAGGTCGAAATATTATCAAAGACCAGGACCACCAAGATATAACAACTACAACAATAACTACGATAAAACAAATTGGACATGGAGAAACCAAAACTCGTACAGAAGTTGAAATAATTACGCCAACCGAGGAAACCGAAACTACTTGGGGCAAAATCCACACTGGTCAAATAGACAAAATAAAAAACCATACAAAAATTATCAATCGGAAAACCCAAAAGAGGAAAAATCAAAATACTGCGACCATTGCAAGAGAAATAATCATTCAACAGAAGAATGCTTCAAAAAACAAAAAAACTAGATTCGACGGGAGACACCACAATAAATAAAAACCGAAGTCTAATTCATGTATAACAAAAGCATAATAGAAGAAACTTTAAAACTCGAAAAACCCTTAAAAAGTGCTGAACATGTCAAAAATAAAATGCAACCAAGAAAATTTGAAAGAATAAATACTACAAACACACCTAACCTTCAGATCCCAGTAACTTTAGAATTTGAAGATAGGAAAATCAAAGCTGTGATAGACACAGGAAGCAACGTATCGATATTAAATGTAAGAAATAGTGACAAAAATAAAAAACTGAAAGAAGCTGAAATAAATATAGCAGGATTAAGTAATGAAGAAGCGAACGTTCAGGGAAAAACAAAAATAAACTTCAAAATAGAAAATAAAAGGTATAAAGCAAAAGTTTATATAATAAAAGATATACAAGCTGACATGATTTTAGGCATTGATTTCCTAATACAATATAGAGCACGAATAGACTTCTCGGGAAAATATCTGCAAATAGGGTTCAATCACAACAAAGTCACGATACCAATAGAACAATGGATGAAAAAATTCGCTGAAAAAGACGTAAAACTACAAAAGAATATAATTTCAATGAACGTCAACACACAGGTGCCTCCCAAGACCATAATAAATTACATAATAAAAACAAACGATGAAATTAGGACAGAAATCGAGAGTGGAAAACAGGAGCATGAGTGGAGGTATTTTAGTTCCCACGTGATAAATGGAGCAGAATTCTATAAATCTAGCAGGAGGTGAGAGGATGTCCTCAAGTTTCATTCAACCAACTCAGGACTTGGAGCGTGAGATTGTGTGACCTCACGTTTCATTGAACCAGCTCACGTTTCAATATTATGGAGTAAAATTTTATATATGTAGTAGAAATGTGAGTTGGTGTGAGCTCACGGAAAAATTGAACTGTGAAACCATCTCACATTTCAATGTTATGGAGTAAAATTTTATATATGTAGTAGGAATGTGAGTTTGTGTGACCTCACGTTTGGAGTAATATTTTATTTATGTAGCGGGGATGTGAGTTTGTGTGAGCTCACGGAAAAATGGAACCGTGAATTAGCGTGACGGGGCATGAGTCAAGGTCTTTTAGTTCGCAGTTTTTTAGTGTTGCGTAACGATGAAAGTTGCGAGTGGTTTCATGTGATAGGGCTGAACGAGGAGATCATTAGTAACGCCTTAGGCAACTCACGAAAAGCTCCATGAAGCTCAAAAAAAAGTTTTAAAGAAACGTCCAGTAAATGGGCCGAAGAAGTTGTACACATATCTATGACGCTCGACCAAACATCATTCCATAACCCCGAAGAGTAGTTAATAAATTATCCACCAGGATCTCCCTATGATGTGGCAATTTTTAAATTTTGGACTTGGAACGTGAGATTGTGTGACCTCACGTTTCATTGAAACAGCTCACGTTTCAATATTATGAAGTAAAATTTTATATATGTAGTAGAAATGTGAGTTTGTGTGAGCTCACGGAAAAATTGAACCAGCTCATGTTTTAATATTATGGAGTAAAATTTTATAGATGTAGTAGCAATATGAGTTTGTGTGAACTCACGGAAAAATTGAACCATGAATTAACGTGACAGGGCATGAGTCAAGGTCTTTTAGTTCGCAGTTTTTTAGTGTTGCAGAAACGTGAGTTTGCGTGACCTCACATTTCATTGAACTGTAAGTTAGTTTGATGGGGCATGAGTCCAGGTCTTTTAGTTTGCACGGAAGGTGAGTTTTTGTGACCTCACGTTTCATTGAACTGTGAGTTGGCGTGACGGAGCGTGAATGGAGGTATTTTAGTTCCCACGTGATAAATAGAGCAAAATTTTATAAATGTAGCAGGAGGTGAGAGGATGTCCTCAAGTTTCATTCAACCAGCTCATGTTCTAATATGGAGGGCACTTTAATTGAACCAGCTGGAGTTGTAATAAAGTAGTGGTGTGGTCATTTGTAATATGGAGTAAACAGCATAACGATCCCTCCTCATGGTACCTCACGTTGAATGGTTAGAGAACGAAATAAAACCTCAACTTATTATTTTAGACATTTTTTCACTGTCTATGTTTTGAAATAATTCAACGAATTCCGATGTAGATGTATCAATGTTTTTTATTTTGTTTTTTGAAGTAATTTTAATTAGTGGCTGACTGAGATTAAAGAAAAAAAATTCATTTTAATGTCATGAATATAATTTGAATGAATAAAATTTTTCTAAATGAATAATAACATTCCTTATGTACGTATATGAAATTTTCTATATCGATTTAATTTTTCAATTACTCCTTTCATTAAACAAGTAGTAAGCAAAAAGTTATTTTTTGAACGTGATCACAAATTTTGAATAATAATTAAAAATAACATTGACAAAAATTTAGTTTTCAATTTTTAAAAATTTTGGTTTCAAAATTTTTTTTCCTTCAATAATTCGCAAAACAAAGTAAAGAACTATTACCATCGAAGAAGTTGACAATAAAGATAAAAAAAACCATTTCAGTATATAAAGAAGCACATGCCTACACACCCCGTCCGAAGGATGGGTATGGATTACTAGTATTCATATATATACAGGTATGCAGTGTCAGAGACAAGCCCGTTTCTGGAAACGTGGCTATCACTGTGAGACCCATTTTCGGGTTTCTTTTTTTTTTTAGTCTCCAAAAAATTTAAAAATAGCTGTAATAATACTGCGCAAGTGGTCAAGTTTACCAACTTTACGCTAAAACTCCAAATTTACCAACTTTCCTAAATCCAAAGGGGCTACGTCCCTGGTTGTGCGCTATACATGATATAAGTTGGCATCAGTTCGAATTTATTCGAGTTCTTATTTTCCCCAAAGAAATTCAAGTTCCCAATTTCAGTGTTGAACAATTATAAACTTCCCAACTTTTCAAAACATGTGGGGGAAGCTCCCCCCATCCCCCCTTAGTTACGCACCTGTACATAACTGTATTGCACGTTGATTACCATACATTGAATAATTCTAATTACTTCTCTTTCGTAATTATTTATTTGATACGTTAAATCGTGCGATGACTGAGGCAAAAGCCAACATGAGTAGCCATTTTAGGGAATTTTGCGCTTAAGGGTTCCCGAATCGAATAGACACCTGGTATACCGTGCGTCCAAGTGATTCGGGTACAATCAGCGAAAAAATCTCTTTTCCAATTACTTAAAATTGGTTTTTTCAAATGCAAAGAAATTGTAATGTAGTTGAAATGAATTTATCAGCCTCAAAATTCGTTGAAGTAATTTTAAAAATGATTTATAATCTAAAAATTGTAGTTCAACTTTTATTTTGTAATCAGCAAACTGAGATTTATGCGCTGATTATACCCGAATCACTTGGACGCACCGTATTGTTTTTATTTGGTTATTTTTTAGTATTTATAATTTAGAAATTAGATTCCTTGAATTGAATGTTGTAAATAATGGGTAACCGTCTAACAGGCAGGGTCGGGGCAGAATCAAAAAAAAAAAAAAAAAAAAAAAAAAACGATCCGAATCACGGATCACGAATCAAAATTAGTTTGGGATCTGAATCAAGGATCACGGATCATATTTAAAAATGTGATTCGAATCAAGGATCAAATTTTTTTTTCAAATAATTTTGTACTGTAAAATTATGAATTTGAAATATATAACTTATTAGTTGTAACTAAGGTACTAAAAGATGGGGGTAAAATGGGTCACTGCCATATTTGTTCAGTTGTTTGCATTTTTTTCTCTTATCAAGTTGAGCTGAAAAGTGGATTTGTGAACTTTTGTCTTGAAAGTTTATTTATTGTTGTGCTTTTGATACTTTTAATTAATTTATCATAAAAATTGAATCATGAACAATGCGATGAACTCTCTTTCCTGTGATATAGCCGCTGAAAGAAAAAAAATGTAAACAACTGAACAAATATGGCGGCGACCCATTTTACCCCCATCCTTTAGTACCCTAGTTGTAACTTGTTGCTTTGAATCCTTTGTTTGTTTCTTTTTTTTGGCTTCTGAATTTGAAATTTTGAATACAGGATTTGCTGATTTGCAATTCGAATAATAGCAAAAAAGTATTTGGATCACAGATCAATTCGATTTAATGATTCGGATCACGGATCACGAATCATTAATTCGAAATGGATTCGAATCATTGAACGGATCAAAGTTCGTGATCCGAATCAATGATTCGGATCACCTTTATTCGGATCATGCCCGACCCTGCTAACAGGTAAGCAATGTAAGTTATTTATAAATATACTTGAAAAGGGGTAATTTATCAAGGTATGAAATGCAGTCGGTATATAAATACCTTTCCAATGACACCTCATTCACCTCGATACGATCATTATTCGTGGAGTAATTTAAAAAAACAATGGTAAAATCCATACCGAACCCTATATGTTGATATTGTCTACCTAAATGTGCCACAAAAGGTGGCGACTAGCAAGTTTCATCGTTAGGACGCTCGCTTATTTTGCGATAACTTCGGAATGCCTGAACGAATTTTCTTCAAATTTATACCCACGGATAGAGAATAGAATTCTCTAAATTTTGCTTTCTAAAAAAATTATGGTCATCGCTTTAGTTCCCGAGATATTAGGGCTCAAATCTTGGAATTCGAGTATCCAATGGAAAAATGAATGAATTTTTTTTTCACAAGAAATGCAATTGGTATAAAAGTACCTTTTCAATGACACCTCATTCACCTCGATACGATCATTATTCGTCGAGTAATCAAATGTTTTTCTCGACCGCGACATTTGGCTGTGTGGAGCGACCATATCAACATTGATTCGGTAGACAATTTTATGTGCGTTTGTGAGATTCTGACTGATTTCATGAAAAAAGGTAGGTCTTCCAGTCCACGTTCGTGAACGTGAACGTCATGAACTGAACGTCTGGCCAACTCTGCATATGATACCTTAGCAGGGTTGGGCAGAATCCAAAAAAAAAATGAATCGAATCCGGATCCGGATCCAGTACAATAATCTTCGAATCAATTTACGAATCACGAATCCCGGCTAAAATCGACTTGAAAAATGAATGGAATCTGAATCACGAATCCACCCATCAGATTCGTAGATTCGAATCCAATTTTTGAATCACAAATCCTTCGCAAATCCAACTTTTTCTGCTGTTCATCTTTTACGCACAGTAAAAAGCACGCCTCACCGGTGAGAAGGAATAAAAAACGTAGAAAACTCTTAGATTTAAAAGTAGTTCATTAGAAAAAATTTTTTGAAAAATGAAAAAATAGGAATAGGAATAGGATATGCGTTCGAAAAAAATCTAGTAACTGGTGACGCGTCTTCTCCAACGTTAACCCACAAACGCTTATTTTTTTTGGATTCGTAATTCGCTACATGAATCCTCGGAAATGAATCGAATCATTTCACGAATCCTTAATAGATTCGATTCCTTAATTCTCGAATCCTCAAATCCACTTAAAAGAAAGGAATCGAGTACGAATCACGAATGAAAAATTTCAGATTCGAATCCTGCCCAACCATGTACCTTAGGTATTGGGAAATAAAATGAAATATAGAGCGCGCTGCTATGCTAACGCTTATCAATATGTTGATAATTTGAAAAGGGGATAAGATTCAATAAAGTAATGTGGATTCAAGTTATTCTTTAAGCTGATAGACTAAAATTTTTATTTTTAATAAATTTTTTAAATTATTATTAGTATCATTTAATTCATTATGATTGATATTACATTATTAGACGTTATCAACTACGATGGAGAGTCGACTCGTCCCATCAAAGAAGGGTCATTAATTGCGAATTCTAAACATATTATAAATTATGCTTGTGTGGAAAAAAGTGAAAATGTGATTGTGTTTTGTGCTTTAATTTTAAAAACATCCGATTTAAACGGGAAGCCACACGAAGTAAACATTAAAATCACTTTAAAAAACAACGTCAAAGATTTTATGTGTTCTTGTACCTGTAAATCAGGGTCTGTAAAATGCAAACATATAGTTGGGTTTCTTATTAAATTAATGGCCTAAGTATGAAATTTCATTCTTTATTTCGGGACCATATTTCAATAATACAAATTTGTATCATTTCATTTTCAGAATTGACCCTGCTGGTATTGAGAATCATTTTGAATGTTTTAGAAAAAGAAACTACAAAGTATCACTATAGCACATTGTTATTTATGTAGTTTATTAAATAATAGCATAAGCATAAAACATGAGTTTTATTGTGCGAAACAAAAACTAACACAAATTCTCAAACTCAATGATAATAAATAGCTTTACTTTTACAAAAAAAACGCGAAAAAATAGCAGGAACGTTATTACGAATCTTTTCTTTATCCCCCTTTTGTTAGTTTTAGAAACGGCCATCAGAGTTCAGCCACTTCGCTTTTATTTCCCAATCACATGTAATTCGGGCCGTGCAAATCAGTCGTTCTTCGAACGGTTCCATTCAAAATGATTGGGCGAGGATAAAATGAACACTGGATGACAGTGAATGTTTTAATATAATTTCATGATCAATAATTAATTACCTTTCGTAACAGTTGGATACAAAATAAATATTATGGCTGGAAAAAAGCCCCCTACGTCCAGCATAAGTATCAAAACCATTTTGAGTAACGAACTTAAAACTAATGTTGAATAATTACATCTTTGAAGAGAACACTATTTAAAAAATCAAACATTATATTTGTATGTACATATTATTATGTAAATATACAGCAGATTTATAATAATATTTCAATAGAACACATTTCCTTCTTTAATTTCTCAATTTTCTGATAAAACGCGCCATATTTGTGAATCTGTGATCCTGTATTCAAGCCTCATCACCAGGGCAAGGCAAAATATGCTTTTGCATATTTTTCTAGTTGTAGATTATCGAGCATATCGATGATTTCTTTACGAATCCGAACATTCTGATTAAAATAAGCCCAACATGTTCGCGCATATTTTCGCATATTTTGGTAAAAACCCCGCATTTTCGCATAAAATGACTTTTTTAGCGAATATTTGAGAATAATTTGCTACTTTTTCTTAAATTAGGCCCTTTTTCGGGAATATTTCGATTATCGATTACTTTTCTGTATTTACCAAGATCAAAAATTTTATATCTCTATATTAATAGGACGGATGTCTCCCTCTAGAATTTGACAGAAGAGACGTTTCGCATTGAACGATATCAATATAGAAAGCTAATGGCTTCTAGAGGGTGCCGTTGTTATTAAAAAGTTTTGCGGATAGGTCATTAAGCAAAAAAAAAAAAAAAACTGAAAATTTTAATCAGAGAGTTGAAAAAAACAATTTTTCTCTTTTTTTATTACACAAAAATTAACGCGTTCCTTAGGCATTGCTGTATTCCACTCTACCATTTGCTTGCTTATGGGTGTGGCATCTGCTGTGACATCTGCCGTGCCACCTTTGACTATATAGTGGCATATTTCCAAACTGTACCCCCAACTGGCCAAAGTCAAATTATATGAGCTGATAACAATATTCGTATGTAGATTGATTACTTTGTGCGTTTGAATATTCTTTCCAACGTAGTCTGGCTAACCGACCGCCGTGGCAGAGTGGTTTAGCGATGTGTAGGAGCGCAGAACGTACGTCTGTGGTTCAAATCCTCTATCAGCGAAAATTTTAATTTTACTTTTTTTTTCTTGCTAAGTCCTTACCTCAATGCATTCATCCTTTTTATACATTCAAGCTTACCTCAAGAGATGTTTTTATAAAAACATTATACCATGAGAACTACGTTCCTTTCCTCGAGTTTTTTTTTTTTTTATTATTTTTTATTCAAAAATAATATGATTGTATTAAGATTACTTATGTTATAACTTATAACACGAAGTCACGTAAGCGGATAGCGCGCTAGAGCGCACTAGTAGCGTGAGTGGCCAGTTGGGGGTACCGTTTGGAAATATGCTATATAGTGGACCGCTCGAACTCCAGTTAGCGCAATGTTATGATATTCAGCCAATATAAATGAAGGTCGCAATTCCAAAAACGAATCTGCGCATGTATGAACTGAAGTTCCTTACCTAAAATGCCTCTCGCTTTCTTCCTGCTTTACCCTGCTTTCCTAGCATACAGGGAAACACGACGTTTCCAATGACAGAATTGTGATGTGCAGAAGCGTTTTTGGAAATGCGACCTCCATTTAATTGTGTTATATTGGCTGACTACGTTTTTACAGTTCGAGTGGTCCATATACTATATAGAGTATTTATAATGACTGGTCTAGGTGTTAATTGGTCATACGTCATGCCTGTAACAACCAATCAGCAAGTTGGAATGTTATAAATTTACTTCGACTAACTCATAAAATAAAAACACAAATCAGCTGATGATTCAAATCACAAATGAATTTTAGTTGTTCACTGAAAACTGAACGATATTATTTAGCAAGGTAGAAATGAAACTACCAACATTTTATCACATTCTAGCGTTATGATTGGTCATTACGCACGTAACATAGTATGACCAATTAGAACCTAGACCAGTCATTATAAATCAGGGTTGTAGGAACAAACCCGAGAACGGGAACGAAGAACAACAAGAACAGAGAATTTTCATTGTTCCTGATGAACAGAACTAAGAACAAGAACATCAAACTGATAGGTATGAAGAACAAAGAATGGAACGAGAACAGAATATTTCCAAACTGAACGATCGAAGAACAAAACGAGAACCAACTAAATGTAAAATGCTGAGGAACGAGAACAAAAACAAGAACAGATGTAATTTTGGGTTGTTCTTCGTTCTTTTGAAAGTTCATGATTTGTCATGAAATTAATAGATATCATGAGAGGAAAGAGAAAAAAAACTTCTAAAAGCGGACAAATGCTGCGTATACCCACATAAATCATTTTTTTTCATTAATTAACTTCAATTAATTAATTTTCAATTTCAACAACAAAATAAACCGTAAACATGTTATCAAAAAAAAAGAAAAAAAAAAGTTGAAGTTTGAAGAACGAACAAGAACGAGACCATAAAAGATTTAAAGAACGAAGAACGGAACGAGAACAAGATTGTAAAGAACTGAAGGAACGAAGAACAGAACGAGAACAATTGAAACATTAAGAATAAGAACGAGTCAGGAACAGAATCAAATGACTGGGTCTTTCTAGGAACGAGAACAGGAACAAGAACAGACATATGTTTGTTCCTACAACACTGTTATAAATACTCTATAAAGTCAAAGCGTGCCACGTTGTTCTTCTGTTACACGCAGTGCTGCCATACCTGGTGCTTTATCACCAGAACTGATGTTTTTAGATAACTTTTTTTTATGCTGGTGACAAATCTGGTGCTTTGTTCTTTTCTGGTACTTTCTGGTGCTTTTCGCTTTTAAGAATATTACGTGTGAAGAATTCATTGAAATGTCGATTAAAAATCAGAAATCAGTATTTAACCTTCATTTTGAGCCAAAAAACGGCTTTGTCAGGGTTATCTACTTGAAAAAACAAAAAAAAAACTGGTGCTTTTTCTGTGATTCTGGTGCTTTTTTTTCTATGCTGGTGCTTTTTTACCAAACTAAAATGGCAGCACTGGTTACACAATACATATCATCGTTCATGTTATGTTGTTCGAAGGAGTCACATCAAATAAGCAATTCGAGTGAAGGGAGGAATGCTGCGGGGTTGGGCCGCGAAGTGGCCAGAGGGAGAAGACCCCTAGTAATATTAGTAGTGTTATAAATTTATAACAAAAACCCTATTACTTGGTCCACAAGACCTCGCTTGTTTTTCATAATATTGCACAATTATTTCAACTCTCATGAATGGATATTTTGGTCAGACCTACTAATTGGTATCTAGTTATTAAAGTAATGCAATATTGTAGCTTACCCATTATCACCTCCTTTTACAGTCTTGCAAGCAGATAATAGCACTGTAAGGATAATTCCTATTAGCTGAAAGCAAATTCATATACATAAATTATCTTTATGATGATAAGTATGAGTCATACCATCATACGTCTGATTACATCCATTCCGAATTCTTAAAATAAGATACCAAACGCTTCAATTCCAAACTCTTCATTCATAAACAATGATTAAGGGGATACTTCATGTTTACATTTTGAAAGACATTTTTGAACGAACTTGTGCGATTTTAATGATCGTTCAAGATCTGAATATATCAAAGAGTTGTACTTATAGCGAACGATTTCGACCAATTCAACTAAAATTTCCAATTTTTGATCAGTTTTTTCTTGATGGAAATTCAAATTTATTCCAATTTCTTTCAGGGCTGTTAACTTAAACGTATATTATTTAAATTCAATTAAAGTTTTAGTCTTTCAAAACAAAAATAAGAGTTAAAGTTGGCAGTTTTATTCTTTTCATTTAAAGTTTCAGTTATAGTTAAAGTTGATGTAAACTAGTTTTAACTTAAATAAAATAAAACTTTAGAGTTAAGGTTAAAGTTAAATTCTTCTTTACAGTTGAGAAAGTTGAAGTTAAAGTTAGTTAAAGTTTAATTCTTCTTTTGAAATAGTTAAAGAAGTTGAAGTTAGAATGAAATAATGTAGTTACCGATTATATCATATCCGCTTTTCATGTACGATGAAAAGACGAAATAAGACATAGAAAAACTACTAATAAACTAGTAGTTTTTGAAAAAACTACTAATTTACCAGCGGTCATAAGTGCTACTGCCTGTTTCATTACTGGTTCATGCACTATCAGTTTATAAAACTACTGGTTTACTAGTAATCATAGGTGTTACTGCCTGTTTTACTACTGTTTCATGAACTACCAGTTCACCAAAGTATTGGTTTACTGGTAGTTATAGTTGTACTACTTATTTCATTACCTGTAAACTACTAGTATACTAACTACCAGTTCATGAAAGCATTAGTTTCAAAATATAACGAGTAGTTCTATACGCAGTAGTGATGTTGTTTAGTATTTATAATTTGTAAAAACTTGTAGTACCTCATTTTAAACAATATTAGGTAGATATATAAACAGGTTTACAGCCCTTGAATTTAATATATCATAAGCAACATATTATGCATAGAACCCCCAATTTAAGGCTGCAAAACCAGAACTGCGACCAACTATTTGGGAACCAGAACTGGAACCTAAACCAGGAATCACATATAGTATAATTTAATTTAAAATTCAGAGGTAGAACTGGAACCACAAACGTTCATGTTTTACAGCTATGAAAATTATAGGTATATTTGAACATAGTAAACTTCAAGATAACTTTAGTTCAATATTGAAAGCTCTGCTTCACAGTTAATGTAACTACTTAGATTATTGTAGAAGCATGTAGGTAATTAAATACCTATAGGTAGGTATTATTTATATGTGAAAAATTGTCATCAGTGAAGAATGTAAAAATACCAAGATTGCGTACTTATGTGAAGTAATGCGTCAATTCAAATCTCAAACAATATAATGCTTATTTAAAAGAAGAAAATACTCTGAGAGTCTTTACAAAAAAATATTGTTAGCCGTTAAGCACTTAAGAGAATAATAAATAAGTATAAAAAATTACCAGTTTAATTTTATTAACAACTCAAGTTTATATATTATCATGATGAAGTAACACAAAATTTGATTAACCACAGATATGAATGTTTAAAAAACCTCCAAGTCTCCAGTAGTGAGTAGTGGCGAAGTGGGAGAGATAGTGGATCACCACACTGGGGGTAGAAAGTTCAAACCCAACCTGAGTGTGAAAATTTTTTAATTTCTTTTTTTAGTTTTTCCTAGTTTTTCCATTTCTCGATACATAGGAAGATTACTTGAACGTTCTACGGGTTACTTTATATTTTTTAAACTATAAATTCTTTTTTTTTTCAATATTAATATTATTACTAGTGGTAGTACTAGTAGTAGTAGTACTGGTATTTCACCAGTAGTAATTCGCAAATTTACTATGTAGTAAAACCAGAAGTAATTTTTTTCAGTTTTACTACCAGTTTTTTTCTGTGTGGGAAGAGTTTCCAAATTCAATAAATTAAGCGTTTACAAAAATATAAAATGAATTTAATTTAAAATTTCATATTAAAAATTTTAATTTTCAAAACTACTTAATATAATTATTTCGCAGTAACAAAAGATCATTAATAATAGAAAATAGACCCTTTGAGACTGCATTGCAAAGGGTCTAAAATGAATCTCAAGTCGCTGAATGTTCGTTCAAAGTTAGAAAATTGGAAATTGGCTTGAGACTTTAACCAAAATATTTTTTTAAAGTTCAAGTTGAATTTTAATTCAGTTTCAGGGACTGAAAATATTAGTTTAAGTCTTATTCAGTTACACATATTGGGATTTATAGTTATAGTTAAATTCAGTTTTATTCTTAATACGTGAAAATACGAGTCAGTTTGAGTTAAAGTTTAGAGTTTTAGTTATTGTTAACAGCCCTGATTTCTTTTTTTTAAATACCTTCTTTAGAATTAGATTAAGACTTAAATTTCGAGAAATTTTTGATATGTTATTTCTAAAACGAATGATTAACGTTTAAAATTTTGCCATATCTCGAGATTTTTCACCCACTTAACTCTTCTCAAATCAAAAGGATAGGAAATATTCGAAAATATCTCAAAAGTCAGGTCTTTTTAAAAGATTAATAAATAAAATAAAACCGGTCGGAATAAATTATATCGCCTTTTCAGGAAGAAATAACTGATTGAAGTTGACGTTCAAAACGAACCTCTTCTGGTCAAAATGTAAACAAAGAGTAGTATGCGACCAACTGATGTTTGCAACCCTCAGCGTGAAATTCCCTACTTTTCAATAGAGTCTAATTTTTTTCATTTCTTTTGGTTTTTTATGTGATATTAATTGATGAAAATTATCATAATATGCATTTCATTTTTTCATCATAAATTGATTTCAGTCAATTTTATCAAGAATCAGTGTTGCTAAGTGAACACAAGTAATTAATCAAAAGTTGAATAAAGTACATAATTTTGATGAATATCATTTAGAATGGTTAAAAAACGAAATAATTAGGTTTTTTTTTTTTGATCCAACAAAAAACAACGAGAGAAATGGAATTATTTGAAATTTTTATTTTCCACAAGGGAATTTGGCGTTGAGGGGTGCAACAATTAGTTGGACACATAGTATATTTCCAAACTATACCCAGTGATGGGCACGCTCCGGTTGGGAGCGGAAGAGCGGTCGGAGTACTCCGCTCTCGCTCCGGAGCGAGAGCGGAGCGCGCTCTTTTTTTAATACAACTACAACAACCGGAGCGCGCTCCGGAGTACTCCAGCCTGGAGCGGAAATTTAAAGAAAAGAGCGCGCTCCTCTGATAACGCTCCTCTATCATTGGAACATTTCAATAAATGAATATTTGAATTTTTTATTTTATAATTATTATTTATTAGATTGTTTCTTTCTATACCGTGCGCGCAATTGATTTATTACACACCAGCAAAAAAAGTTACAAAAATCAATTCATGTAATTTTGAAATAACATTACAACTCAAGGCTGTTAACAATAACTAAAACTCTAAACTTTAACTCAAACTGACTTGTATTTTCACGTATTAAGAATAAAACTGAATTTAACTATAACAATAAATCCCAATATTTGTAACTGAATAAAACTTAAACTAATATTTTCAGTCCCTGAAACTGAATTAAACTTCAACTTAAACTTTAAAAAAATCGTTTTGGTTAAAGTCTCAAGCTAATTTCTAATTTTCCAACTTTGAACGAACATTCAGCGACTTGAGGTTCATTTTAAACCCTTTGCAATGCAGTCTCAAAGAGTCTATTTTCTATTATTAATGATCTTTTGTTACTGTGAAATAATTATATTAAGTAGTTTTGAAAATTAAAATTTTAAATGTGAAATTTTAAATTAAATTCATTTTATATGTTTTAAACGCTTAATTTATTGAATTTGGAAACTCTTATGTCTTATTTCATCTTTTCATCGTACATAAAAACGGATATGATATGATCGGTAACTATATTATTTCATTCTAACTTCAACTTCTTTAACTATTTTAAAAGAAGAATTAAACTTTAACTAACTTTAACTTTAAATTTTTTAACTATAAAGAAGAATTTAACTTTAACCTCAACTCTAAACTTTTATTTTATTCAAGTTACAACTAGTTTACATCCTTCGACCATATATACTATGGACTGCTAATTCAAATGGTAGAAATTGAATCCAACAACAACAGTAGTTAGATGCGCTAACGCATGCGTAGTTTCAGTTTCCTTATCAACTTATACAGTTATGATTCACTGAAATAATTATTAATATACTTTCTTTAACGTAATTTTAATTATTGAGTAGTATTAATGAAATTAAATCAGTAATTGATGTTGATTTAACATTCTTATCATTGAACATTGTCATTTTCATTCCTGAAATATCACTACGCATGCGCGAGCTCATCTGTGATGTTGTTATTGTTTGCTTCACTTTTGTGTTCGTTTCTGTACGAACATTAGCAGTCCATAGTATATGGTCGAAGTTTACATCAACTTTAACTATAACTTAAACTTTAAGTGAAAAGAATAAAACTGCTAACTTTAACTCTTATTTTTGTTTTGAAAGACTATAACTTTAACTGAATTTAACTAATATACGTTTAAGTTAAAAACCCTGTATACAACTTGAAACTGTGGATTGATTTATAGTTCTAATCAGTTTTATAGTATTACTTGATAAGAAATTGGTGTCAAAAATAATTCTATATAGTTTTAATAAGTTTTAATATTGATTTTGAAATCATGTAAAATGCGTTTTTAGCAGATTTTTACGTTGATGTGTAAAGAATTAGTTGTGCGCACGGTATTAAATCCTCATGTTATAGGTACTCATAAATCAAGATTCACCATTTCACCAGTTCACCACTCACTAAAATTGATTAAATCGAAAAATAATTAATAAAAATAGGTTTAAATTCGACCAACATATCTATATACCAAAATTCACTTGAAAAGAGCGGCGCTCCGACCGCTCCTGACCGCTCCAGGAGCGAGAGCGGAGCGCGCTCTTTTTTTTCTCACTTGGAGCGAGAGCGGAGCGCGCTCTTTTTTTTCTCACTTGGAGCGAAGAGCGGAGCGCGCTCTTTTTTTTCCGGAGCGTGCCCATCACTGACTATACCCCAAACTGGCGCTATCCGCTTACGTGACTTCGTGTTATAAAAAAAACTCGAGGAAAATAATGTAGTTTTTAGAAATTTCTCATAGTATGATTTTTTTATAAAAAAATCTCTTGAGGCAAGGAATGTGCGAAAAGGATAAGTTGAGGTGAGGAATGTAGCTATTAGGTATGTATTGTGGTAAGATTTTTCTATAAAAAAAACATCTCTTGAGGTAAGGAATGCATAAAAAGGATAAATGCATTGAGGTAAGGACTTGGCAAGAAAAAAAAAGTGAAAAATTGTAGAAAAATTCATGTAAAAGTATTACATATGAGAGATACGAACCACGAACGTACATACCACGCAATTATACACACCGCTGAAACCATTCTACCACGGCGGCCGGTTAGCTGGGCTGCATTGGAAAGAATATTCAAACGCCCAAAGTAAAGAATCTACATACATGAACATTGTTATCAGCTCATATAATTTGACCTTGGCCAGTTTGGGGTACAGTTTGGAGATATGCCGTTTCAAATGACACAATTGTGATGCGCAGACGCGTTTTTGGAAATGCGACCTCCATTTAGTTGCGTTATATTGGCTGACTACGTTTCTACAGTTCGAGCGGTCCATCTTCTTAATATATAAATGAATCTGCATGATTTGAGTTTTTTCTTTGTGACTTTTCACAGCCAAAACTACCCATCCGATTTTGATGAAATTTTGGGTTCCTGTCCGAATTAACGAAAAGAAGGTCTATGCCCCAAATCCAAACTCCCAACCTCGAAGTGAGGGGGAGGAGGATCAAAATTTTAAATAAGGCCCTTCTAAATTTCAAAATTAAGTTTTTTTTTTTTTTTTGATAAATGAATTTTAAAGTATAAATCATTTTTTTTTTATGTTCTTACCATTTTTCATTTTCGGAGCATCCTTACCCCTCAAAATTCACTCGAAAGTGACATCATAAAATCAAAAATTGTTGAATATTTCACTTTTTCTTAGAAATAAGTGATACATTATTTGCATTGTATTGACTCAAGCATTCACGTAGATTTTCAGCGGTTTTCGACCATATTTGGAAGAGGGGGTAAAGAAAAACCAAAATTTCTATTTTTTTTTCCTTTTAATTTTTGAAAAGTTTTTTGTAATCAACGCGTTGAAAATAACAACAATAGAAATATATCAAAGTTTCAAAAAGAATGGATTAAAAATAAGACTGTAATCGCAAGTTGGAGAATAATTCGAAAATGTTTAACGTTTAAGCGCGTTCAAGGTTGAAACGAATCCACCTAAAACTGGATTCGAATCCGAATGCACAAATCACTGCATTTTTTTGGATTCGAATAGGATTCGAATAAATCCAACGTTTTCGTGATTCAAATCCAAGTTCGAATCCACAAGTGGATTCGAATCTTTGACTATATACTAGATGGACCGAGCTAGCAACAAGCAAATGCCAACCCAAAAATGGTGATACATTACACAGATTTTCTCAGAACACTCGTGACTAAATTCTAAATGCGCATGCGCAAATTTGTTTTGCGCTAATAGTGCGGCAAGGGGGCATCAATAGTACTGCTTAAAATAAGAAGAACACGAATGTGATAAAGGACTTCAGGCATGCGCAAGATATAAAGTTGCAACGAGTATTCCGACTCTAATGCATGTAATGTTTCACCGCAGTTTTCCTACATGTAACTCGGTCCATCTAGTATATAGTCAAAGATTCGAATCCACGAATCCATCATTTTCTCGGTGAAATGGTAAAAAAAAGAGCAAAAAATGGCTTATACCTAGTACCTACCACTGTACTAAAGTTTCAATTTTAAAGACGATTAAAATAAACTCGGAAAAAAATGAATTTTTTCCGATTATATAATTGCTTGTTGCTTCAGTTCAATAAGTAATAATGATTTTTACAGTTGCTGTACTCGAACTCAAACTTCGACTACTTTTACTTTTCGAACTCATGCTTATACCAATATTGAGGTAAGGAACGTAGGTCTGAAAGTTCCAAGTTGGTCTGAAGGTTCGAAGGGTGGAATGAAATGATAATAAAATAATGTAAAAATTGTAGGAATGAAAATAAAATAATATTAAAAAAAAAATTCAACAAAAAAAAAACGGGGAAAAAAATTGATCCAAAAATCGTTATACGCCGCCGCCGCCAATATTTTCGGCGTTTCACGCGCCGCCGCCGCCGATGAAATTTACTGGCTTCGCCGCCGCCGCCGCCGCCAATTTTTTCCTGGCGGCGTAGATGGCGCAATCTTCGACCATATACTATGGACTGCTAATGTTCGTACAGAAACGAACACAAAAGTGAAGCAAACAATAACAACATCATAGATGAGCTCGCGCATGCGTAGTGATATTTCAGGAATGAAAATGACAATTTTCAATGATAAGAATGTTAAATCAACATCAACTACTGATTTAATTTCATTAATACTACTCAATAATTAAAATTACGTTAAAGAAAGTATATTAATAATTATTTCAGTGAATTATAACTGTATAAGTTGATAAGGAAACTGAAACTACGCATGCGTCAGCGCATCTAACTACTGTTGTTGTTGGATTCAATTTCTACCATTTGAATTAGCAGTCCATAGTATATGGTCGAAGGGCGCAATACAAAAAAAAAGGTCAATAGATTACATTTTTAGATTAGCGAAATGGAAACACTGATGGACGATTTGTGTTTTCAAGTTTTCGTTGCTTTCATGCTTTTTCAGTGTTCTATTCTATGTTATATATTTTTTTTGTTTGTTTTTTTTGTGATTGCAATACCTATTAATAAAATTCTTGTTCGTTTATAGGTATTTTTTTCAATTTTTTTCAATTTTTTGTTCGCCGTCGACCACGCCACCGCCATTTTCAAGCTAGCCGGCGGCGTGTTAAACGCCGCCGCCGCCGTAAAAAAAAAAATACGCCGCCGCCGCCGATTTTTACCCCGGCGCAGACCTCTACATGTGGTGAACACTGAAGGAGAAGTACTCTTCTCTAATAAAATTATAAATATATTATAAAATCCTGCTCTCATCATTTGAATATAGCTGTAAATCGAAATTTCAAATGAATGATTCGTAAAGCCAAAGATAATTTTTTTTTTAAATAATAGTAATGCCAGCACGGACGTTAACTATAATATCTGGATATTTGGCTGAATGCAAATGAAACGGTACTGAAATAATAATATAAGCCACTCCCACCGCAACGCTTGACGATCAGCTGATTGTACTTCGACAGTAGCGAACGACGACCTTTTAGTAGTTGGAAAATTTGAAATGGTCGACATTTCTAAATTAGCCGCATATGTTTGAGAAAATGCATACAAAATTAAGAGCATAGCGTTGCGGTGGGTGTGGCTAAAGCCAAGCAGCAGCCGCAACAACGACCGCATTTTCGTCCCGCAAAAAACAAAAATTTAACATTGCAGCCAAATATCCAGATATTATAGTTAACGTCCGTGAACGCCAGTACGGAAATAAAAGCAAAATAATGAACGAATCCGTCGAATCCATCAAAACGATTCGAATCTGTTTATGAATCCGAACAGTTTTTTTTGGATTCAAATCATAATACGAATCCATTATCTTTTAGTGGATTCGAATCCTTTACAACCTTGAGCGCGTTGTAGAACATTTTCGTTGCGCTCGCGTTTCGTTAGGCGCGAGATACACGAGGCAAACATGTGGGTAATTCTCTGAAAATGTCCATATTTCGATGTCTTTATTTTTCTGAAAAAAAAAGTTGATATTGGGAATTTTTTTGATTGGGATAGTGAGTATATGTGTCCTTGATGTCATTTATGCCATTCGGCTCAAGTCATGTCCCCCTGGGGGGTAGGGGGACTTTTTGAAATTTTATTACCCAAAACCTAAGAACTTCTTAGGCCGTGGCTGTTGATTCTCGATTTTGTGGCTTATTGTAACTCAGACGTAAGACGTCCTAGGAACTTGAAACAAAAGGGATATCGAAGATTAGTAAGTACATATAATATTCACCTATTCAATATTCTCTTAAACTGACTGTTAGGAGCTCCTTAGTAAATTTTTGGCGAATTCTCTCAGGTCGTGGCTGGTTGGTTTTAATCTTGAGCCGTGGCGAAGTGTCTTTTTATGACCATGGCCTAAGAACTAGTGTCTTTTTTCGAGAGACAGCCATTAACACCTAAATTAATAACATCTTTGTTAGTGTATCCCCATTAAAATTGATTTAGAATGGCAAAAAGACACTAATTCCTAGGCCGTGGTCGTAAAAAAAAACACTTCGCCACGGCCTAAGATGAAAACCAACCAGCCACGGCCTAAGAGAATTCGCCAAAAATTTATTAAGGAGCTTCTAACAGTTAATTTAAGAGAATATTGAATAGGTGAATATTATATGTACTTACTAATCTTCGATATCCCTTTTGTTCCAGGTTCCTAGGACATTTGATGGCTGAGTTAGAATAAGCCACGGCCTAATACCACAAAAACCGGGAATCAACAATTTTTACGAATTTTGCTTTCCGACTGTGATAAATAAATGACATTTCACATTTCGAATGCTGGCAGTGTATTCTCATGATGTCAAGGAAGCATTGTAACCGCAAAGAAAAACGAATTATAAAATCATTGCCGCAGGAGAAGCAAACAAAAAACGCCACGGCCTAGGAGTGTATAAACCATTTACAGGTCTTTGAACCTTCCTGGAGGTCAAGCAGGGAAACTTTGGACATCATTTTGAGCGTTAACATACACACTCAACTATCCTGAGCAACTTTGCTAAGTTTTTCCTCAAAAAAATATTAATTTAATATCATTTATGTGACATTGAAAATTCAAAACGTGACCATTTACATGCCACGGCCTAAGAACTTTTGACCTTTGGGTTAAAAAAAAACCCATTTAGGGGGGGTGGAGGACAATTTCAATCGATGGGAAAGTTAGAGGAGATACTCATATAAATATAGAAAAAAAAAAAATTCAATTGTAGCGTAATTCTTCAAAAAAAACATCGATTACAGAAATATGGACATTTTCAGAGAATTACCCATGTTCGACTTTGAATAGTCGCGTCGATAAGCTATAAATGCTCTAACCAGTTAAAAGGGATTTGAATATTATGCAATTTGTTGTTTTTTTTAATGCGCTCCCCATGCACCATATCTTTCCTTCATGAATTTTAATTTTTAAAAAATCAAAATAAAACGCACATTCTAACGGTTTTTCGAGAAATGACCAACTTTTCAAATAAGGAACCGAAAAAAAAGTACATCCGTTTTTGTAGTTTTACAACAGGAAGAAAATAGATATTATTTTTTATATGAACAATTGTGGTGAGCTTTAGAGCCGAAAACTGCAATCTCGGAGCACGTATTTGCAAAGCGTAGGTGCGTGTATTAGTATAACTATCAGTAATATGAATTGGGTGGTTTTTGGTTTTGTAAACTCCTCACGAGGGATGGAATATTGAGGAGTGAATGATGCCCGTGTACGGCTGCGACGCGTCTCAAGGATGTTAACTTACGCGTAGCTCTCTCTCTGTCTGAGCCCACCCAGCTCAGACCAGGTTCCCAGGAAGGTAGGTTTCGGTACAAACTCCAGCGATCATTAACACAAGTCGGAAACTAATGTATTCGATAATATAAATACACACGATGGAATCACGGTTACAGTTTACTTGGCTCTCGATGAGCCACCCGATCGCGAGATTCGATTACAAATGTTGACTAGATAAAAAGCGTACATACAGCGGGTAACGAGAGATTAACTAACTCGACGACGAGAACGAACTATCAGATTGCAACTTGGTAACTAGACTAACTCGGTAACTTGGTAACTAACTTATTGTAACCGTATACGCAGCTCGGCCGATGCGAGTGCGACACTTATCGCTAACGCTCGCAGTGTTACTGCTGTGGTGGAACTCGGCGTGGGCGAACCTCCCGGTTCAAATATTTTAATGATTTTTTAACTAATAACCAGGGTTGGGTACCAGTGGTATTACAAGCGGTTGGTACAGTTAGAGGTCTGCGCCGCCGAAAAAATACGCCGCCGCCGCCAATATTTTCGGCGTTTCACGCGCCGCCGCCGCCGATGAAATTTACTGGCTTCGCCGCCGCCGCCGCCGCCAATTTTTTCCTGGCGGCGTAGATGGCGTAATACAAAAAAAAAGGCCAATAGATTACATTTTTAGATTAGCGAAATAGAAACACTGATGGACGATTTGTGTTTTCAAGTTTTCGTTGCTTTCATGCTTTTTCAGTGTTCTATTCTATGTTATATATATTTTTTGTTTGTTTTTTTTTTTGTGATTGCAATACCTATTAATAAAATTCTTGTTCGTTTATAGGTATTTTTTTCAAATTTTTGTTCGTCGCCGACCACGCCGCCGCCATTTTCTAGCTAGCCGGCGGCGTGTTAAACGCTGCCGCCGCCGTAAAAAAAAAAAAATACGCCGCCGATTTTTACCCCGGCGCAGACCTCTAGGTACAGTACCGGTATTCAGGGCTGCAAAATTGATTGGAACCGAAACCGAACCGGAACCAATAACCGGTGGAACCGATAAAATTTTGGAACTGGAACCGAAACCAGAACCAATATTTTGAAATTTGTACTAAAGCTGGAACCGGAACCAGAACCAAAAATTTTTACTGCGAACCGGAACCAGAACCGGAACCGATATGAAAATATATTGGTTCTTGTTCTAGAAAAGTTTTATCTCTATTAGGATTTTACTGCAGTTGGTATGATACTGGTACTCGGTATCGGGATGTCACCAGGGCTGCAAAACCGAAAAAATATTGGTTCCGGTTCCGGTTCTGGTTCGGGTTCCAAATATTGGTTCCGGTTCTAGTTTTGGTTCCGGTTCTATGACTTCAGTTTTGATTCTGGTTCTGGTTCTGGTTCTATGATATCGGTTCTGGTTCCGGTTCCGGTTCTTATCGGTTCCAAAAAAAAAACATGTGTGACCTATCAAAATACCCCATTTTACAAGCATAATCAGGAGGGAGTATTGAAACCAAAATTTGAAAAATAATATTATTGCAAAATGGTCTTGTAAATTGTAAACAACCCCAAGATCCTGAATTTTATCAATTTTAGAGAGTATTTTGCGAAGATGTACGATATCACAGATTGTAATTTATAGAATGAAACACTACAACAGTTACCTACAACCTTTGACTATCGATAGGTAGAGAGTATACAGCTATTAGCGCACTCTAATCTTATTAATAGAGATTAAACTTTTCTAAAACCGGAACCAATATATTTTCATATCGGTTCCGGTTTTGGTTCCGGTTCTCAGTAAAAATTTTCGGTTCTGGTTCCGGTTCCAGCTTTAGTACAAATTTCAAAATATTGGTTCTGGTTTCGGTTCCGGTTCCAAAATTTTATCGGTTCTACCGGTTCTTGGTTCCGGTTCGGTTCCGGTTCCAATCGGTTTTGCACCCCTGGATGTCACCGCAGTTGGTATGGTACTAGTACTCGGTATCGGGATCTCACCATGGTCGGTACGGTACCGGTATTTGGTATCGAGATTTCGCTGCGGTCGGTACGGTACCGATACTGGTATATCCCAAAAATATAGCGGTATTGGTCGGTATATACCGCGGTACTGATACTGGTGTCTAGCCCTATTTTTCTAGAAATGTTTATTTCTTTTAAATAATTCTATTGTTTTTAAAGTAAAGGAAGTTGATTTTTTGCCCTTTTTACAATTTTCTTTCTATTTTTGAATTACTTTTTATGCAGCAAAAATGACTGCAATGAACATTATCAATGTTCAACGATAAATTTCTTATTATTTTTCAAACACAAATTTTTCCAAAAAAATCATCTTTCGCCTTCTGCTTAGAATCCAAGTTGGTAACATATGGTCTTTTTGGAGCTGTATGGTAATCACCGAAGTAAATAAAAGCTTTTCATTGCAATGCATCAAGTGATTTTCCATTATTTTAATACCACCTAGGTATTAACTTGCTTTTTGTGAGAAATAAATGAAATATTGATAAACGAACGTTTTATTTTATCGAAAAGATTTCACATTTAAACATCAGGAAAAACAAGAAGCATCCATCTAAAATTAACACACAGACTTCTCCATCTCTTCGATATTAGATTTTAACAGAAATACGGATAACTATATTATAGATTAGTGCGACGACCGGTAGAGTGCGCTGCTTCTACTCCAACACTTTTTCATTTTGCAATAATGAAGAATGAAATATGTCAATTTTCTAAAATTCGAAATCTTTCAATATTTCGAAGCAATTTTGAAGGAGAAGGATATCGTCTAATGGAAGAGATGATAATCCATTCCTCAATGAAACACTGCCAATGAAAATAATTTTCGTTGGCAGTGTTTTTCTCTAAAATAACACAATGAAATGATTTTAAATTATAATATATTGTTTTAGAGACTTTTTCTGAGGGCATTTAGCGTTTATTTTTCCAATTTTTCCATTTCTTTATTTTAAAATCAACTTTTTCGCAGGGCTGTTAACTGAAACATATGTTAGTTAAATTCAGTTGAAGTTTTAGTCTTTCAAAACAAAAATAAGAGTTAAAGTTGGCAGTTTTATTCTTTTCACTTATTAAAGTTTAAGTTATAGTTAAAGTTGATGTAAACTAGTTTTAACTTAAATAAAATAAAAGTTTAGAGTTAAGGTTTAAAGTTAAATTCTTCTTTATAGTTAAAAAAGTTAAAGTTAAAGTTAGTTAAAGTTTAATTCTTCTTTTAAAATAGTTAAAGAAGTTGAAGTTAGAATGAAATAAAGTAAAAATAATGTAGTTACCGATTATATCATATTCGCTTTTTATGTACGATGAAAAGATGAAATAAGACATAATAGTTTCCAAATTCAATCATTAATAATAGAAAATAGACCCTTTGAGACTGCATTGCAAAGGGTCTAAAATGGATCTCAAGTCGCTGAATGTTCGTTCAAATTTAGAAAATTGGAAATTGGCTTGAGACCAGGGATGTCTAGCCAATCGAATTGGCTAAAGCTAATGGCTATAGGCTAACTTCCCGCGATTGGCTAGCTAATGGCTAATTTTTAAAAAGTCGAGTGATACCTCAAAACACTCGTCTTGATCTGTAGATTTTTTTAAAAGTTTCAAATGATCGAATTATACATAATTTTTTCAACAAGTTAGGAAAACAAGCATGAAATGACATAAAATGATAAAACTCTTCAAATAAAAAGTATTAAAGATGTTTTCTTTATTCACCAAACACACTGTCACTTTTTCTTTCCCATCATACAAAAAATACTTTCTAATCAACACAGATTGGTTTGGAGCTATTCTTATTAATGTAAAATTCACAATTTCATAATTTTGAGTGACAATAATTTATGAACTTCAAACATTCAAATGTAAAATAGAAGAATAGAACTCCAAGTCGAAATTGAAAAAGGGGCAAAAACAAAAGCAAAAAATTGAACTTTCGATTTTTTTTTTCAATTACGCTTGACACATGGCATTACCAGCAGGCATTAATTCTGGACAAAATGACAAAAATGCAATGCACAAACACAAAAAAAATGCTTTTTCAATTTTTTTCATTTTTTCTATCTAAAATTAGTAATTTTATAGCAATCTATTTTTCTAATTTTTTTCACACTAAATGTATTCTATTAGCCATTGAATTAGCCGAATTTGATTGGCTATTGCTAGCTAATGGCTAAATTTTTCTGCTGATTAGCTAGCTAATGCTAATGGCTAAAATGCGAAAAATCGTTTAGCTAATGGCTAATGGCTATTGGCTAGCTAGACATCCCTGCTTGAGACTTTAACCAAAACGATTTTTTTTAAGTTTAAGTTAAAGTTTAATTCAGTTTCAGGGACTGAAAATATTAGTTTAAGTTTTATTCAATTACACATATTGGGATTTATAGTTATAGTTAAATTCAGTTTTATTCTTAATACGTGAAAATACAAGTCAGTTTGAGTTCAAGTTTAGAGTTTTAGTTATTGTTAACAGCCCTGCTTTTTCGCAATTACCCACTTATTTTCCAACGCACCACCTTTAGGCGGTGCTTTAGAAAATAAGTTGGTAAATGCGAAAAAGTTGATTTTAAAATAAAGAAATAAAAAAATTGGAAAATTAAATGCTAAATGCCCTTCAACAAAGTTTCTATAACAATATATTGTAATTTCTAATCATTTTGTTGCGTTATTTTTAAAAAAAAACGCTGCCAATGGAAATAATTGAAATAAGATATAATTTTCATTGGCATCGTTTTTTATTCAAAAAATAACGCAACAAAATGATTAGAAATTACAATATATTGTTATAGAGACTTTGTTAGAGGGCATTTAGCTTTTAATTTCCCAATTTTTTGATTTCTTTATTATAAAATCAACTTTTTTGCAATCATCCACTTATTTTCTGGAGCAGCACCTTAAGCGGTTGGTATTGCACTGTATTCAGTATTGGGATTTCACCGCAGTCGGTACAGTACCAGTATTTGGTATCTGGATTTCACCGTGGTCGGTATTGTACTAGTATTTGGTATCGAGATTTCACTGCAGTTGGTATGGTACTGGTACTTGGTATCGGGATCTCACCGCGGTTGGTATGGTACTGGTACTTAGTATCAAAATTTCACTGTGGTCGGTACAGTACCGATATTTGGTACCAGGATTTCGCTGCGGTCAATATTCCGGAAATACAGTGGTATTGGTCGGTATATACCGTGGTACTGGTACCGGTATCCAACCCTGCTAATAACTTCAAAATTTTTCCTCAACACGCTAGTTGATGTCATCATAACCACCTATAGCTTTTTTTAATTTGATAGAAATACTCTACTTATCAAGACGTTAATTACTTATGAATATAATGCTTGATAGTAATCAAGTTTTTCTCACATCATTTGCGTAAATCCCATCAAAAAAAAAAGAAATTAATTCAGAGGTGAAAAGGCTTATCAATCTGTGTTGTAACCAACTTATAAATCCACGTTAAAAGAAGAAACGTGTGTTTTTTCATTGAAATGAAATTTGCTTATTTCATGGAATCAATGATTTTTATACAAAAGTGAAAGGAGTTGATACGAAACGAGCGAGCGAAGCAAATAAGTAATATGGAAATTGAAGGATGTGAGCAAGCGAAGTGACAATACCTCCTGTAGTAAAAGGCCTTAGCGCTAGGTTCGTGACATAACAATAGGTAGGCGGACTTCCTTAGCATTCCCTATATACTTAACACATACCAGGGCTGCAAAACCAATTGACCAGAACCAAACCGGAACCAGAACCAAACCGGAACCAGAACCAAACCGAAACCAAGAACCGATAAAACCGATAAAATTTTAGAACCAGAACCAATATCATGAAATTAGTACTCAAGCTGGAACCGGAACCGAAACCAACATTTTTACGACAGAACCAGAACCAGAACCACCATGAAAATGTAAGATTCTGGTTCTAGAAGAGTTTCATACTCCGCCATTACCAATAGCTCTGTTCTCTACTTATAGGTATATTAGTCCAGTCTTTAAAGTATAATCTGTAAAATCGTCCATCTGCGTACAATGCAAAATTCTGTGATAGTGTTTAAAGCACGATTTGATAAGATTATTGATTATTTGATTAGTATTGGGATAATAATATTAAGATTTTGAGTTATTTCCTCATTTCCTTCGCTTCGCTCGGCAAATAAACCTCAAAATTCGTCAAAAATCACATTATTTCCCTGGTTTCATAATATACTATTATGAATATACACTTATTCATTACAATTTACATGACCATTTTTCAATAATATTATTTTTCAAGTTTTGATTTCAGTACTTCCTTCGCCCTGATTATGTTTGGAAAATGGAGTATTTTCATTACAATTATATACATAACCATTTTTCAGTAATATTATTTGTCAAGTTTTTGTTTCAATACTTCTAGCTGATTAAGTTTGAAAAATGGTGTATTCAGGGCAGTGATGGGCACGCTCCGGTTGGGAGCGGAAGAGCGGTCGGAGTACTCCGCTCTCGCTCCGGAGCGAGAGCGGAGCGCGCTCTTTTTTTAATACAACTACAACAACCGGAGCGCGCTCCGGAGTACTCCAGCCTGGAGCGGAAATTTAAAGAAAAGAGCGCGCTCCTCTGATAACGCTCCTCTATCATTGGAACGTTTCAATAAATGAATATTTGAATTTTTTATTTTATAATTATTATTTATTAGACTGTTTCTTTCTATACCGTGCGCGCAATTGATTTATTACACACCGGCAAAAAAAGTTACAAAAATCAATTCATGTAATTTTGAAATAACATTACAACTTGAAACTGTGGATTGATTTATAGTTCTAATCAGTTTTATAGTATTACTTGATAAGAAATTGGTGTCAAAAATAATTCTATATAGTTTTAATAAGTTTTAATATTGATTTTGAAATCATGTAAAATGCGTTTTTAGCAGATTTTTACGTTGATGTGTAAAGAATTAGTTGTGCGCACGGTATTAAATCCTCATGTTATAGCCTATAGGTACTCATAAATCAAGATTCACCATTTCACCAGTTCACCACTCACTAAAATTGATTAAATCGAAAAATAATTAATAAAAATAGGTTTAAATTCGACCAACATATCTATATACCAAAATTCACTTGAAAAGAGCGGCGCTCCGACCGCTCCTGACCGCTCCAGGAGCGAGAGCGGAGCGCGCTCTTTTTTTTCTCACTTGGAGCGAGAGCGGAGCGCGCTCTTTTTTTTCTCACTTGGAGCGAAGAGCGGAGCGCGCTCTTTTTTTTCCGGAGCGTGCCCATCACTGATTCAGGGTTGCTAAAAACCCGTGTTTTATAATAATAAACAAAAAACGGTTTTTTAATGTTTAAAAACAGATTTTTCGTTTTAAAAGAAAAAACCTCCATTAAAAAAAAGAACGTGTTTAAAACATTGTTTAAACTAGTTTTAAACAGTTTTAAATCTTTTTTTTTTTTTGATATTCAACTATTCTAAATTTATAATGTTTATGCTCCTCACCATAACTTCATAATTAAATAAGAAAATATTAAGAACCAAATAATTCAATTTTCCCTTGAGCATTAAGCACTACGAGCATGTAGAACCCAGGAAGGATTCCCATTCATTTAATAGAGTATTTATAATGACTGGTCTATGTTCTAATTGGTCATATGTTATGCGCGTAATGACCAATCATAAACGCTAGAATGTGATAAAATGTAGGTAGTTTCATTTCTACCTTCCTAAATAATATCGTTCAGTTTTCGGTGAACCACTGAAATTCGTTTCTGATTTGAATCACCAGTTGATTTGTGTTTTTATTTTACGAGTTAGTCGAGGTAAATTTACCACATTCCAACTTGCTGATTGGTTGTTACAGGCGTGACGTATGACCAATTGGAACATAGACCAGCCATTATAAATACTATGTAATATTGTCGTCTAACACCTGTTGCGAGTGTTGACCAAATTCAAGTAAGTCGATTTATTCCATTCCATAAAAATTAAATTCAAAATTTCACATTTAGCTAGCCCTTATACCCTTGATGACCTTCACTTATCAAGTTCTCAAAAGTTCAAAACATTTGAAAATGAAAGTTTGAAAAAAATTTGAAAATTTAAAAGATGCCTTCACAACCTAGAAGGTAAAAAATTTTTCGTAATTAGCGTTTACTTGTATTTCTTTGCTTAAATACAGTAAATTTAAAGAAAAAATGAGGAAAATAAAAAACATGTTTAAAACACAAAAAAACGTTTTAAACACATTTTGAATAGAATTTTGTTTTAAATTTCATTTTTTCATTTTTTTTTTTTTTTAGTGTTTAAAACATGTTTTAAACATGCGTTTTAAACCAAAATGTTTAAAACGCTCAACCCTGGTATGGGGAAAGCAAACGAAGTCCGCCTACCTACCGTTACGTCACACGCTGATTTCAAATCAACGCTAAGGCCTTTCACTATAGGAGATACTGGAAGTGAGCGAAAGGGCGTGAGCGACTAACAGGAGTCTGGGGCAGAGCCTCTAGCTGGCAGCGCGATGCGTTGCTAGTATACTATACAGTCAACGAATAAAACGCTGATTATATACTTCATTTTTCATTCAATTATGTACTGCGTTGATACTTTAGCGACGCGAGATGCGCGCGGTGCACCATTTCTTATGTATAATAATTTTTCATGTATATGCTGTGGCCACACTGCGCGGTAGTCGTGACTTATTTACCATTATAGAGTATTTATGATGACTGGTTTATGTTCTAATTGGTCATACGTCACGCGTGTAAGAACCAATCAGCAAGTTGGAATGAGGTGAATTACTTCGACTAACTTGTAAAATAAAAACAAATCAGCTGATGATTCACATCACAAACGAATTTCAGTGGTTCACAGAAAATTGAACGATATAATTTAGGAAGGTAGAAATGAAACTACCTACATTTTATCACATTCTAGCCTTATGATTGGTCATTACGCGCGCAACATATGACCAATCAGAACCCAGACCAGTTATCTATATAAACTCTGTACACGCAAAGTAGTTTCTCAGTTTCATCTTGTGATCTCGAATAAACTAATTATTTGAATGTAACCAAGCGTTAGGTTTCTTTAACATTCTTTCCTCGCACAGGCAACCGTTTTATACGTGTGAAGTAAATTAAAATAATCTGTTCAGCACAGACTACCATCTAGGCTCGCACATACATGCGTGTGAGAGGAATAATCCTAAAACAGTCTCCTTGGCATGAACTACCATCCCTGCTCGCAAGTACTACATGGGTGAGGGGCAGTGTTGTAGGAACAAACCAAAGAACGAGAACGAAGAACAACAAGAACGGAGAATTTTTATTGTTCCTGAGGAACAGGACCAAGAACGAGAACATAAAAGTGATATATCTGAAGAATAAAGAACAGAACGAGAACAGAATAATTTCAAACTGAAAGATCAAAGAACAAAACGAGAACCAACTAATTAACAATGTTGAGGTACAAAAACAAGAACAAGAACGATGTAATTTTTTGTTGTTCTTCGTTATTTTGAAAGTTCATGATTTATTATAAAATTAATAGATATCATGAAGTGAAAGAGAAAATAAGAAACTTATATTCGAAAGCGGGCAAGGGCTACATATACCCATATAAGTATTTTTTTTTTTTTTTTTTTAATTATTAGCTTCAATTAAATGATTTTCAATTTCAACAATAACATTAACTGTAAACACGTTATCAAAGAAAAGAAAGAAAGGAACAAGCGAGGTCCGCTGGACCAGGCAATAGGGTTTTTGCTATAGAGTATTTATAATGACTGGTCTAGGTTCTAATTGGTCATACGTCACGCCTGTAACAACCAATCAGCAAGTTGGGATGTTATAAATTTACCTCGACTACCTCATAAAATAAAAACACAAATCAGCTGATGATTCAAATCACAAACGAATTTTAGTCGTTCCCTGAAAACTGAACGATATTATTTAGGAAGGTAGAAATGAAACTACCTACATTTTATCACATTCTAGCGTTATGATTGGTCATTACGCACGTAACATATGACCAATTAAAACCTAGACCAGTCATTATAAATACTCTATGCTATAATGTCACCGACTACTAATCACTACTTCATAATATGAGCCTAGTAATATTACGTTATTCACATTATGTAATTTCAGTAACTTACCGAATGGAAGAATAAACATTGACAAATTCATTTTAAAGTCAAACTTGAAGAATAATTATTTTAAATTTTAATGGTTTGTATAATAAAAACTATACAATTTCCTCGGTCATTTTAATAATAATATTTTTTAATTCAAGTTTTATATTTTGATTTTTTGAAATAATTTTAATCCAATTTGTTTAATTTAAAATCAATTTATTTCATTTCTTATGTCAAAGTTGGTTGAATTTTGATAGGTACATGTTCTATTTTCAAACCTATCTCTTTTCATGTTCTAATTCAAAATTTCTAATATTTATTAATGAAGTTGAAGAATTCAAATTTTTTTGTTTTCAAATTCGAATGTTTTTCTTTTTTCATTATATTAATGCAGGGCTGCAAAACTAAAAAAATATTGGTTGTGGTTCTGGTTTCCAAATATTGGTTCTGGTTTTGATTCTGGTTCCAGTTCTACGACTTCAGTTTTGTTTCTGGTTCTGGTTCTATAATATCGGTTCCAGTTCCGGTTCTTATCGGTTCCAAAAAAAAAACACATGTGACCTATCAAAATACTCCATTTTCCAAACCCAATCGGGCGGAAGCATTGAAACCAAAACTTGAAAAATAATATTATTGAAAAATGGTTATATACAAAATTGTAATGAAAATACTCCATTTTTTAAACATAATGAGGGCGAAAGAAGTATTGAAATCAAAAGTTGAAAAATAATATTATTGAAAAATGGTTGTGTAAATTGTAATGAAGTAGTGTAAATTCACAATAGTATATTATATAAATGTAACTAGGGAAATAATGTGATTTTTGACGAATATTGAGGTTTATTTGCCGAGCGAAACGAGGGAAATAAGGAAATGACTCAAAATCTTGAAATTATCATCCTAATACTAATCAAATAATCAATAATCTTATAAAAATCATGCTTTAAACACTATCACAGAATTTTGCATTGTGCGAAGATGGACAATTTCACAGATTATAATTTATAGAATAGACCAATACACCTATAGGTAGAGAATACAGCTGTTGGCATTGGCGGAGTATAAAATCTTCTAGAACCGAAACCACTACATTTTCATATTGGTTCTGGTTCTGTAATAAAGATTTTGGTTCTGGTTGTGGTTCCAGCTTGAGTACCAATTTCAAGAAATTGGTTCTGGTTCTGGTTTCAAAATTTTATCGGTTTTAGTGGTTCTTGGTTCCGGTTTTGTTCCGGTTCCAATCGGTTTTGTAGCCCTGTATTAATGAACTGAATAACAAAGAAACGAAACAGAAACACAAAATAAGTTGAAAAATAATTGAAGAAATAAGAAACATAGACCAATAATTATGGGTAATTCGATACTTTTCATTACTACCATTTGTCCTTTAGGTGGGGCAATTGTTTATTTGATCCTTAAAGATTTGATCTGTGGCCAGAAGACTGAAAAAAGTGATTGCAATAGGGTTTTTGCTTGCTAAAGTAAAAACCCTAAAAAAGAAAGAAAGAACGAAAGAAAAAGTTGAAGAATGAGAACAGAACGAAGATGGAACAAGAACGAGGCCATAAAGGATTGAAAGAACAAAGAACAGAACGAGAACAACATTGTAAAGAATTAAAAGAACAAAGAACGGAACGAGAACAGTTGAAACATTGAGAATAAGAACGAGCCAGGAATAAGATCAAATGACAGGGTCTTTCCAGTAATAAGAACAGGAACAAGAACAGACCTATGTTCGTTCCTACAACACTGGTGAGGGCAAAGTTATATAATTATAAAGACTAGTTGGCTCACTCACATAAGAACAACGGTGTAAAATCCGTCCACCCTCGATTAGTTACAAACGCGGCCACCGCAGCAGTGCGAAGGGCTATTTTTCTCGCGACGTGCATTTAAAATACATTGGGAGCGCAAATTTTTACAACTTCCCAAGTCCACGTTACTCGAAATTTTCAGCGGCACCATAGGGATTTTTAATTGCTGTCTTATAGAAAATTTCACGCTCTTTCCAATGGTATGTAATAAAATTTTTTTTGATCAATATTTCTACTAGATATGGAGGTTTTAAATTCAAAAAACGTATCTTAGCTACGAAAACGCGTAATTTTCGTAACTTCACATTCACGTTACTCAAAATTTTGAGCGGCACTATGAGGTTTTTAAATTACTGTCTTATAGAAAATTTCACGCTCTTTCCAATGGTGTATAGTAGAAATATTTTTGATAAATATTTCTAATAAATATAGGGGTTTTAATGTTGAACATTGTATTTCACCTATATAAAAACGAGTATTTTTCGTAACACGCAGTATCCTCATTACTCAAAATTTTCAGTTTCATCATGAAGAAAATGATATATGATAAAATCCAATTTTTCTTTTAATTTTACGAATAATTACTACAAATTACTTTCAATTTGGATTTTTTGAGGAACCTCAGTAAAAACCCAAGCCCGTGGGATAAGTTACACTCCCCCTTCATCTGGTTGGGCCTTAGCAGACCCCTAATAAAATCGTCATTTTAAAAATATCTAAAAATATTTCAAGGAATTCTGAATTATTTCACATAGAAAAATGTCAAATTATTAGGAATGTAATTTTTACCCATCTTATCAATGTATTAGTTTTGTTCAAAGTATTAAAAAGATAAGAAAAAACTACCTAGTTCCTAAAAACTTCAAGTTTTTTCGTGGTATGCCTTTCACAAGAGATAGCAAAATTTTTTACTCCATATAAGGATATATTATTCTATGATAACACTAAGAAATAAAAATGAAATATGAAAATTGACATTAGTATAGGTACGTGTGAAATGAGATAATAAAATGATTTCTTGAAATTTCAATTCGGTGTCATTTATGGTGACGTTTAAACGAATGAAACCTCCACAATGGATAGAAATATTGAGTAAAATTTGTTTGTCATAAATGTACTATGTACCTAGGCATATGAATGCCACTGAAGGAAGAGGGAAATTTTTTATCTCAAACATAAAAAAATATTTTATTTTTCAATTATCACTTTGCAAATATTGATAGGTACCTAGATATGTGTGAAAATGAATAATTTTACCAATATGGTTAATAGTCGCGTTTAGGCTGGTGATTCAAAATTCCCCATATTATTACATGCACAATGTTTCACAGTTGAGAATTATTATTCAGCATGAAATTTCACGATCTCCTTCAGGGTGTAAACAAAATTGATTGGTAATGATTTTCATTTCAACAAGTTTTAAAAGTAGGAAACACGAATTTTTATTTAGATAAAATAAGAGTTTTTAACATTGAAACTTCCATAATTAGAAGAAATATTAATCACGAAGATTTTTATTATGAGTATATACAATCGGAAAGAGCATTGAATTTTCTTCATGATGAAACTGAAAATTTTGAGTAATGAGGATACTGCGTGTTACGAAAAGTACTCGTTTTTATATAGGTGAAATACAATGTTCAACATTAAAACCCCTATATTTATTAGAAATATTTATCAAAAATATTTCTACTATACACCATTGGAAAGAGCGTGAAATTTTCTATAAGACAGTAATTTAAAAACCTCATAGTGCCGCTCAAAATTTTGAGTAACGTGAATGTGAAGTTACGAAAATTACGCGTTTTCGTAGCTAAGATACGTTTTTTGAATTTAAAACCTCCATATCTAGTAGAAATATTGATCAAAAAAAATTTTATTACATACCATTGGAAAGAGCGTGAAATTTTCTATAAGACAGCAATTAAAAATCCCTATGGTGCCGCTGAAAATTTCGAGTAACGTGGACTTGGAAGTTGTAAAAATTTGCGCTCCCAATGTATTTTAAATGCACGTTGCCAGAAAAATAGCCCTTCGCACTGCTGCGGTGGCCGCGTTTGTAACTAACCGAGGGTGGACGGATTTTCGGCCCGAGTGAGCCAACTAGTCTTTATATATAACTTTGGGTGAGGGGTATAATTACATATTATTATTTACCCTAATATTAGTAGCCTACCTAACGTGCCACTACAATATGGTTGTCAAGATTTTTAATTCAAAATTGATGATAACTTTAGTTTTAAAATGTTTCTAAGAAAAGAAATAAATTTCATCATTAACATGTAGTTCAAGTAAAATTCAAGAAAATGACAAAACGATATGTTATGAAAGTTTTTAAGGAACGTTAATTTGGCAATAATGAGATAATAAACAAATCATCACAATATAAGTACATACCAATCTTACCAACCTCCTCTTATTTTAAACATCAGTAATGATCGCTCTCGGCGGTACCAGAATCAATTGGGGATATTGTATGATTTTTTTGGTGTTTTATAGGTCGGTACATGTATGCATTTGGACTTTGGTGTAATTTAGTACCACTCTAAACCTTCTATGCTTGAAATGCTATACTACTCTCCTTTTATTCATGAAGTAAATATATTCAGTACATCGCCGTACAAGAAATTTAATGTAGAACAAAATGTAATTCAACAATTTTAGTCCTAAAATTCAACTCTATCAAGATATAGTGAAGAAACCGATTTTGGGGAGCTGTGATCTACTTCGAGGGGGTTTGGGTATAGAGGATGGGTGATAATTTTTAATACGTTGTTTACCATGGTCTTTCCTATTGTATTCGGTAATAAAACATTTCCTAACATATGTATTTGAGTTATTTCCCTATGTGCTTAACCCAAAATAGTGGAAAAGGGGAAAGGGGAGGGGGAGAGAGACAAAAACTAGTGCATCCGATAGCACAAACGTAGCACAAACGATTGCCATCAAATTCAAATCAATCGAATCATTTTCAACCCTTTTATACACATTTTTAATTTTCATTTCCCCAGCACCCCCAACTTGTTTTTTGAATATCTCAGGAAGGAGAGTTGCACAAACGACGGGGTTTGTGGCACAAACCAGCACAAACGTAGCACAAACGATTGCGCCCAGTTTCAACCCCGTTGGCCGAGGTGGGGGTGCGGACGTTTCCCCAGCACCACCAAGTTGTTTTTGGTATACCTCGAGAAGGAGAGTAGCACAAACGACGGGGTTTGCGGCACAAACCAGCACAAACGTAGCACAAACGAATGCGCCATGTTTGAACCCCATCGGCGGAGGTGGGGGTGCGGACGTTTCCCTAGTACCCCCAAATTGTTTTGGGTATACCTCGGGAAGGAAAGTAGCACAAACGACGGGGTTTGCGGCACAAACCAGCACAAACGTAGCACAAACGAATGCACTAAATTTCATTTCCAAATTCCGGAGTGGGGGTGCTGGGGAAATGCACCTTTTTGTTTTAAAATGAAAAATCTGTTTAAAAAAAAAAAAACACGGTTTTTCAGGAACCCTGATAAAAATCTCCGAATACCGATAATGGTGCAAACCATACAAAAATACTTTATCACCTCTTATCACTAAACTTGACGTCATTATAATTGGGATCCTTCAGCGAAAGAGTCGGTACCTGGTGATAAAACGATGAACTACTGAAAACGGGGATTTCAATAATTGATAAAGTATCATTATTTGCAATGAATTAATAATTGTGGTACTGAATTGAATTATTTTGAATAGAATTAATTGGTTTTTGTTCAATGGTAAAGATAAATTGAATTCCAGTGTTATTGTTACGAAATAAATGATTATTTTTCATGCACTTACCAATGACTAGTGATACAATTATCGCGAATATCAGAAATACCATGTGAAAGAATCTCATTTATAAAACAAAATGATAGATAAGTATTAAATTAGCCAAACCCAATTCATTCATTTCATTTATTCGATTTATTTTCAAATAATTTAAACATTTCACTGTGTGAGTCCACAACTGGCGGCAAAAATTCCCCGTTTTCAGAACTGATAATACCATTTACATGTAAACACGACACTAGCGCGCCACTGCTCTGAAGGGTCCCAATAGAGAGTCTTCATAATACGCTACTTTCGGAAGGGATAACGAATTCGTTACTGAACGAGCGTTAACGAATCGTTAACTTGTAACGAATGTTCATAATAGGCGCCCTGGTAACGAGTTCGAATACGCATTTGCGTTCTGTCCCTCTTACTGTTCCTACTTAACGTGTACATTTTCTACTAGTGATGGAAACTATCGATAGCACTATCGATAGTATCGATAGCTTTTGGAAAAAATATCGATAGTAAAACTATCGTTTGGCTATCGATACTATCGATACTATTTTTTGTATTTTCGTCGATAGTTTCGATAGTCTCAGACTCTCAGTAAATGGCTTGGTTCATGCATACCAGGCTGAAAAATGAAAATGAAACATCAAAAATGAAAAAAATACTGGCGAAAAGTAAATAATGACCTTTTTTACTTCTTTAAATCTTAATTTATGCTCTTTTAAAAATTTTTTGCATGTAAAAACTTGTGAAAAATAATAATCGTGCATGAAGTTTTTTATTTATTTATTTTTCATAATAGTAATTTCTTCAATTTTGGAAGTATCGATAGTTATCGATAATATCGATAGCGATTTATCATACTATCGATACTATCGATAGTGATATTTTTCATCAACGATATTATCGATAGCAAAATACTATCGATAGTTTCCATCACCATTTTCTACTATACCATGAGACCAACTGATTTTTGCACCCCTTAGCGTGAACTTCCCTGCGTTTAAATTGAAAAACATTTTTTTCATTTCTTTTGGTTTTTTATAAGATAGTAAATGATAAAAATTATCATAATGTTTATTAATAAACTTAATACATTTTATTTCTTTATTATCAATTCATAGAGTAATTAATCAAAAGTTGAATAAAGTACATAATTTTGGTAAAAATATCGTTTAGAATGGTTGAAAAATGAAATAAATGAGTTTATTTCTCAATTCAACAAAAAACGAGAGAAATTGAATTATTATTATTTTTTTTCAACATGGGACTTTGATGCTGAGGGGTGCAAAGATCAGTTGGTCGCACGGTATATATCATACTTATATATATATCATAAATATTAAAAAAATTTGGTGAAAAAACGTAAGTACAATCTCCCAGCCTCTCCCAATGAAACCATTTTAATGATTTTTTTTTTAATCGACATCTTTTCACCCCTAGATATGTCATCAAGTATAGAAAATTTTTTGTGGCTTATGGGGTCATAAAAATTCAAATTTTATGGCTTTTTTTTTGGACTTATTTGAACTTATTGCAAAAACTAAAAAAGCTACGAGGTCGGTTAATGTCTCAATGGGAAGAGCTTGAAATTTAGAACAATAACGCCGCTAATTGTACCCTTCCATCTAAGTATTATTGTTTTCCAGTTATATAAATTCAACGTGTGAAACATTTTATAACAATAGTTTAAACTGAAATATTTCAAGAACTATCAGTGCTAAACTGATATAGTGAGCGAGGGAAATGCTTAGAATTTAATTTACTATCGCCTGATATAAGTTTGAAAAAAAAAAGTTTGAAAATTCTAAGCTTGCGTTTATAGGTTGCCAAAAAATTCGAGTAGATATGTATTAAAAGATCTTCTTAAAACCGCTCTCCAATCAGCCAGCCTCTCCTGATGAACCGATTTTGATGACTTTTTTTTAATGGATGTTTTCAACCTCCGCATATGTCATCAAGTATGGAACTTTTTCAAGAGCATTCGAACCAAAATGAAAATTCCAATTTTCTGACATTTTTTTTTTTGTTCAAGACCTTTCCCAGTCAGCTGGTCTCTCCTAATGGACCGGTTCGGATGATTTTTTTTTAATGGGTGTCACTGACCCCTAGATATGTTACAGAACGCGACTCATTGTATGAAAAATGTATGAAAATAGTTTATATTTAGAAGTAATAACTGGTCTTAAGGTAGGAGAGAAAGTTTTACTCTCACATATAGATTTAACTTCAGCAGATACTGTGTTCCTTTTTATCTTCAAACGTACACAATTTCCATTTCGGTTGACATTCTACATGACTATAAACAAGTCCCAAAATCAAACACTTGATCGAGTAGGCCTCTATTTACCAGAGCCAGTGTTGAGTCACGGCCAGTTATGCGTAAAGGTGGAAATTACACCAAAAGGCTGTATAACTAAAGATAATGTGTGGAAAAAGGTGCTTTCATAATAATACTTCTTATAATTATTAATGAAACTTTTCGAAAACCTTCAAAATTCTTTCCAACTTTTTTGGGGATTTCTTCATCAATATTTTTAATTTTTTTTTGCATTATTTGACAACATTTATTCAATTTTACTTGATACAATCGAAATTTCTTCAATTCTACTTATGTAACATCTCCACTTTTTTCATTTTTTATTTAATTTTTCAAATAAGAGAATTTATCTCAAGCGAAGCGAGAGACAGAGCAGCACGAGCAAAGGGAGCAGCCCAAGCGAAGCGAGGGCACTAGCCACAGGTTGGGGGTGCGGAGCGGCCCAGGGGGTGAAGCCCCTTGTTATGTATTATGTACTTACTTACCTACCTACTACCTACATTCATTGTTTGTCCATTTATTGCATTCCATCATATTAATAATCGATAATATGATTGAAGAAAATTCAATTGAATATTTTAATCGTAATTTTGTGTTTTTATCTTATTATGTTTCATGTAATATTTTTTCGTATGTTTATGATATTGTATGGGTCAATCTATTGTAGGGGTGTATACTATGTGCCTATTATCATTTACCTACACTGTCAAGTTTATTCTTGCATGCGGGTTTATCCGAATTAATATAATCGATCTTGTAACTACGTTTTAATGTGAAATATTCGTGTTATGGGTAACTGCATAACAGTGTTTTCATTTTTTATACTCGTTAAATACAACATAAAATGCCTCAGAATTTGGCATTTGCTGAGTGGAGTACTCTTCTGATTCAAGAATTATGATGAAATAATTAGCTGAAGTATATGCTGAAGTCTTGGCTACTCCCCCCATTTTTTAAATCAGTAATTGCAAATTATTCACTCCATTTCCTATATAGTATACAGTATCGAAAATAACACGTGAAAAATAAAATTTAGGATACGATTGCTTATTTTTCATACCAGTTTAGGTATCTGCTACTACAATTTTTTGTGATGACTCAGTTGTATTTTGGTTAGAATTTAATTGATGGACATTCTTTTTGTGATTATGAACTCGTGTTCGGTATTTTGATACGCTATAAAATTTTTTGATTAATATTTACTACAGGAGGAGCTGCAATGAGAAACGTGGAAAATCACAAAAATAAATTTTACTACAAGTGTTCTGAAATTTTTACAGACAAATACCTACCTTATTGGAAACTAATATTACAAATAAGCACTTAACAAAAAATAAAGAGTTTCTGATCAACTCCCTAGAGTAGACATTTCATAAAAGAATTGCAATTTTAAGGGATTATGAGTCCTGCCATATATACCTAACAGAAAAAAAGTGCATTGAAAATCAAAAAATTTGTAACACTGACTTGGAAAAAAAAAAGATGAATAATATTTAGCGTAATCACAGAATCTTACCATTTCTATTTTGGGTACACCAGCACAAGTAAATTAGTTGACCATCGAATCGACTGTACGATAAACACTGAGCAAATATGTGCAAAACCTTATAATTTGTTCCTATTTATTTATATATACGTATATATATTATATATATACATATATACATATATTCTTGACTATATGTATAGCGTACATATAAACAGTGATGAATGAGAGGTAGATATTTTAAACGGTTATACAAATATTTCAATCCCATTATTGTTACGCTTATTACTCTGAAATAATTTTATTTTCGTCTTACTTCGCCGCACTTCAACATTCTAGGCCAATTATCAACTTACCCGCTGATTGCTAGACAATTCGTTTGGTGTATTGTTGGTACAGGAGATTGTGCCAGACCACATCACTTTCGTAATTTTTCTGATATTTTAATATACTTCCCGTATCTTATAATTTACTGTCATTTTCATGCACCTAGGTTTTATACTTTAGGAGACCAAAAATGATATATGCATAATACGTGCTCTCCGTTCGATCGACTAATTTTAAATTCCACATAGAATGCTTTTCTGATACGCTTTTCCAGGTCATAGGCTCATAACTTATATTTAATTGAAAGCACCAAACTCAGACCCATCTAGCCTAAGTTGTACACAGCATTGAAAAAAAAATTGTAACTGCACGACAAACAAAATTTAACATAAAACTAGGAGATCAATAACGTGCATGGTGAAAAAATTACACCATCTATATTGGAGTTGAAAGGAGACCATTTCATACGCTATGTAGGTTGATGTAAGTAGTGCTTACGTCGCACATAAAATATTCAATTCTGGTAACATTTGCAGAAAAGTACGGGCGTATAGTAGAAAAGTAATACGCTATTAAGCTATTCAAAATCGTACGCATACGCTAGTACTGAACCTACAATTTGGCTACATCTGCGTAAAGTACGTTGACGATCATCCGATTTTTTACGCTAGTATTAGGTTTTTTTTTTAAATCCGCAATGTGCTTCTAAAAAAAGTACGCCACATACACCACACGGTAAAAAATGAACGCCGTTATAATTCATTCAAAAATTTTGATTTTATGACAATATATACCTAATAAAATAAAGAACTACTTCGTAATAAAACAATAAAACAGTATAACATACCTAACTACATCTACTTTGAATATTTTTTACTTTATCAAATTCCTAAAATGCCCAGTGTATCATATGGTTCATTGTAAAATTTGGGTAGGTACTATAGTCTGTCTCAGTTGAGAATGGAACAACAAACCTGTTCTAAACCCTTCAACTTTTTCCTTCGCCGCCGCATGTTTCTACTTTTTGATGTTGTAACACTGAAATGAAAAGGCGCTTTACCTCTAAAAGTAACAAGACGCATACTTTTTAGTGGACTTCTGCTAATGCGGAAATCCACTATTGCAGTCGTCTTGGTTTGTTTTTTTATTTTTATTTATTAATTCATTCATTTATTTATTTATTTGTTTGTTTGTTGAAGCCTTTTCTTTCTGGCGCGTTTTCTTCAGTTTAACTAGACAGATCGATTCAAAATTTTCACAGTAGGTGTAGATCTTTAAGAACAAGAGCTGATTAGTTTTTGGTGCAAATATGTCCACGGGAAGCTGAGCTTTGGAGCTTTAGGCTCATTTTAGGGACATTTTTTCTGAGGCGATAACTCATTAAACTGAACTGATTTGCATGAAATTTTTATGGTGATTGTGATTAGTAGGTCTATAGAAGAAGAGTTGATTAAATTTTGAAGTTGATCAATACATTGAAAGCTGAGCTTTTCAACTTGAAAGTTTATATCAGTTTTTCGAAAATATCTTGTGAACGGTCCATCGTAGAAGAAAATGGAGGCCACAAGGATAGTTAGGAATTTCACGCTTTACAACTTTAGTTCTGAAGAATTTTTCTTAAAAGCTCACCGTTTTCGAAAGAAATGAGGTCAAAGTTTGGAGACTTGTGATTGGTCAATTTTCACTGATGAATAACTGACGTTAGAGTGGACCAATGAACTTGAAATTTTTATGGTGATTAGTAAGTGTATAGAAGAAAAGCTGATTCAATTTTGAAGTTGATCCGCATATTGAAGGTTGAGCTTTTCAACTTGAATGTTTATATCAGTTTTTCAAAAATATCTTGCGAACGGTCCATCGTAGAAGAAAATGGGGTTTAGACTAGGTTTGTTGTTCCATTCTCAACTGAGACAGACAATAGCTATAATATCTCACGAAATATATGCGCTATGAATATGTCTAATCGCTATGGCAGTTACCAACCCTACCTAAAATCGAAATACATGTATTTCTCCTGCTAATGTAGCTTGTTGATGCGATTTATCACATTAATACCTTCGAATAAGTAAATGAGCTTCACTGTAATATTGTAGCGAGAAAATACGTACATATATGCACTAATGTAAGGCTCTTTATTAACTGACTACAGACTAGTTCTCTTATCTTCTTATCTCTTATATTATGTACTAGCTAAATATACTCCCGCTACAGGTTTTCCCCCCTTTAAAATTTTGATTTTTTTTTTTTTTTTTTTCACATACAATACATGGGTAATTCTCCAAAAAGTGACAAATTTCGACATTATAAAATGACCGCACAAAGTGTTTATTTTTTTTGAATTTTCAGTGGGAATGGTTTAAGTACCTTCCCCTAAAACGTATTCCATAATTTGGCCTAAGTCATGTATGATAAGGGAGGAGGTGGGGAGTCCTGAAAGTATAGTGAGCTACGACGCTGAAAATTGCTGAAAATTCCACGTTGTGGCTGGCAGGAATGAGGCAAATTTTCGATTTATCTTGTATTTCTTCTAGTTATGACAAGCTGCCAGGGATGTTGTGATAATCTAGGACAGGTAAGTCCATTTAATTGCTAGAAAAAAATTGTGGTTCGTAAATATACAAGAATAAATTCTGGACTCTTGAAAATAGTTTCTACGATTATTAAAGGGGAGAAATCAACTTTTTTCCTTATCCTTCTGTCTCAATATTCTTTCCACGTCGTGGGATTAATGAAATGTCTCTAACAGTTCATATCATTTCACATCATAAACAAAACATTTCATTAATTCCACGACGTGGAAAGAATATTGAGATAGAAGGATAAGGAAAAACAGTTGATTTCTCACCTTTAATAATTGTAGAAATTATTTTAAGATTGCAGAATTTGTTCTTATATATATATTTGCGAACCACAATTTTTTTTGTTTTTCAGATGACCCGCCTACATTTGCCGCTGATTAAACCACCAACACGACGAGGAATTTGATAAGTGGAGAATGCGAAAATTTCACAGATATGAAGTACTACACAGAGCAAGTTTACTGGGATCCAAGATTTAAGATCAGCATAGTGTTCTGATAGCATAGCTGAAGCAGTGCAGCCACTTTTGAGCGCGAAGTATTGAACCAGTGCACCAGGAGGGTATAACAAAAAATACGGCACGACGTGGAAAAAAAACCTGGTGACACAAGTTTCAGGCCATTTAAATGCCGCTTTAAGCTTCCTTAGGCATTATTTTTGGTAGTAGCTTGTACCCTGAAGCCATCTTATCAACATTGTGTACTTCATTTCCAAATAAATCGAGTTTTTTTTTACTAATTATTGAGTCAAATAATTGTAAACGTACCTGGTGACAGACCACGACGTGGAAGATTTAGGTGTTTACTGAGCAGTATGTACTGAAAGGGAGGGGGGTTCATAGATGTTTTACAAATGGAAAAGTTCGGGGGATGGTACTACATAACATCGCAAAAAAAAATTTAATATTTAGCAATTTAAACTACAAAAAATATACTGGTGACTGAAATTTGTCACTTTTTGGAGAATTACCCACATATTGGTATAAATTACAAAAACAGAAATATAAAGACGTACAATACCACACATACAATACACATCAATATAAGTAACGAAAAACAGAAATGCAAAGACTTACAATAATAGGTATAACAAAATGAGTAAAATTTGAAACATAAAACCACCCTCTCGATACCAGCATGGAAATTAATCATAAATATTACAAATCGACTAAATTTTATTATTTTTTTATTTTATTTTATTTTATTTTATTTTATTTTATTTTTTTTTTTTATTTTTTTTTTATTTTTTTATCGGTAACGACTTGGTAAAATTATTCGTCTACCAGTTCTCGTACTGCTAGGTAAGTTTACTAATCCACCCCTAGGCCTGCGTACTACCCCTGGTCTAACTTCTAGAGGTGAAGGAGGAAGCGGAACTTCAGCTGGCGATGGAGGGAGTGGAACATCGGCAGGATTTATTGGACGTAATCTAGGGCGAAAACGTGGAGGAATTGAAGCGAATCTTACCTTTTTCTTACCTTTTACTCTACCTTTATCATTATTTATTAAGATAGGTTTCATATCATTATCTATTTCTACCCTTCCCCCACTTACCTCTTGGTTAACGAACTCATGAGCCGGCTTTAGCCGATCAACACTTACTGCATCTCTTTTTCCTTTTATGTCCAATTCGTACCACTTTTTCGTCCGCTTAATGACCTCATATGGTCCCTCGTAAGGCATTTCCAGCGGCTCCCTGACTCGATCCACTCGTACGTAAACCCGCTTACATTTTTCCAATTCTGGATGCACGAATATGGTTTTCTTTGATGAATTGTAGCGTACTGGACGATTATTTTTGAAAGCTTCTCGAATGCGCTGAACATATTCATGAGGATTTTGTATACTATCGCCTTCTGAGAAAAATTCCCCCGGTAACCGAAGCTTTTCGCCATAAACCAATTCAGCACTCGTTATACCATCCTCATCTCTAGGTGTGGAACGGATTCCCAACAGCACCACGGGTAAACTATAAAACCATTCTCGATCCTGGCATTTTAAGGCCTGTTTTAACCTTCGATGTTGTCTTTCTATTAATCCATTTGCCTTTGGATTATAACTCGTTGTTGTAATCTGATGCACGCCTAATATCCGGTTTAATTGAAGTAACAGTTTGGAGTTGAATTGACCGCCTCGATCCGTGGTTAATTTCAGTGGTACTCCGTATTTCGCAATCCAATGACGCATGAAAGCATCAGCTACTATCTCCGCAGTCATGTTTTTGAGTGGAACTACTTCAACCCAGCGCGTTGCTCTATCCACCATTGTACATGCATAATTATAACCATTTGACTCCGATAATATAACTATATCCATATGTACGTGTTCGAATTTGTTGGTGGGTGAAAATTTTCCAGGTTGGCTGCGTGTATGACGTTGAATTTTCGATCTCTGGCATTTATCACACGCTCTGGTCCATTTTACGATGTCTGAATTCATTTTTGGCCAATAATATCGCGCGTTGATCACCCTTTGAGTAGCTCTTCTTCCTGGATGGGAGATATCATGTAATGTTTTGAACACAGCATACCGGAGCGCTTTCGGGACGAAAGGCCGTTTTGTTTCTCCAGAAACCACGCACACTACCTCATGACCATTTATGTTGACTTTCTGTAGATCATCACGTTTATATGCTGCGATATCAGGATCATCTTTCTGTAGATCTGCGATTTTCTCGATGCTCATCTGGATTTCTACCGCTGCCACGGACTCCTCTTCTTCAGGTCTACTGAGATTATCCGCCACGACATTTTCTTCTCCAGTTATGTGCTGAATTTTACTGGAAAATTGCGCCAAATACTCAATATATCTTGCTCTCCGTTGAACTTTGCATGTTTTATTCGTTGAAAACATGTGTATTAAGGATCGATGATCGGTAACATATACGACTTCCCGTCCTTCGATGAGGTGTTCGAACGCCAACGTGCCCGCGTATAATGCATATAATTCTCGATCGTATGTCGGCCATTTCTTCTTCGTAGCATCCAGTTTTTCCGAAAAATAACCAATCGGCTCACGTTCTCCTCGTTCATTATTCTGCTCCAAAACTGCGCCAACCGCTTCATCCGATGCATCGCCTACTAAATACAACACCGAATCGTTTCTCGGGTAATGAAGGAGGGTAAATTGTGAAAATAATTTTTTTGCACTTTCGAACGACTCTTCCAGCTCCGAAGTCCATTTTATCATTGTTTTATCGTTTTTTTTCGTTCTTCCTTTAAGTAAGTCGTTTAAAGGTGCCAGGGTTTTTGCGGCTTCTTTTTTGAAGATTCGATAATGGTTGAACATTCCCAGAACTCTACGAAGTGCTACAATAGTTTTCGGTTTTTGTAGTTTTTTAATTCTTTCGACGCGATCCTCTCTTGGCTTATATCCTTCTTTCGAAATGTGAAAACCTAGAAAATCTAAATTAGAACAACAAAATTTCGACTTTTTTAAATTAATACTTAAACCATGCTTATTTAAGCGATCAAATATTACGTGTAGAATAGCATAGTGCTCTTCCAACGTACGTGTGTAAATTAGTATATCATCCATATAAATAAAGATGTTATCTATATCTCCTAATATATTATTTATGAAACGCTGAAAAGTAGCAGGGGCATTACGCAACCCAAAAGGCATCCTATTATATTCAAAAAGACCTGCAGGAGATATTGAAGCCGTTTTACACCTATGACCTTTCCACACTGGTATATTATGATAAGCCCTAATGATATCAATATTACTAAAATATTCACAACTATGTAAAAAACAACTAATATTAGTCATATTTGGTAAGGGATACCTATCTGGTACAGTAATACGATTTAATTTACGATAATCGCCTATTATTCGAACTTCATCATTTTCCCTTTCCTGTACCACAATTGGCGATGACCACTGTGATTTTGACTGTGTTACCAATCCGTTTGCTTCCATTTTCTTGAACGCATTTTTTACTTTCATGCTCGTTTGCGGCTTCAATCGACGAGGTTTATCATATACTGGCGCTGCGTCAGCGGTTTCTATATAATGTTCGACTTCATGCGGGGCTTCGTTGAGATATTGAGGAGGTTTTAATAAACTTGGGAATTCTAATAACATTTTTTCGACAACTTTTTCTATACCCAATTTCTGCGCAAGCATGTGAACACTAGGTTGATCACATTGAAGTTCACTACATGCTGTACTAATAAGTGTACGCTTATCATAGATTCGTTTTTCTTTTAAATCTGGGATTAGACCATAAGCAACTATTATATCAGCACCTAATATAGGCACGGTAACATCGGCTATTAAAAAATTCCAATTATAATCTTTGGCCATACCTATATCTAAGGACAATTTTTTCATTCCATAAGTTTGTATTTTTGAGCCATTGGCTGCTATTAATTCGTAACGTAAATCAAGTAACTTTTTTTCTTCTTTGTTTGGCGGCAATACAGAAATTTCTGAACCTGTATCAACTAAAAAATGCAGATCAGTTTTTAAATCTTTCACAAATAAACGCAGCGATTTTTTTGCTGACTCTGATGCCGCTGCTGTTACCGAGTCAGAAATTAGTTTTCCGACTTTCTACCAAATTCGGATTCGTTGTATTCTTTACAGCCAATTTTACATTTATAACTACGATCGCCAAACGTATGATGATACCAGCAAAGCCCGTTATAAAGTTCTGGCTTACCTTTTGTAGCTGGTGTGGCATCTCGCCTTTCCCTTGATTTTGATCGATATCTACGATAATTTGGTGTTCTTGAACGCGATCTTGTATTACGTTCAGCTCTTATAGCTGCGAGTTCCTTGGTCATTTCTTGCATACATAATAAAATAGCATTTTCTACAGGTTGCGACATGGAAGTTTGAGGCTGAACAGAAACATTAGGTGTAGGTTGATTAAATGAGTTTGATAGGTTTAGAGCCGCTGTAGATAAGTTAGTCTTGTTTTTAAGCAAAAGCTCCGCAATTGAATCAGCTTGCTTAGCTAAATCATCTATTGGTAGATTTATGGATGGCGTGATTAGTAATCTTACTTCAGGCGAGATTCTTTCTAACCAAAATTCTTTACGTAGCGGCTCGGTAATCATGTCACCACCAAGTGATTTTATTTTATCTAAGATTAAAGTAGGTTTTAAGTTTACCATCATAGCTGCATTTGATTCGATTAAACGACGGACCTTTCTTTCCGGTGATTCCCCATAAACATCTAAGAGTTTTGTTTTCGCTGTTGAATATGGTGCATCACCTGGATTTTCAATAATAGAACAAATTCGTTCCATTTGCTGCATCTTTAGACATTGAAGTAGGTAGGCAAACTTTTGAACTTCCGTTTCGACTGCAAATGCTGGGAACAAAACTTCGGCCATTTTAAACCACAAATCTGGCGACTCTTCTGTGAAGTCACTTAACTTCAATTTTGGCATGTTAATATTATTTTCTTCACCCATTTTTAATTTTTTTTAATGCGCGAAAAATTGGTTTACTTTTATACGTTTCAAGTTTAGAACTGTCACGGTCGCCAATGTAGCGAGAAAATACGTACATATATGCACTAATGTAAGGCTCTTTATTAACTGACTACAGACTAGTTCTCTTATCTTCTTATCTCTTATATTATGTACTAGCTAAATATACTCCCGCTACAATATAATATTTATTTTTAACTTTGAAAGCATTTCAGACTTTTAATTTTAAAATTTCTAAAAATTTGTCTTTGTCGTGGCAGTCCATTCCCTGTGGCTAACGAAATTTTACAATCCACGACGAAGGACCTTTCAAATTATAAGCTCAAAATGGGTTCCCTATATGATAAAATTTCAAAGTAAAAGGAGTATTAAACCTTCCTTTACCCCCAACGTATTTCTCTTCGCGTAAATTTTGAAAAACAAAAAAGTGAAAATTCTGAAATTTTGAAAATAGGGTTCCCAAGTTTGTCCCTCCCCCAACAGTCACTAAAAAGAAAAAAAGATACATTTTCGACTATTTTCTTACATTTAAATATAAATTTTGAAACCAATAAATTTATTATTGCCTTAAATTACTAGGCTTAAGTTGAAAATACATTTTTAATTGTGATTTTTTTTCAAAAATCACGTAAGTTTTATGGGATTACTTTCGTTTTTCCAACTTTGAAGGCTAATTTTGAAATCAAATATACCATATGCGTTTGATTATGGCAGTTCTTACATAAATTTTGAAAAATACCCTAATTATTATGGTATTATCCTTCGTATGTAGCTTTTCCTGCTCGACCAATCATAGATATCGTTTTTTGGTATGTATATACGTAACACATAATAATTCATCAAAAAATTTAATTTATACGATTATTGAAAAACGAAAAAATAACTTGTTAATATTCGGCGAAAATTTAGAATGACACATATACAATGCACCATTTTATAATTCTTGGTTCCAGTAATGCCTGGTGTATCACATAATTATGTATGATCATTAGAGTTAAAATTAGGTGGCTATGTTTTTACATAAATATGTGGTTAGGTAACATACCTACTCCTGCAAGTAAAACTAAAAGAGTTGTTGTTGATAAAATTTCGATTCTTTCTATGTTTATCTTTTGACTAGAATTATTGAATTACTTAATAAAAGATTATTTATTTTCTTATTCTTTAATAATTTGTTTACAATTATAAAGTGGTAGCAGAGGCCCAAAGCAATGGCTCCAAGAAGAACGGCGAACGATGGTAGTGATGGTAATGTGAGTGGAGAACAGGGACGTGCTCACCGTGTAACGACTCAGGATAATATCCTGGGGCCCCGAGTAGTGGGCCCCTTTGGAGTGGGGCCTCTTTTAGTATGATAAGACTCTTAATTAAGTCGTATAATTCGGTACAAATAACGGTTAGAAAATAGTAAAGAAACTTCAGCAACTTTATCTTTAATACCTAATTAATTCAATTCAACTCAACTGCTTCTGCTTATATTTAATATTGATAGTAGGCTATGTATCCACTTATATCGCCATATCGGGAAATTTTACTAAATTCATCATCATGTACATTGACCAACATATTGGGTACAGGATACGAAAATTTTTCCAACTAATCAGTTTCTCCAGTATCAAACAAACAGCGCAACTGGAACATATTGCGCCATAATGGAAAATAAGTTGGTAAATTCCAAAAAGTTGTCTTTTTAATAAAGAAATGAAAAAATTGGATCTGATCAAACTCGTGTTGTTCAAGATTGTAGAATATATAAAGCAAGCTCGCATTTTCGTCGTAAAACAGCTGTGTAGTATAAATGGGTTGTGACGTTATCTTTTTCTAATTCAATACGAGGAGGTTGTCCATCTTATGTCAAATTTAATGAGAAATTTTTTTTATCTGAGCTATTCTTGCTTTAAAATGCATATTCGCGAAGATAACGCCAAAAAACGGCTGCAAAACAACGTATAGATGGGTCGTGTGAAAAATAGGTATAAAAGACTCTACCTTTTTTTCGACGAAATAATAGGTTAGGGATAAAAACAAATAGTCTACTTTATGTGAAATTTAATAAGGAACAATTTTTCACTGAACTATTTTTGTGTAAAAATGCATATTTATGGAGATAATGTAAAAAAAACACTTTTAGTATGTTGTTTAAAACATGTCCCACTACCAATGAAGAAAAACTTTTTATGGCAATTAGTCCAAATAAAAGTTCTAATTCGACTAGACTAATAACATATATAAAAAAAAATTTAGATCACTAAATTTCTAAAAAATTGTCAGCTATTTTTTTTTTATTTTGACAATTTGGACATAATCTCCAAAGTTGAGTGAAAATCAATGTTATACGTATTAAAATTAAAAAATTTAAAAATAATAAATTTTATAAATTTCTACATCAAAATTTTTTGCTTTTTTGGATAGGTTTCCAATCCACTCAAAAAAAGTTAAAAATTATAACGAGGGGGGCCCTACCGACTCTCGGGGCCTTCTCAACATATTTATCCTGGGGCCCCCAAATGGCTGAGCACGCCCCTGTGGGAAATAAAGCCTCTACGCTTCGTTCTTCAAACCCTGAACTTGATATTAAATAAAATAATTATAATGAAATTGATACATTTTGTATTTTCAATGTTGAAAAGTATCAAAATTTCAATCCTTTTGTTTCTGTTTTGGAAATGATTATGATGGTGGTCGATTCCCAATACGACATGCATATTTTTAATAAAAAGGTATAAATTACCCTTACCACGGTAAGTTTTGTTGCATCTCTATTTCTGGCATTGAAGGGAAATTTACTAAGCAATGGTAAAAATACGTTGGCGTAATTAGCGACGCTAAAACTCGTTCATTTCTTCAGCAGTAGTTGTTACCGGCGATTGCAACCGAAATCGTACATAATGTCACATATTCATCGGCAGCCACAAGCAAAACATGAGGTAAAATCTAAAATCGGCGATTACATCCGAGGGAAAATTAGCGCGCAAAGCCTAATGCATCCCAGTAGGGTTAACACGAAGCCCATAGATAAAGGCCGATTCAAATTAAACGCCAGCACCTCTTTCAATTATCAAATGTCTAAGACAGAATACCAACGAAAAGCTCGCAGACCTCCCCTGAAAGATTACATCGAAGGCAAAGTGAAGCTGTCCGATATGATATCACCGAGTAAAATAACTTATATACCGAAAGAGAAAAAATATCACTCCGAGGTCAAACGATTTATGAGTGATATGAGCGACGACGAGTTCACGATGGAAAGTCGTTGCGAATCTATCGAAGAGGCCATCAAAATAGTTACCCAAGATCCGTTGGATTACACGAGAGAGGAAGAGAATTGGTCTCTAGCTCATTACCAGCATCCTTATCACAGGGTGGAGACCAAAAACGAAATTACATTAATACCTATTAAATCGACTAATAATGGCGCGAATAATGGTACACGTAAGCGTAAGCTCATGTGTAAGGTAAAGGTGCAGCATAATATTAACAACGCTTTAACGTATGGAGAAAGCAACGCCACCGAACATATAATTGAAATTCCAGAAGGGCTGCTTCGTCAAACCGATAAAATACCAAAATTCCTTATGGATCGATATAATATACCATGTTATGTAAGCGCGGGTAAACCAACGACAATTAAGAAGAAAAGACCTCTGGCTATTTTGGACGATAACGCACAAAATGAAACTACTAAATTGAACGAGCAATCGCTCCCTTGTGAAATGGAAAACGTTGAAGTTTCCAATAACGCGATTCAGATTTTTTCAAAATTTGAAAAGCCCATCGGCGAAGGTGAAAGCTCCCTGAATGAATTAAACGAGAAGAAAAAATCAGTCGATTTGGAAAACGCGCCGTTGGAGCAAGGTGATTACAACAATACGACTACGTATATTTTTGAATTTTATGAAGAAGAAGGGCAACCTGATATCGACCACAGACCAGCAGCCATTATCGAAGAAATAATTGATGATAATGACCAACGTTACGATAAAGGTGAGAGGCATAAACGAGATGTAAGGAAAAATCAAGCCTCCATAGCTCCTGAAACACCATGTAGCGAACGATTCCATTTCGAGGATTATAAATCCAATATTTATTTTCAAAGAGAGATCATCGATTTGCAAATGGGTATGTTGAAATGCGATAAAAACGTCATGTTTGTGGAACGAAACGTTAATCAAGTTACCGCTTCGTTGAATATGCTGGAGAATATCATTAATCAAGAAGTTAGACCTTTCCTGATTAACCTAAAGACAGATAATCAAGAAATTAAATTACAAATACGTTCGGTACAGCAGTCGCTTCAAGGAGAAAAGCAAACGCTTCACAGTGAAACACAGGAGCTAAAAAAACATGTGAAATATTTACGTAAAAAATCGCTGGATAACGATAAACTCATTCATCTTATTGTGCGACAAAACTGGAAGATAGAAGAACTGGAGAATCGATTGGAAGAACTTAATAAAGCTCAGATTTCAACCATTAAGTTGATACGTCAGCATTCCTTCAGGCATGTTCCGAATAATGGCGAATGATGAATTGGTTTGAGGTGTTTTGATACTGTTTTCAGATTTTTTTTTTTCTTAACAATCGCTCTTGACAACTGTATCATTTGTAAGAAATTCACTTGAAATGTGGAAATGTTCCCATTGCTCCTAAATACTGATTATATTAAAATGGAATGGTTTTGGGCAGGTTATTAGCAATAAACTGCATAATTTCTTTCAAGTTTTCATACGCCTACATGCTTCTTACTGTTTTTGATTATAAACTTTTCTAAATTTTGGACTAATTACCATGAATTTTAAATGTTTCGTATGAACGTAAGTGATAGTAAAAATTACAATATTAATTTATATATTCTTTTTTAAGGCTATTCTATACTGCTCTACCAACAACAAATTTCAACCTAATGGTGAAAGTCATGTGACCGTTTTTAACCAATCACGTTTCGAATTTTGAACCCTGACTCACTCCCATCCGAATTAAGATGCACTCTATCCCTGTCAATTTTCAAATTTTTTCAGAGATATTAACACGAACAGGTTTTTTTTTCTTTTCAGGTTATGGTTACGGATTAGGGTTATTCTTTTTTTATTTTTCGGGTTCTGGGTTTGGGTTACGGTTACTATTTTATCAGTGATCGGGTAGTTATGTGTTATGATTAAACGGAAATTATTTTTCGAGTTACGGGTTATGGTTTCGGGTTTTCTTTTCAATTTTCAACACATCCCCCTCCTGATTTTTTTATTTTTTCAGCCTTTGTAATTAAAAAAAAAAAAAAAGAAAAAAAGAAATTATAAATCATTGATACTCATTCCTCAATTCAATATACCTATCAATACTATTGTTCTTTTTAATTTCTCACAAGTTTTTCATTTTGAATTTAAAATGGGTACTGGGTGGTGGGTATCTACTGGATTGGCAACCTGGCAGATGGCATTTTGGTTTGAATATGATTTATGAGTAGAAAATAATTCTTTCATCAATTCAACAATGAATCAGTAAAATAATTAATAAAATTATAACTTTTTGTTCATCTTTTATATTTTAATTACTGAAATAGTACTGATCAACCCCCCTCACCCAAAAAAAAAAAAAAAAAAAAAAAAACAAAGAACACAAAAAACGAAATATAGGCTTGTAGCAACTAGGTAGTTGCCTACTTAATATTATACCCTTAGGGCTCTGCCGACAAACGACACCCTTTTAAAAATATTGAACATGTAAAAGGTTCCTTTCTCGCGAAGGATCACAGCTGAACGCAATGGTGCCAACCGCATTTTAAGGAATACACGAAACTTCTTTTTGCGAATGATTCATCCAACTATGTGAAAAAGTAAAATTCATTTTTCGGTTTTCGAGATGCATTCAAATTTGAAGATGCATAGTGTGAAAAATGAAGGAATTATAAATTGCTACTTATTTTTCAACTCGGCAGGCAGTACAATCAGACCATCACACAGCTGGATCATGAGAATAGTGTTAGATTTCACATAAGAATACAGGCAGTTACAATAAATACATTTTTTACTTTATTTTTCAGAGGGGAATGTCGTGTAGACATATTTTCACTTTTTCAAAGTACTGATTGTAGAACATGTACTCACAAAAAGCTAATCTACTTTAGCAAATACATACAATCGCTTTTATTGTTTCAAAGAACGTTTGAAAGTATACTGAAAATGATGTAGAGGCAATTATTAAATTTTTTCATTTGTGGGTAGGTACTAGGTACTCCATTTTTCAAATTTGAATCAAATTAAAAAAATCACAGTTTGCAAAAGTTGTGGTGATTATATCGATTAGTATGTTTTCACGATGCTGAAAAGTAATTTCATTTTTTTTTTTGTTCGAATCTTTTCAACATTTTCTGGGGCTATTATGCAATCAGGGATATACAGCAGTTGTAAAATTCAAAAAACGTACATAAAAGTAGACGAACATTGATTTGATAGGCTGAGATGGGAGTGCGTTGTTTATCATCATTATTAGGTATTTTCTGAAGTAAAAAAATGAATTATAAAGTATAGGCCCAATTTTGTTATTTTTATAATATGAAGTGAGACGAAAAAATCTTTATGGGGAGGGGGGGAGGAGGTGAAAAATGCACCGGAAAAAAGGGCCCGAGGGACGATTATCTCGTATGTTCATTGAAATGAATATTAATAAATTCACAAAAAAAGTTCCACATGTTTACAAAAGAAATTTCATTTAATTCTATGCAATATTTCTTTTTTTTCTTTCATTTTTTTTTTTTTTTTTTTGAGAATTTACTTTTGGGCTAAATCAAAAAATGAGAATTTTTTAATAAAATTCAAAATATTGAAAGAAAATCAATATTTTTTTTGAAGCCCACAAAATTTTTTGTTAGATAAATGCATTGTTTTTGCATAAAATCGTTTTTTACATCAAAAGGCATAAAAATTCCAAAAATTGCTACATTTGAAAAAATATTTTGAAAAGTAAGTAAGCCTAAGCATTTTGTAAAAGAACTGATCCCTTAAAATAGCTAATAAAAATGTTGGCTCTATGTGTACATTTCATTTTTTATTTTTTGATAAAAATTGATTTTTATATTGAAAAAAAAAAAATGAAACTGTGAATAGATTTATTTCAGCACTTGGTTCATGGTTATTTCAAAACTCAACCTTGAAAATTCATTATAAACAAAATGTTTTCATTTATATTAGTATCAACTAGTATGCTTATCTCGGAGTTGTCCCTCCACCTACAAAACAGTTCATTTTATCTGGTACTTATTATAATATAAAAACAAAAAGGTTCTTAAACAATGGTAAAATTAAAATTAAAAAACGTCTTCTTTTTCAGGGCCTTCCATTCATATAAAAATTATGAAAAATGTCCTAAAGTATTTCAACATAGATAAACATTTCAAAAATTTCCATAAATAACCTTTACTATAGACTATGAACCCTGCAACTTTTAAATAATTTGAATGAAAATGGTCTAAAATGCATATTTTTAAAGAAAAATCATAGTAAATGAATATAACGTACAACCTTACATATCCATTTACTATCAAGCTATATAATAACGCCTGCTGAAAATTATTCTACCGCTAATACGACAGTCAATTGTGACGATTTTTCTATTCCACTCCATGCAAAACGGGTACAAATAAACAAGAAGGGAATAACCAGTTTCATTTGAAAAATAAAGGTTGGTAGCATTGCCTGCGAACGCGTTTCAAAATCGGTGAAGGAGAATGCACAAGGAGGAACAAATAATATAGGGTGTCGTTTGTCTCCAGTGCCTACCCTTAGCACGATCGAAACCTTGCTCACACGTACGAGACGTGCGGGTGTGACTTTATTTAGGTTTAAGTAACCTAGCACGATCGAAACCGTGCTCGCCCGGATAGTCCGTGCGGGAGAGACTTCTTTTAATATTAGAATACCTAGCACGATCGAAACCGTGCTCGCCCTCGCCCGGATAGTCCGTGCGGGAGAGACTTGAAAAATAAAATCAACTCCGTTTACTAAGAGGAGTGTATTGAACAAGACTGGTGTACAAAACTGAACTCTTATGGTTAACGCGCGAGTTTATATAAGCGTTTGTTTCTTCCCCGACCACTTTACAGTGTGGCCAGGGAAGGAAACGTAAAATTAGTTAGAGCGCCGCGCGCATGTTTGCGGACGCTACAGGCTAACAGCTAATAATAACAAGAATCGAAAATAATTGAAATATTAAATTAGTTATTACGGGTAATTTACACACAGAAGGGCTTACAATGAGCAAAAAAAATACTAAAAATGAAAAAAGTTGAGAAAACCCTTAAAAACCCGAAAAAAATGAAAAAAATTTCAGGTTATGGGTTCTGGTTATGAATGAGGAATTTTGTGGTTTGGGTTATGGGTTTGGGTTAGGGTTACATATATTTCAGAAAAGAGTGGGTTAATGATGGGTAATTACTGAAATGATTGGGTTTTTTAAGGTTATGAGTTATGGTTATGGTTACGGTCAACATCTCTGAATTTTTTCAATTTTTGTTGTTGAGATGTTTGTAAATAAAAGACGAAGAAGCGTACGAGTCAAATTTTTAATTGATTGTTTCTAAAGGAAGTTATAGCACGCTCAAAATATGTTGGTTGCACCCTTCCTAAATAAAAAACTAATCAATTTTTCAAAATTGCCTCAACAGTCACGTCTTCTTTAAACATTAATAAATAAAACAAAACGAACCCGAACAATTCAACTTCAATATTGGCGAAGATATAGTGCACCTAAATTACCCCTCAAATCGAGCTTTTCTATTATCAGTTGTAAATAGAGAGAACAGCCTTAAAATTGAAAAACTTTTTACAATGCTTGTAGGCATGGTATGAGATTTTTATGAGAGTAGCCCACAAAAAGCTGTCGTAATGTGCTGCAACGGCAAAAGAGAAGCTGTCGCAAGCAGTCGTGCGACACGCACGGCCTAATCGTTCATTTATTAATATGTTAAAGTTCGCGACGGAATTAATCTGTCGCGATACGCGAAAGGAGAGAAAAAAAATAGGCAAGTGTTCATCTAAATATAATTATTATATATAGGAGCTAAAGCATAGGACTAATCGACTACTACTGTGTTCATTACATCTTACAGCTGAGTATTTATAGAAAATCTCTAAATTACAATAGCCAATGAGGATATAGAGAAGAAAAATGATAAAATTCGTAGCTAAGTTTTATATTATGATATTATACACCTGCTTATATACGAAGTACTTTTTTTCACTACGGTATTAACACCACATTACTTCTCCCCTAAATTGCAGGAAGCAATAAAATGAAAAAAAATTGCCTCAATACAAAGGTAAAAAAATAATTATTTAGGTAGAAAAAGAAACACAAAAAAAATAATAATAATTTTTTAGAAATAAGAGAGTAAAATAATAATACCGAGCGTCCAAGTGATCCGGGTACAATCAGCACAAAAATCTCACTTCGTTGATAACACAATAAAAGTTGAACTAATATTTCTAAATTAAAAATCATTTTTAAAATTACTTTGATGATTTTTAAGGCTGATTAATTCATTTCAATTCAACAGCATTACAATTGGACTGCATTACGCAACAATGTTCTAAGTGAAATAAGGCGCCATAAACTTTAACTACATCAAGTTTCTGATGTAATGTAAATTATAACAAAGCCAGTCAATCAAACTGAACAAGTTTCTCTTGTTTGTCTTTGAAATTATTTAAATAACATGAATGATTTCATTCATTACTAGTTTTTCTCATTAAAAACAAAAATAAGATCGATCAACAAGTCTATGGCGCCTCATTTCACTTAGAACATTGTTGCGTAATGCAGTCCAATTTCTTTTCATTGAAAAAACCAATTTCAAATAATTGGTAAAGAGATTTTTTCGCTGATTATACCCGAATCACTTGGACGCACGGTGTAATGAACAGGGTTGAGCGTTTTAAACCGAAATGTTTGAAACACATGTTTAAAACTTGTTTTAAACACCAAAAAAAAAAAAATGAAATTTAAAACAAAATTCTGTTCAAAATGTGTTTAAAACGTTTTTTTTTTTTTTTTTTTTTTTTTTTTTTTTTTTTTTGTTTTTGTTTTAAACATGTTTTTTATTTTCCTAATTTTTTATTTAGATTTACTGTATTTAACCAAAGAAATATAAGTAAACGCTAATTACGAAGACTTTTCTAGCTACAAGATTCTGAAGGCATCTTCTAAATTCTGAAATTTTTTTCAAATTTCTATTTTCAAATTCAAATGTTTTGAACTTTTGAGAACTTGAGAAGTGAAGATCGTCAAGGGTATAATGGCTAGCTAAATGTGAAATATGGAATTTAATTTATATGGAACAGGGCTGCAAAAACGATACCTTAACGGAACGGAAAAACGTAACGAAACGGCATTTTCCGGTAAATAACGTAACGATACCTGTACCAGATAACGGAAAAATTAAAAAACGGTAACGAAACGATACCAGATACTAGAAAATTTGAAAACCAACACCAGAACAATACCGATACCGGAACCTTTTTCCGTTATTTTTCCGTTAATATCATTTTTTTTTTTTTTCATTTTTCCTATTAATAATATGTAAAAAATAAAATTGCCAGTATTATTTGAGTAAATTATCAAGTATGTAGAAATTGTAGATGTACATGTTATGTAGCAACCCTATCCCTATCACCTGTTCACCTCTCTCATTACTTATAATTAAAGGCATTAGTATTGTACTATTGTTGTGAAAATATATGTACTTATTTGCGTGTTTTACTTTTTTTTTGTTTTTGTTTTTGATTATAATTTTTGTTTTGTGTTACTTCAATTTATACTCATCTATAATAAAATTATCAATAATCATATTATTTCTATTTTTTGTTTATTTTTATTTTTTGTTAACGTTGTATCAAACACCCAGTGCAATAACAACCAGTGCTGGTGATAGATTCATTTATTTCAATCGTTTTCAATCCCAAATTTTTCAAAAATACAATATTTCTAACTCTTGTGGCCCTCTGACGGCTCTGACCTATTTTTGTGAATGATTTATAAAATGCTTTAAAAGAATAGTAGCAATACCGGACATAGCTGTAAGCATTTATATTTATTTAGCCATTTAATACAATTAAATTAATTAATAATTATTATTTGGTTAACGTAATCACATGGAAAAAAATTAATAATACTGCTTACAATTCATTCATTATTATTATTAGACTGGACCAGATTTTTTTCCAATTTTGAAAGTTGGTTTAAAACCTGGAATACATATTCAATAATTTTTGAAAAATAACGATACCAATACTAGTACCGATACCGATACCAATACCCGAACATTTCAAATAACGAAACGGTAACGATATAAAATACCGGAACATATTAAATAACGATACCAGAACGATAACGATACCGAATCCATTTGAAAAACAATACCGGAACGATACCGGATAACGTTATCGTTCCGTTTTTGCAGCCCTGATATGGAATGGAATAAGTCGACTTATTTGAATTTGGTCAAGACTCATGACAGGTGTTGGACGAAAATATTATTAAATGAATGGGAATGCTCAGGGCTGCAAAACCGAAAAATATTGGTTCCAGTTTCGGTTTCGGTTCTGGTTTCCAAATATTGGTTCTGGTTTTGATTCTGGTTCCGGTTCTACGACTTCAGTTTTGATTCCAGTTCTGGTTCTGGTTCTATATCAAAATACCCCATTTTCCAAACCTAATCAGGCGGAAGTATTGAAACCAAAACTTGAAAAATGATATGAAAAATGGTTATATAAAAAATTGTAATGAAAATACTCCATTTTCCAAACATAATGAGGGCGAAAGAAGTATTGAAATCAAAACTTGAAAAATAATATTATTGAAAAATGGTTATGTAAATTGTAATGTTAAATGATTATTTTTCATGCACTTACCAATGACTAGTAATACATTTATCGCGAATATCATAAATACCATGCGAAAGAATCTCATTTATAAACCAAAATGATAGATAAGTATTAAATTAGCCAAACCCAATTCATTCATTTCATATTTATTCGATTTATTATCAAATTATTTAAACATTTCACTGTGTGAGTCTACAACTGGCGGCTAAAGCGTCGGTTATAATGGCACTGAATTTTTCACAGAAAAAGTTGAACCTGTGTTTTTTTATGGAACCGTTTATAATAGCCAGTGAATCAGGCAATGAAAGATTCGCTGGGTTTCAGTGAAAAGTTGAAATATTTTAAGGTGGTGCTTCGGAAAATAAGTAGGTAATATCGAAAAAGTTAATTTTAAAATAAAGAAATGAAAAAATTGAAAAAATAATTGCTAAATGCCCTCAAACAAAGTCTCTAAAACAATATATTATAATTTCAAATCATTTCATTGCGTTATTTTTGAGAAAAACACTGCTAATGAAAATTATATCCTATTTTCATTGGCAGTGTTTTTCTCAAAAATAACGCAACGAAATAATTTGAAATTATAATATATTGTTTTAGAAACTTTGTTTAAAGGCATTTAGCATTTATTTTTACAATTTTTTCATTTTTTTACTAAAAAAACAACTTTTTCGCATTCACCAACTTATTTTCCGAAGCACCCCCTTAACTTTTCAGTGAATTTCTACAGTGTCGAACGTTTGTTTGTTCATGTTACTCTGTTATCACTTTGAAGTAATAGGGATTTTTTGGGTAGTTCTAGCCATTCCGTGAAAATTTCACTGACCCAGTCAGACTAAAGTCTAAATGTTCCTGGCGTCAGGAGGAGCCAACTTTTCGTCGTGCATGCGAAACATTAATAAGTAGTGGAATGTTAGGTACTATACTACTATACGCAATTTTCGCCAAGCTTTGCTGTTCGCCTCGTGGCTGTGTGGTGCATGCAATGGTTCTGCATGCTGGAAGTATTGGGTTCGAGTCTTCCTCTGAGATGAGTTTTTTAGATGATATTTCTGTCAACTTTTTCTGAAGTTTTTTTTATTTAAATTTTTTTTCTTTGTTATTTATTTCTACAATTTTTACATCATTATTTATTCCATTATTCGAACCTTCAGACTCGGAGCTTTCAGACCTACATTCCTTACCTCAAATTTGGGTTAGGTTAGGTTGTCTCGCGAATGGGGGGGGGCATTTTGCCCCCCCCCATTCTACTTGACCTCATTCGTGCCTTCAGATTAATTTAATCGACTTTTACAAACTAGCGCAACGTTTATAAAAAGTTGGCTCCTCCTGACGCCAGGATCATTTAGACTTTAGTCCCAGTCAGTGCCATTATAACCGGCTCTTAAAATTCCCCGTTTTCAGAACTGATAATACCATTGGGACCCTTCAGAGCAGTGGCGCGCTAGTGTCGTGTTTACATGTAAATGTTATTATCAGTTCTGAAAGCGAGGAATTTTTACTGCCAGTTGTAAACTCACACAGTGAAATGTTTAAATTATTTGAAAATAAATCGAATAAATGAAATGAATGAATTGGTTTTGGCCAATTTGATACTTATCTATCATTTTGGTTTATAGATGAGATTCTTTCACATGGTATTTATGATATTCGGATAATTGTATTTGTATCACTATAGTCGTTAGTAAGTGCATAAAAAACAATCATTTATTTCGTAACAATAACACTGAAATTCGATTTATCTTCACAACTGAACAAAAAACAATTAATTCTATTCAAAATAATTCAATTTGAAGGAATATAAAAACACTGTACGAACGTATTTAAATTTATTAAACAAAAATTAGAGAAAAATATTCTTCAATACAAAAAACGTATATGAACAAAATGGAAGATTAATTATAAGCATAAAAGGAACAGGTAAGTCAGGTTCCTATAAGGTATATGAACGCCAGGCAACTCCGATACGAAAGGTTCATTAGTTTCCATACTAACGCTAGGGGCGTCTTTGTTCCAACATGCCCCCTGCGCACCTATGTCGTTCGGGACTGATTATTATTATCAGTAGTAGCCTAAAACGCAAACAAAATAAATGGCATTAATTACTGTGCAGGATTGAATTTCTAAATTCAATGAATTTATCGGCAGCAAGCGCCTTTGTAAAAATGTCGGCCAATTGGTCGCGAGACCTGACCCAATGTAGATTTATTTTCTTTTGTGCCACAAAATCACGGACACAATGATAGTTAAGGTTCTCTACATGCCGTAACTTAGGAGTGCCAGGACACTTTGCCTGGGCTATGGATGGCCGGTTGTCTCCATGCACTGTAGCTGGGTGATATGTTTGTTTCGTTAGACGTTCGAGCAAACCAATGGTCACTATTGTGTCTTTACTACACATTGAGAGAGCAAAGTACTCCGACTCTGATGATGATCCGGCGGGAAGCTTCTGCTTCTTGCATCTCCAATATACAGGATCTCCATAGACTCTAATTAGATATCCGGTAATGGAAAAACCATTTCCAGCGGTACCGAGTGATGCATCAGCATATGCATCTATCTCCTTACCTTTACCAATGTAAGTCAATCCTAAGTTAACAGATCCTTTAAGATACTGGAGTACTCTTTTTGCTCTTTCCCAGTCATCTGTTGTAGGGTTTGATTGGTGCTGACATAATGCGTTAACTGCATAAGTTATATTAGGTCTGGTCCCATTTGATAGATGAAGGAGCGTTCCAGTCAATTCGCGGTATAATGATTTGCCTTTGCTTGGTTGACCAGGATCCCATTTCACTTTTTGCTTTGTCTCTACTGAAGTTTTCTTCTCTGCATTCCTTGTCAAGGCTGGAGTTTTTGTTATTGGTAAATTTTCAGCATGGAATCGCTTCAATAAACACTGGATATACCTAGATTGGGTCAACACCATGTTGTGTTCGGACACATCATGCTGTATCTCAATGCCTAAAAAGGTCTTGGGTGATCCAAGGTCCTTCATTTCGAATTCGTCGGATAAGCGTCGTTTTGTTTCGATTATTTTATCGCGACAATTACCAGTTAGTAAAATGTCGTCGACATATAATATTAAAATGGCATGATTGGACTTTCTACGCCATGTATAAACACATGGGTCATTCAGGTGGTTAGCAAAGTTCATTTTAACCATTACGGAATGAAAGCGATGATACCAGCACTGAGGGCTGATTTTTAAACCATATAAGGCTCGCTTTAGTCAGCATATAAGTCCATCTTCGGCCATTAGTCCTTCCGGTGGATACATGTAGACTGGTTTATCTAAAACGCCATTTAAAAAGGCTGTTTTCACGTCCATCTGAGTCAATATAAGGCTCTCCTTATTAACTAATGCTAACACTGTTCTCACAGAGTGCAAGCTTGCTACTGGTGCGTATGTTTCTGATAGGTCATAATCTTTGTTGTCTTCAAAGCCTCGAGCTACTAAGCGGGCCTTAAATCGAGTAGTTCCATCAGATTCAGACTTCCGTTTGAAGCACCATTTCGAACTGAGGATGTGAGCATCTGATGGAGGTTCTATGAGGTCCCAGACATCATTACGCTCTAGGGATGAAATTTCATCTTCTATCGCTCGAACCCACTCTTCGCGGTCAGTACAATGAGTAGCTTCCTGGTAGGTTGAAGGGTCCTTTTCATCATCTAATAGAACAGATCGCAGTGCGGGAACCTGATTGTGCGCAAGCAAGATGAACTGAATTGGTTCCTCGTATTCCACCACTTCTATCGACTCTATCTCGTATTCATCTTTACTGATTTCTGAAGGCAGCTCTGACTGACCTGGCTCAATTAGATCTTCATCGGGAAACCATCTGATTTCAGATAAATTTGGTTCGGTAGATACGTCTTGTTTGATATCTCGATATACAGTGCTTTCAATAAATCTCACATCCTTTGATTCAATAATTTTCCCAGTTTCAATATCTAGAATTCTATAACCAGTTTTCGTGTTGTTCAACAAAATTCCCTTGTTTCCCCTGCGATCAAACTTGGTATAATTTTTGCGAGTAATGCGATATATGGCCAAGCAGCCAAACACTCTTGTATAACTTAAATCTGGCTTTTGTTTCAAGAGAACTTCGTATGGTGATAAGAACTTATTTGATTTGTGAGGTGACCTGTTGTAGAGGTAGGCTGCCTGGGATATGGCATGGTCCCAGTACTGCAATGGCACACCTGAGTCCAATAACATAGCAGTTGTTTTCTCTCGGAGGGTACGATTTATTCTTTCGGCCACTCCGTTATGTGTAGGGGTATCCGGTTCAGATTTCTCAATTGCTATTTTTTCTTTATGAAGAATTTCGGCCATCTGTCCCGCATACTCCATACCTCCGTTGGTACGTAAGTAGCGGATCTTTACATCTTTACCCAGCATTCTACACATTTCATCAAGATACTGTTCAAAGCAGACTGCAATGTTATTTTTATGTGTCATGACAAATACCATTACAAATCTGGAAAAGTCATCCACAAAGGTGACTATATATCTCCTGGAGGCATGTGAAATCGGCTTGATAGGTCCCATTACGTTGGTGTGAACCCTTTGTAAGGGTATATCACTCCTATTTCGAGTCTTTTTAGATGGAACTCTACAAACCTTTGACAATGCGCATGCTTGACAGTCAAGAATGTCTTCCTTGAAAGAGATGTTTTTCAGAATTGGCATTTTCATTTTATAGGCATTCAGGTAGCCCAAAGATGCGTGACCTAGTCTTCTGTGCCATAGTTGACCAATTGACCCCTTTGGGTCCTTCAATTATTGTTTTTCAGAGGTTTCTGTTGAGATACATTCTACTGTATCTTCAGCAGTAGCACCATCTGTCAAGTATACAGGAGCACTGAGCCGTATGTCCTCTAGTGTAGGTAGGGTAGCATACCAGAAAGGCCTTTCAAATTTTCCAGCAATGATAATTTCATCGGTGACTTTGTCCCTAATTTCTAAAATTTTGTCGTCACCTATAAAGTATGCCCCCTTACTTACAAATTTTTGAAGTGATAACAGATTTGCTGTTAGCTCCTTAGAATACAGGACAGACTCGATATCAATTGGAGCACCTTGAGGAGTGTACGTGCTTAGCGTCCCTTGCTCTCGAACTTGAATTTTTGAATCTTCCCCACGTTTAGCACATGTAACTATCGTGGGGTGACTCATTAATTTCATTTTCTTGAATATGCTTTTATCGTTAGAGTAGTGAGACGCTGCTGCTGAGTCAATAATAAACGTTGAGGCAGGCCTCTTTCTACTATTACAATTTGTTAGAAGACAAAACTTACCTATTGGTTTATCTGTAATGTAGTGTGCTTCTGTTTTCTTTGGAATGTTTGTGTTTGTGTTTGTGTTTGTGCCGCTCCCCTCGTTGCCACCTTTGTTGTTCCGATCAAGAGAACGATATCTATTTGAGTGCGAACTTCGATAATTCTTATCAGAACTTTCTCGTCCCTTATCAGATTGATGATTGCTTCGGTGGCTCCTCTCAGACCATCCTGAAACTTATCTGATGATTGATCATTTCGATGACCCTTGTCAGATCGTTCATTCCTTGGGTATTTATTAAAGCGTTGAGGAACTCTTGCGTAACATTGGAAAGCCTTAGGCCCCTCTTTTTACAGCGGCTACAATGGGTTCGACTGTTGAGTCGTTTACGATTGATATTTGATAAAAATGCCCCTGTATCAGCAGTTGAGGCCTTTTCTCTTTCGAGGGCTTCTTCATCTAGGAGCCATTTCTTAATATTGTGATAAGAGGCTTCTTCGGCATTCAATTTGTTCAACAATTCAGGCTCCTTTGTTACATCTCTCACTTTATACAGTAGTAGAGACTTGCGTCTTGATTCAGGCCAAGGATTTCCAGCTTCTTCGTTGCGCCAAAATAGTTCCTCTAATTTGCGTATAAACTCAGAAATTTTCATCCTTGAAGGGTCGTATTTAAAGTCTCCAAGTTGCTGGAAGAGTACTTCTTTTAAATTGGATGAAATTGGCATTATTTCGGTATCCAATGCCTTTATCATTTCCAAAGGTTCCCTTATATTCTCAACGATTAATTGAAATTGTCGATCCAGTCTCGACATTATGTTAAGTCTCACTGCAGCTTTTCTGATTTCTGTATCAAGCTCACTCAGGTTGCTAGGTTTTGGTGCATTTGAGTCAATAACATCGACAAGGCCACGTACTTGTAGCTCATCAAGCAACATAATCTTCCACGTTCTGTATCTTGTTTTATCTGTGAGGTTATAGTCTAAGTTTGGGATCAGACTACTTCGATATTTATCTGGTGTTGAGGGCACTAATGTAGCCATCTGTGGAGCCACTGATGTTGGAGGCAATGTAGGAGGTAATGGCGGAGGTGCAGGTGGGAACATTGATGGAAGTGGTGGCGGTGGCGGTGGCGGAGGCGGCGGCACTGACACACGCTTTCGAGGATCTGTAGGAGTCATTCCTGAAGTTGACTTCATTGTTGATTTTGTCCGATTAATCACATAAGGATTTGATGGTGGATTCATCGACTGTGTCTGCTATAAAATGCGACACATTTGTGTTAATAAAGTAAGTAACGAGAGCTATTTTTGTTGGGTTAGATTACGCAGCTAGTTTGAGTCTAATACAATAACCACTATTAAAATGCCTCTAAACACCCCACAAAATTACACATCGACGCTGACGTCCCATAACCGCCAACATCTTAGCGTATAATCTGTAGAATGTCCAGATATGCATCAACAGATGGTGTTCTCAGACATCATGGTCTTCGGTGATCAAAATATGATGCAACGAAGTAATGACCACTAGCTACGAATCTAACCACATATTCTAGTTTTTATTCCTATAATATCAGTACCTGCATCATGTGCGGAACTAAATTCAATAAACTTCCGGCCCATTCTAAAGCCTCATTTAAATTCTTTGGTTGAACTGGTAATGGCATTTCTGATGTTCAACTTACGTGATAAATTGAATTTGATACAAACCACGCTCTGTGTACCATGAAGGAATATAAAAACACTGTACGAACGTATTTAAATTTATTAAACAAAAATCAGAGAAAAATATTCTTCAATACAAAAAACGTATATGAACAAAATGGAAGATTAATTTATTATAAGCATAAAAGGAACAGGTAAGTCAGGTTCCTATAAGGTATATGAACGCCAGGCAACTCCGATACGAAAGGTTCATTAGTTTCCATACAAACGCTAGGGGCGTCTTTGTTCCAACACAATTCAGTACCAGATTTATTAATTCATTGCCAATAATGACATTATCAATTATTGAAATCCCCGTTTTCAGTAGTTCATCGTTTTACCACCAGGTACCGACTCTTTCGCTGAAGGATCCCAATTTACATATAATCACGACACTAGCGCGCCACTGCTCTGAAGGGTCCCAATTGTTCATGCTTCATGACGCGCGTAACCTTTGACTATACATATATAGACTGCTACTTGCAGTGTAAATCGGCACATACAACATGATAAGAGGCAAATCGGGATTTGCAGTGTTCCCATTGGTTCCCACTGTAAAAAATGATTTGTGATAAGTCCGCTGAGCCGCTGATTGGTTGATAGCATATTTTTTCAAGTATTGACGCATGCGCATTGTGAATCCCAATTTAGCTCTTATTGAAAATCTCAGATGTTGTCAAAGTTATATATAAAGACTAGTTAGCTCACTCACATAAGAACAACGGTATAAAATCCGTCCACCCTCGATTAGTTACAAACGCGGCCACCCGCAGCAGTGCGAAGGGCTATTTTTCTCGCGATGTACATTTAAAATACATTGGGAGCGCAAATTTTTACAACTTCAAGTCCACGTTACTCGAAATTTTCAGCGGCACCATGGGGTTTTTAAATTGTTATCTTATAGAAAATTTCACGCTCTTTCCAATGGTGTATAGTAGAAATATTTTTGATCAATATTTCTACTAGATATGGAGGTTTTAAATTCAAAAAACTCATCTTCGCTAGGAAAACGCGTAGTTTTCGTAACTTCGCATTCACGTTACACAAAATTTTGAGCGGCACCATGGGGTTTTTAAATTGTTATCTTATAGAAAATTTCACGCTCTTTCCAATGGTGTATAGTAGAAATATTTTTGATAAATATTTCTAATAAATATAGGGGTTTTAATGTTGAACATTGTATTTCACCTATATAAAAACGAGTATTTTTCGTAACACGCAGTATCCTCATTACTCAAAATTTTCAGTTTCATCATGAAGAAAATTCAATGCTCTTTCCTATCGTGTATACTCGTAATCAAAATCTTCGTGATTAATATTTCTTCTAATTATGGAGGTTTCAATGTTGAAAATTCTTATTTTATATAAGTAAAAATTCGTGTTTCCTACTATTTCACGATCTCCTTTTGGGTGTGAACAAAATTGATTGGTAATGATTTTCATTTCAACAAGTTTTAAAAGTAGGAAACACGAATTATTAATCACGAAGATTTTGATTACGAGTATACACGATGGGAAAGAGCATTGAATTTTCTTCATGATGAAACTGAAAATTTTAAGTAATGAGGATACTGCGTGTTACAAAAAATACTCGTTTTTATATAGGTGAAATACAATGTTCAACATTAAAACCCCTATATCTATTAGAAATATTGATCAAAAAATTTTTATTGTACACCATTGGAAAGAGCGTGAAATTTTCTATAAGATAACAATTTAAAAAACCTATAGTGCCGCTCAAAATTTTGAGTAACGTGAATGTGAAGTTACGAAAAGTACGTGTTTTCCTAGCGAAGATGAGTTTTTTGAATTTAAAACCTCCATATCTAGTAGAAATATTGATCAAAAATATTTCTACTATACACCATTGGAAAGAGCGTGAAATTTTCCATAAGATAACAATTTAAAAACCCCATGGTGCCGCTCAAAATTTTGTGTAACGTGAATGCGAAGTTACGAAAACTACGCGTTTTTATATAGGTGAAATACAATATTCAACATTAAAACCGCTATATCTATTAGAAATATTGATCAAAAATTTTTTTATTATATTCCATTGGAAAGAGCGTGAAATTTTCTATAAGATAGCAATTTAAAAACCCTATGGTGCCGCTGAAAATTTCGAGTAACGTGGACTTGAAGTTGTAAAAATTTGCGCTCCCAATGTATTTTAAATGCACGTCTCGAGAAAAATAGCCCTTCGCACTGCTGCGGTGGCCGCGTTTGTAACTAACCGAGGGTGGACGGATTTTCGGCTTGAGTGAGCCAACTAGTCTTTATATAATTATAACTTTGGATGTTGTATGTGCCAAACTGTAATTTTTTACATGTGTGGTAGCAGTCCATATATGTATAGTCAAAGCGCGTAACATATGATCAATTAGAACATAGACCAGTCATTATAAAAATCACGGACGTTAACTATAATATCTGGATATTTGGCTGATCGCAAAACATTGCGGTGGTGGTGGCTTATAATTTTGAATTTTAATACTGTTTAAAGCAACGTTGCGGTGGGCGTGGCTTATATTTCTATTTCAGAGCCGTTTTATTCACACGCAGCCAAATATCCAGGTATTATAGTTAACGTCCGTGATAAAAATACTCTATTTTCCCATCTCTAGATTTGGGTGACTTGAGTTGACGAAACCTGGTAACACTGCTCAGAATGCATTCTTTCTTGTTTCTTCAACATTGTCTCAAAGGAAAGTGAAGTGAATAATGAAGTGGTGTGATAATCAATTAACAATTGTTTTATTTATTGCATGTCGATAAGGTGGTATGGGCTCATCAAAGCATGGTTTTAAGAAGGATGATGATGATGATGATGACGGTTACGACGACGTACAGAACGAATTTTCTGATGAAAACGGTATTATAATGACGGAATCGATAGATGTGGAAGACGAATCCTTGGAGCTGAATAGTGACGATACAAACTCAGACTCCGATGATGATTCTGATTTTGTCTTGGAAAGCAATGAGGAGGAGACCAATAGTGATATAGATAAAGAAAGCGTGGAATCACTTTCAGTAGGTCGAGAAAAAAAGGATTTCGAGGATGATATCTTGAAATTGGTAAAAAGTTGCAATAGCTTATCAGAACAACAACCACCGACTATTCTGGCAGATTTTACAGTTTCTTGTGTTTCATTTTCTCCTTCAAATGATATTCTTGCTGTAGGAAGTATAGAAGGAGATATTTCTTTGTGAGTAGTAATGTTGTCTTTATTATTTTTTTCAAATGTCGAGTTTTCAGTAATCATTGTCTGTGTTGTTCTATACTTGTTTAATGACTGGAACAATTTTCTATGATAGATATAATTATAGCATAGAGAAAACTGAATTGATTTTGAAATATTCTGCTCACTTGGGAAACTGTCGTCATATCGAGTACAGTGACTGCGGGGAACTAATTTATTCCATTTCTGATGATAAATGCGTGATTGTAGCCGAAGCAGAAACTGGGAAATTTAAAAATTCGTTCGATGAAGCTCACGAGTTCGTTATCCATCTTTAAAGTGGTACACCCTAATTTTGTTTGATTGTCACTTACGCACCAATTTTATGTTCTTTTAGGTACCCCATCTATTCCTTGATTGTGATAAATAACAATTTATTTTCAACTGGAGATGATGAGGGTGTGGTCAAATGTAAGTATAGTTATGTAGATTTACTTTTGTACACAACATTATTGCAACCAATGCGTATGTTGCAAATAATATTGCCGTGAAGTGCATTGCTTCGTTGCAAATCAAAATTAAAGGTGTTAACTTCTTACAACCCTTTGCAGTTGTGTGAATAAACTAACGGTGATGTGTACGCTATATGAGTAGAATATTTTCTCCTAGTGTAATATAGTAAAAAGTGCGTTATCAGTCTCTATCAGGGTTGCTAAAAAACCGTTTTTTATAATAAAAAACAAAAACAGTATAGATTTTTCGTTTTAAAACAAAAACCTTCATGAAAAAAAAAAAAAATAAATGTGTTCAAAACATTGTTTGAAACTAGTTTTAAATAGTTTTAAATTTGTTTTTTTTTTCAAGTATTCAACTGTGTTTTAAAGAGCCTTTCCCATTAAGTAGGTGAAATTGGCCCTTGACGCAAATTTGGTCAGAAGTGCTTCCAAATGTTACTTGGGACCTAGAAACATTCCACCTAAATTTTTGACCCCCTACCTCCACCCCTTCTAGAATTATCGCACTTTATATGCTAAAAATTCAATTTGTGATATTTCCAGATAGAACGAGGGGAAATTTTTGAAATTTTCACAGGTTATATGTAGTACATGTATGTTCTTATGATAATTTTTCGAAATTTTTTCATTTTTTTTCGGGGGGTGTGGGTGAAAATTTCAAAAAAAATTTCAGAAAATTTTGTGGGGTGCCGTCGCTGAATTTTTTTTTTTATAACTTCGTCATATCTTTAGGTACAACATATAATTTTTTCAAAGACCCTTTTGGTGGTGCAACATGCTGAAAAAAATGAAGTTTAAATAAAAACATATATTTTTCAACTACCGCATGCAATTATAGCCAAGTAATTATAGGTTCGAACTTAGAAAAAATTATTGGAAAACTGATTTTTACAATACATGCAAAGAATTCCTTTCTAAGTAATATACTAAGAGTTGCATCCCCTACCCCTCTGGGTGAATGTGTGAGGAGGCAATAACCTCTGAAAAAAGTGGTTTTATGCTTATAGCTCTGAAAAGAGTAGGAGGAGGGGTTAATTAGGTCAGTAAAAAAATGTTCTTCCTTCAATTTCCTACAAGATCACGCACAAAATGGAGGGTGGGGGTGGGTACAAATGACCATTTTTGAAAATTTTGAATTTTTCAATTGTACGACAATTATGATGATGCGGAGAGGAAAAATCAATTATGAAAACAAAATTTGTGGTTCCTTTATTGACTTTAGAGATATAAGAACGAGCGATTTCTGTTTAGCCTTATCATTGGGAGCAGAATTGTAAAACTATGAAATTAAACTTAGATTTGGCTTCAATTTGAGCTTCGAGCGAAATATGTAAAAATCTAAGCAGCCATGCTGCATTGCTGGAGCTGAATTTTGAATCGAGCTAGTTTAGGTTTATGGGTCAAATTGTCAAGTAAATTTTCTAAAACCACAAGTGCTACAGACTACATCCACCATTGAGTCCAAACCCCCCCGCCATATTCCTTGCAAAAACGATGAAGTTTAATTCAGTATGTGTAGTACTTTTTGTCCACAGGAATAGCGAAAGCCCGTATTTTTAAAATTATTTTTAGATATTTGAGGCTCCTCGACGTTATCTCATATTCTGGCCATAAGCCATTTTGCATTTATTTTTCATCAACATTGATCCAAGTTCAAGAGATTATTTTTTAGTCTCTAGCTAAATCTGTGCATAAAGTGTGATCTTTATAGGTCAGTTTATTGTATGTATTATATCATAATCAAACATTTTTAATGTTTCACATTTCCTTCACTCCATCCCCCACCATTTTTCAGGATAATGAGTCCCTTCTTATCGCCTCCAAAATCACTGTGACTTCAACGAATTTTTCAAATTCTTTTATTAAAAGGTGGGAAGGGGCCCCCAGGTAATAACACCTAAGAAATTTCATCAAGGGCCTTAATTGATGTCAGAAATAATCAATTTAATAAAATCACAAATCTCTATTTCTAACATGAAAACTATAGGTACTGATCAAAAAGAATAAAAGCATTTATCTCTCTACTATGAGTTTGAATATAGTAACAAATTTTTAGTGTGCTACATAAAAAAAAAAGATACTTCGTGTCAGTATTTTGAAGAAATAAATTGCTGAAAGAACAAAAGCTTTCGAACACAATAAAGTAAAAGCAATTAGAAACCAAAAACAAATAAGAAATTTGTATTTTAAAAATTACAATTTCGGAATTTAATTCTCAAGGTTTCTCTATATTTTAATACCGTGCGTCCAAGTGATTCGGGTACAACAAGCGCAAAAATCTCAGTTTATTGATAAGATAATAAGAGTTGAACAACAATTTCTAAACCAGAAATTATTTTTAAAATTACTTTAATGAATTCCAAGACTGATAAACTCATTTCAACTGCATTACAATTTCTTTGCATTTGAAAAAAACAATCTTAAATATATTGCAAAAGAGATTTTTTCGCTGATTGTACCCGAATTACTTGGGACGCACAGTATAGATTATGTGTTTCCAGCAGAATATGAATACGATTGTTTGGAAAAATATTGTAAAATTTTTCAATTTGTCAGAAAAATACTATTCATCGCTGTATTTATCAAAAAAAAATCTCTGAATATATTTCAAAAATATTTTTTTAATATTGGAAAACTATTTTAAATGACTATACAAAAATCATTCTTGCTTTTGTATTTTTTATGGTTTCCTATGAACAGTTTATTTCGCTTAAAAGCATGTAATTTTTTAAATACAAATTCCCTATTTGTGTTCGGTTTCTAATTGCTTTTACTTTATTGTGTTCGAAAGCTTTTGCTCTTTGATTTTGCTCTTTCAGCAATTTCTCTCTTCAAAATACTGATATTAAGTATCGATTGTTACAAAAGTTCGAACACATAGTAAGGGGATAAATGCTTTCAATCTTTTTAATCAGTTGCCATCACTGAACAGTGAAGATTTGAATAGCAAGTTTCACAAAATATCTACCGTTTTCATGTCGAAAATACTGTCTGTCAAATATAGCTTGAGACTTTTTGACAGCGCGAAGTTCGACAACAATTCATGCATGGTTACTCAAAATGTGGATTGTATTACAAAGTAGGTAAATGTGTTATTACCTATCAACTCATCGAATTTCCCTGGAAACGCATTTACCATACTTTTTTGTGCTTTAGTGTTTCCACTATTTGGCCAGCATTTTCAGTTTGAACACATTTTGAGAAGTAATGTAATCGTGAAAATTGTCGCGCTTTTTGCCTAACTTTGCGCTGTCAAAAAGTGTCAAGCTATACTTGACAGACTAATTCAGCTGTGAAAGGCTTATAAATCTATGTTAAAATCCATTTATAAATTTAGGGGAGACGAGAGCATATAGAACCACCTTTTTTTAGTTTGCTCTAAAATACGCTGTAATTCCAAAAAACATCTGGGAACAGCTTTATTATGAAGAAAAAACATTTCTTTTTCAGAATATGTGAAAACTTTTTTTGAAAAGCCACTTTGAGATACTCAACTTTGAAGTTTGCCAAAACACTATTTTTTCCATCCCCAAAGTGCCGGGGTAAAAACAACCACAGTAATAAATAACTGAATAGAATGTTAATGATTACAAAGCGATTATAAAATTACTAAATTGGTAAAAAATATATTTTTACGAGTGAAACCAGCATCTACACAAAAATTGCACTCATAAAATGGATATTGTCATAACCTCTCAACTGGTGCACTCTTTATACGCTCATTCAAAGCACATATCACATTGGAGCCATTCTAACATTAACCAACTTCAAATTTACGTTATACGTGTGATGCATCGTAAATTTATCGTGGTATTTTGGTATTTAGGTAGTCTTTTTGGCCTTCTATAACTATTACCAACTCATTTAACATTGTGGTTCTTTATGCCCGGATTTGACTTTTTCGATAAATATGGACAAAAGTGTAACTTGAATTAAAAAATTTATAAATTTCTTATGCAGGAATAGAAAATACAGGAATTTATCTTCATGCAGCAAGAAAAAATTCTTTTGAAGATGCAATAAAAGTGAAATCATTTTGTTTTGAAATTTCTCAATTCTCGATTTTTGGTAGTACAAAATCAGTTTATGTCAAATTGAAAAAAAAAAATGTCCGGTTGCAAAATATTACCACCTTAAACCTCTACCAAATGCATATATTGCCTACTTTTCAGAATAAATAGCACAGCCATAATTTTGATAATTCTTTATGCCTGGCCGATTCTATATGCCCGCGTCTGCACTGCGCTTAAAGAAAAAATAGATATTTCTACTTTGAAACCAAAAATGCTTATTTTATGGAATTAATGGTTGTTAGTCAAAAGTGAAAAGAGTTGATACGAATCGAGCGAGCGAAGCGAGTGAGAAATAAAAAAACGAAACGATGGGAGTGAGCGAAGCGAACGGAAGGGCGCGAGCGACTAACAGGGGTCTGGGGCGGAGCCCCCAGCTGGCAGCGCGAAGCGCTGCTAGTAGATTTATATACTGCATAATGAAATTATCGAAGTGGCGTTCCATAAAGAAAGAAACCCCCCCAAAAAAAACAAATACGATGTAAAATGGGAAAATGACAAATTCTATGATACAAGTATATAAGAACAATGTAAAGGAACGAAAATAACTTACTAAAGTAACATTAAATATGACTATAACACTATAAAAAATGTAATAAAAATTGCATCAGAAAAATTTACACCATATAAACACGTACATAATGTATCAAGTTTAGCTGAGAACATTGAAAAACTCCTCATAAAACGAAAAAAACCTAAAAAAAGTACTGTAGCGTGACGACAAAATAAAAAAATTAATTCATATTTTATGACTGTCAACTTTTTACGTTATTTTTATTTTTTATTTTTTGTATCAGGGATGCCAGACTAGTATTTATTAATCAAAAAAAATATATAATGTTTTTCTCGATCTAAATTAAAAAAAATATTGTTTGGGTAACAATCTCTAGTATGATTATATTTATGCGCGGTTAACAAAAAAAAAAAAAATGGTAACAAAAAATTAATTAACAATATATATATATATAGATTTATATTTCCGAAAGGTGAGATCCAAAATATACATTTCGTGGAAAGGTGAGCTCCGTTTTGGAAAGGTGAGATCCGATTTTTCGGATCTCACCTTTCTTAGCGTGTATATCGAGTTTTTTGACATCAGAATACCATCAGGAATGCATTGCCCAATTTTTGCCCGGATCTCATCTTTCCACTTTTTCGGCCAACATATACGAAGTCAGTTCGACGTTTGTTTTGCAGAGAGCGCTCTACCAGTGTATATCTAAGTGTTACGTTTCGAAACAGATGAGATCCGCGCATTCGGCAACAACGCGGATCTCATCTTTCCGTTCCTTATATTCGGTATTGAATCACGAATACGTTATACTTTAGGCAGCAAGACGTTTTGAAATAAAATCAAATTAAGTGTTTGTTATGAAATCAAAAACAGGTCTATTTTGCACTACCTTAAATTACTTAAAGATAACTCTTCCAGTTAGCAACGAGAAAATAATCGTGTGAAACAAGAGTCCGTTTACCAACTGTAAAATACTTTAAAATAAATTTTAAATCATTTTGTAAAAATTATTTATGTTGTTAAGACACTTTGACAAAATAAGCACTTTAAATATAAAAATAAAACAAGATTCGAGAAAAATTTTGAACTTCCAGCTGACTTCATGGAAAAAAAAATCAGAAAGTCTTTAAACTTGAAGGTAATCTTTGAAAAAAAAAATAAATTGAGATTCGAAAAAAAAAACGCGAACTTTAAGCTGAATCTAAAGGAAAAAGAGAAGCAAAATTCAGGATATTTCAAATTTTGAGGTAATCTCTAAGAAAACTAAAAATAAAATGAGATTCGAGAAAAATGTCAAACCTTGAGGTTAATGCTAAAAATCATCATTTTTCGAAAAAAAAAAAAAAAGAAGAAAATCAAGTAGAAAAATCAAGCTGAATAAAAAATTAGATGCAAAAAAAAAACGAATCTTCTTGAATGGCTAAAATTCACATAAAATTGTTATTTTCAAGAAAAAAAGTTTTTCTTCAGTGTTGTTTTACGTATTTAATTTTAAAAACTTTTGACACAAAAACACTTTATTTTTAAATATCGATACTGTATTATTGCACTGAAAAGGTCTGTTTGCCGAAAACGCGTTATGTATCGATATTTAAAAATAAAGTTTTTTTGTGTCGAAAGCTTTAAAATTAAAAACTGTTATTATTTGCGAGAGCACGTGCTCACTTTGCCGGAAAAAATTAACAACCAGGGAGAAAAACAAGAAAAAAATTAAATATCAAGTTTTAAATACATAAAGCGAATACACATTTATACTGTCCCTTAAGGTAGCACCATATTTCAAGATGTCGAATTTTCATGCTCACTCCCCTCAAGTTATTCATTTTGGACTCAAAATAAACCTTTAAAAATTTCATAACTTAAGAATAATATTAACACGTGTCGAGCGGAGCTTGAAGTTTTCCCATTTGTATTTATGCTTTTCTAAAGTCTCAAAAATTACTCACTATTAGCTGTTTTTCTTGACATAATTTACGCTATAAATCCTGAAATAAAAGCTGCAATTGTTCTAAAATGCCCATTTATTCCCTGAGGGGAGAGAGGTATTTCCTCAAAATTTGCAAAAATGTATAGAATTATAATTCTGGGAAAACTGCCATGCTATACAAATTTTAAAGAATTTACTTTACGAACAAAGTTTAACTTTTGTGTTTTATTTTTTAATTATTTTATTTTAAAAACTTTACTTTACTTTTTTCCATTAACTTGCCGTATTCTGCAACGAAGGCCAGAGGCGGTGTTTAGATTTTGGATAGGAGGTTGGTAGCTTTAAGGAATTTAAACAGGTTTTCTATTGTTGTTGGGTTGTTTAGGTAGCTGATTTGTTATATTTTTTTCGATAACTTCACATATAGAATTCTTTTCAGAAAAATCAAAATTTTATTATATATTTCATTTTGATACACCTACTTGACCAAAAAAAAAAATTGAGGTGTGAATTCCATTTCTATATAACTTCAATATCTGAATCAGAGAACCTCTTCCTACTGTCTTAGATTATTTGAAAATGAAAAAAAAGTGAGCAGCCATGCCGCATCACTGGAGCTCACTTTTTAATCGGGGCTTGATTATATTTGGAGGTAATATTGTCAAGTGAACTTCTCAAACTTATAGCCCATATTCATCACCCCTTATCCGTACTAAAAACACCGAGAAGTTTAATCTGAAATATGTAGAATTTTTTGTCCTCCAAAATTGGAAAAGTTCATACTTTTCAGTTGCTTAAAGCTTCTCAAGCTTGACTCAATTTTGGACATACGCTATTTGGGATCCATTTACAATCGATTTCAACTTAAATTCAAGGGGCTCATATTTTGACACCAATCAAATCTACACACAAGGATTGACCCTTCTAGGTTAATTTGATGAGGAAATATGCGAGATTCATGAAATATCACATTGTGATTTCCCCTCCAAAAGCCGTTTATTTTCGTTTTTTCGTTTACTCCCACAAAATGTTGAGGACAACCACCCTCCTCATTCCGCTTCAAAATCACATGTGAAATTAGCATACAGCATACTTCTCATCGTTATTAATCATTCAAATTCATATTTTTCAAATCCTCGTTTTTTGAGACTCCTTAAGCTCTATTCAAATTTTGATAATCCGCCATTCTGGATTGATTTTGACCCTAATTCAAAAGGTCATAGTGCCAAACTAACCCCACACACAATATTTGAACTTTTTGGTTGATTTGATGAGGAGATAATATGAGATATTAAAGAAATTTCATAACTCAAAACTTCCTCAAAAAGCTGTTTTTTGCCCTAGATCCCCTCAAAATATACTTAAGAGGCTGAAATTTGGATATGTTAAAGTCCGCAACTTACTTTTTCGTATGAAAAAAAAAACGAAAATTTTAAGGAATTTGCCCTCTCTCCAGCTCCTCTCAAAATTTGTGAACCATTATTTTGAGGTTATTAAAAAAAATGATATTTGAGAAACTCCATAAAATGGCTCTAACCGTATTTTTAGCAAAATTCATGTAAATCACTTTCTGTGCACTTCTCCACTTTCCTCCCTACGTCTTTCATCAAATCCATGTTTTATACATGTATAGTTTATTCAATTTTACAAAAGTAGGCTGCATCGAAATTCACTTCTCACAATGAACGCATAAAAATTTTTCACATGTTCATCAAAATGCAATAATCGCTCAAAAAATAGAAAAAAAAATAGATATTTAATACGTAAATACTTGCTAGCCTACTGTCCACATGAACATTTGTCTCAAATAAAGTAGATTTGAATAAAATAAAAAAAATACACGAAATTAGCATACAATATTTATGGCAACGTTGCTGGATCTCGACTTATCGAAACGTTATCGTCAAAAATGGTTGTATATGTGTATAAGATCTCAGCTTTCCATACTTTACTTACGGATCTCACCTTGTTCAAAACTTCTCAAATAATTTATTTTAAGAATTTGTTACCCCTCTATGGTGGTTATGTATCAGATGCTATAAATAAGCAATTACCCTTCCTATATATTCCATAATTTGTAAATTTTGAGTCGGATCTCAGGTTGCCCAGTTTTTAATCGGATCTCACCTTGATAGATTTACGTATATATATATATATATATATATATATAGATTTATCTATGGATAAAGTGGCATCATTTTTCGTCGTCTACAGGTAAAGTGGCATCTTTTTTACAAAGTGGCATCTTTTTTTTGATGCCACTTTACCATCACATTGCTCATCGATTCAGCTATGTGTCATGACGTCACTGGTGTGGTTATTTGGGTGATGCCACTTTACCACTAATATTCTATTTTTCATACAAAAAAATTTTTTTCGGTCTACGGTCGTAGTAGCCTCATTTTTTTGATGTTTACAGGTAAAGTGGCATCATTTTAAAAATTTGTTTCCAAGAAAACCTATGAAATTATACATTCCGTTCGCCACTGTGGTGTCGTTAACGTGACATTAGATGCACTTCTGAGGAATGTGCAAAGTGATGCCACTTTGACCATAGATCACTATATATATATATATATATATATAGTGATCTATGGTCAAAGTGGCATCACTTTGCACATTCCTCAGAAGTGCATCTAATGTCACATTAACGACACCACAATGGCGAACGGAATGTATAATTCATAGGTTTTCTTAGAAACAAATTTTTAAAATGATGCCACTTTACCTGTAAACATCAAAAAAATGAGGCTACTACGACCGTAGACCGAAAAAAATTTTTTTGTATGAAAAATAGAATAGTAGTGGTAAAGTGGCATCACCCAAATAACCACACCAGTGACGTCATGACACAAAGCTGAATCGATGAGCAATGTGATGGTAAAGTGGCATCAAAAAAAAGATGCCACTTTGTAAAAAAGATGCCACTTTACCTGTAGACGACGAAAAATGATGCCACTTTATCCATAGATAAATCTATATATATATATATATATATATATATAGATTTATCTATGGATAAAGTGGCATCATTTTTCGTCGTCTACAGGTAAAGTGGCATCTTTTTTACAAAGTGGCATCTTTTTTTTGATGCCACTTTACCATCACATTGCTCATCGATTCAGCTATGTGTCATGACGTCACTGGTGTGGTTATTTGGGTGATGCCACTTTACCACTAATATTCTATTTTTCATACAAAAAAATTTTTTTCGGTCTACGGTCGTAGTAGCCTCATTTTTTTGATGTTTACAGGTAAAGTGGCATCATTTTGAAAATTTGTTTCCAAGAAAACCTATGAAATTATACATTCCGTTCGCCATTGTGGTGTCGTTAACGTGACATTAGATGCACTTCTGAGGAATGTGCAAAGTGATGCCACTTTGACCATAGATCACTATATATATATATATATATATATATAGTGATCTATGGTCAAAGTGGCATCACTTTGCACATTCCTCAGAAGTGCATCTAATGTCACGTTAACGACACCACAATGGCGAACGGAATGTATAATTTCATAGGTTTTCTTGAAACAAATTTTTAAAATGATGCCACTTTACCTGTAAACATCAAAAAAATGAGGCTACTACGACCGTAGACCGAAAAAAATTTTTTTGTATGAAAAATAGAATATTAGTGGTAAAGTGGCATCACCCAAATAACCACACCAGTGACGTCATGACACAAGCTGAATCGATGAGCAATGTGATGGTAAAGTGGCATCAAAAAAAAGATGCCACTTTGTAAAAAAGATGCCACTTTACCTGTAGACGACGAAAAATGATGCCACTTTATCCATAGATAAATCTATATATATAGATTTATATTTCCGAAAGGTGAGATCCAAAATATACATTTCGTGGAAAGGTGAGCTCCGTTTTGGAAAGGTGAGATCCGAAATCGGATCTCACCTTTCTTAGCGTGTATATCGAGTTTTTTGACATCAGGATACCATCAGGAATGCATTGCCCAATTTTTGCCCGGATCTCATCTTTCCACTTTTTCGGCCAACATATACGAAGTCAGTTCGACGTTTGTTTTGCAGAGAGCGCTCTACCAGAGTATATCTAAGTGTTACGTTTCGAAACAGATGAGATCCGCGCATTCGGCAACAACGCGGATCTCATCTTTCCGTTCCTTATATTCGGTATTGAATCACGAATACGTTATACTTTAGGCAGCAAGACGTTTTGAAATAAAATCAAATTAAGTGTTTGTTATGAAATCAAAAACAGGTCTATTTTGCACTACCTTAAATTACTTAAAGATAACTCTTCCAGTTAGCAACGAGAAAATAATCGTGTGAAACAAGAGTCCGTTTACCAACTGTAAAATACTTTAAAATAAATTTTAAATCATTTTGTAAAAATTATTTATGTTGTTAAGACACTTTGACAAAATAAGCACTTTAAATATAAAAATAAAACAAGATTCGAGAAAAATTTTGAACTTCCAGCTGACTTCATGGAAAAAAAAATCAGAAAGTCTTTAAACTTGAAGGTAATCTTTGAAAAACTAAAAATAAATTGAGATTCGAAAAAAAAAACGCGAACTTTAAGCTGAATCTAAAGGAAAAAGAGAAGCAAAATTCAGGATATTTCAAATTTTGAGGTAATCTCTAAGAAAACTAAAAATAAAATGAGATTCGAGAAAAATGTCAAACCTTGAGGTTAATGCTAAAAATCATCATTTTTCGAAAAAAAAAAACAAGAAGAAATTGTAGAAAAATCAAGCTTATGAATAAAAAAATTAGATGCAAAAAAAAAACGAATCTTCTTGAATGGCTAAAATTCACATAAAATTGTTATTTTCAAGAAAAAAAGTTTTTCTTCAGTGTTGTTTTACGTATTTAATTTTAAAAACTTTTGACACAAAAACACTTTATTTTTAAATATCGATACTGTATTATTGCACTGAAAAGGTCTGTTTGCCGAAAACGCGTTATGTATCGATATTTAAAAATAAAGTTTTTTTGTGTCGAAAGCTTTAAAATTAAAAACTGTTATTATTTGCGAGAGCACGTGCTCACTTTGCCGGAAAAAATTAACAACCAGGGAGAAAAACAAGAAAAAAATTAAATATCAAGTTTTAAATACATAAAGCGAATACACATTTATACTGTCCCTTAAGGTAGCACCATATTTCAAGATGTCGAATTTTCATGCTCACTCCCCCTCAAGTTATTCATTTTGGACTCAAAATAAACCTTTAAAAATTTCATAACTTAAGAATAATATTAACACGTGTCGAGCGGAGCTTGAAGTTTTCCCATTTGTATTTATGCTTTTCTAAAGTCTCAAAAATTACTCACTATTAGCTGTTTTTCTTGACATAATTTACGCTATAAATCCTGAAATAAAAGCTGCAATTGTTCTAAAATGCCCATTTATTCCCTGAGGGGAGAGAGGTATTTCCTCAAAATTTGCAAAAATGTATAGAATTATAATTCTGGGAAAACTGCCATGCTATACAAATTTTAAAGAATTTACTTTACGAACAAAGTTTAACTTTTGTGTTTTATTTTTTAATTATTTTATTTTAAAAACTTTACTTTTTTTTTCCATTAACTTGCCGTATTCTGCAACGAAGGCCAGAGGCGGTGTTTAGATTTTGGATAGGAGGTTGGTAGCTTTAAGGAATTTAAACAGGTTTTCTATTGTTGTTGGGTTGTTTAGGTAGCTGATTTGTTATATTTTTTTCGATAACTTCATATAGAATTCTTTTCAGAAAAATCAAAATTTTATTATATATTTCATTTTGATACACCTACTTGACCAAAAAAAAAAATTGAGGTGTGAATTCCATTTCTATATAACTTCAATATCTGAATCAGAGAACCTCTTCCTACTGTCTTAGATTATTTGAAAATGAAAAAAAAGTGAGCAGCCATGCCGCATCACTGGAGCTCACTTTTTAATCGGGGCTTGATTATATTTGGAGGTAATATTGTCAAGTGAACTTCTCAAACTTATAGCCCATATTCATCACCCCTTATCCGTACTAAAAACACCGAGAAGTTTAATCTGAAATATGTAGAATTTTTTGTCCTCCAAAATTGGAAAAGTTCATACTTTTCAGTTGCTTAAAGCTTCTCAAGCTTGACTCAATTTTGGACATACGCTATTTGGGATCCATTTACAATCGATTTCAACTTAAATTCAAGGGGCTCATATTTTGACACCAATCAAATCTACACACAAGGATTGACCCTTCTAGGTTAATTTGATGAGGAAATATGCGAGATTCATGAAATATCACATTGTGATTTCCCCTCCAAAAGCCGTTTATTTTCGTTTTTTCGTTTACTCCCACAAAATGTTGAGGACAACCACCCTCCTCATTCCGCTTCAAAATCACATGTGAAATTAGCATACAGCATACTTCTCATCGTTATTAATCATTCAAATTCATATTTTTCAAATCCTCGTTTTTTGAGACTCCTTAAGCTCTATTCAAATTTTGATAATCCGCCATTCTGGATTGATTTTGACCCTAATTCAAAAGGTCATAGTGCCAAACTAACCCCACACACAATATTTGAACTTTTTGGTTGATTTGATGAGGAGATAATATGAGATATTAAAGAAATTTCATAACTCAAAACTTCCTCAAAAAGCTGTTTTTTGCCCTAGATCCCCTCAAAATATACTTAAGAGGCTGAAATTTGGATATGTTAAAGTCCGCAACTTACTTTTTCGTCTGAAAAAGAAACGAAAATTTTAAGGAATTTGCCCTCTCTCCAGCTCCTCTCAAAATTTGTGAACCATTATTTTGAGGTTATTAAAAAAAATGATATTTGAGAAACTCCATAAAATGGCTCTAACCGTATTTTTAGCAAAATTCATGTAAATCACTTTCTGTGCACTTCTCCACTTTCCTCCCTACGTCTTTCATCAAATCCATGTTTTATACATGTATAGTTTATTCAATTTTACAAAAGTAGGCTGCATCGAAATTCACTTCTCACAATGAACGCATAAAAATTTTTCACATGTTCATCAAAATGCAATAATCGCTCAAAAAATAGAAAAAAAAATAGATATTTAATACGTAAATACTTGCTAGCCTACTGTCCACATGAACATTTGTCTCAAATAAAGTATACTTTATTAGATTTGAATAAAATAAAAAAAATACACGAAATTACCATACAATATTTATGGCAACGTTGCTGGATCTCGACTTATCGAAACGTTATCGTCAAAAATGGTTGTATATGTGTATAAGATCTCAGCTTTCCATACTTTACTTACGGATCTCACCTTGTTCAAAACTTCTCAAATAATTTATTTTAAGAATTTGTTACCCCTCTATGGTGGTTATGTATCAGATGCTATAAATAAGCAATTACCCTTCCTATATATTCCATAATTTGTAAATTTTGAGTCGGATCTCAGGTTGCCCAGTTTTTAATCGGATCTCACCTTGATAGATTTACGTATATATATATATATATATATAGTGATCTATGGTCAAAGTGGCATCAGTTTGCACATTCCTCAGAAGTGCATCTAATGTCACATTAACGACACCAATGGCGAACGGAATGTATAATTCATAGGTTTTCTTAGAAACAAATTTTTAAAATGATGCCACTTTACCTGTAAATATCAAAAAAATGAGGCTACTACGACCGTAGACCGAAAAAAATTTTTTGTATGAAAAATAGAATATTAGTGGTAAAGTGGCATCACCCAAATAACCACACCAGTGACGTCATGACACAAAGCTGAATCGATGAGCAATGTGATGGTAAAGTGGCATCAAAAAAAAGATGCCACTTTGTAAAAAAGATGCCACTTTACCTGTAGACGACGAAAAATGATGCCACTTTATCCATAGATAAATCTATATATATATATATATATATATATTGTATAGTGATCCATGGTCAAAGTGGCATCACTTTGCACATTCCTCAGAAGTGCATCTAATGTCACGTTAACGACACCACAATGGCGAACGGAATGTATAATTTCATAGGTTTTCTTGGAAACAAATTTTTAAAATGATGCCACTTTACCTGTAAACATCAAAAAAATGAGGCTACTACGACCGTAGACCGAAAAAAATTTTTTTGTATGAAAAATAGAATATTAGTGGTAAAGTGGCATCACCCAAATAACCACACCAGTGACGTCATGACACAAGCTGAATCGATGAGCAATGTGATGGTAAAGTGGCATCAAAAAAAAGATGCCACTTTGTAAAAAAGATGCCACTTTACCTGTAGACGACGAAAAATGATGCCACTTTATCCATAGATAAATCTATATATATATATAGATTTATATTTCCGAAAGGTGAGATCCAAAATATACATTTCGTGGAAAGGTGAGCTCCGTTTTGGAAAGGTGAGATCCGATCGGATCTCACCTTTCTTAGCGTGTATATCGAGTTTTTTGACATCAGGATACCATCAGGAATGCATTGCCCAATTTTTGCCCGGATCTCATCTTTCCACTTTTTCGGCCAACATATACGAAGTCAGTTCGACGTTTGTTTTGCAGAGAGCGCTCTACCAGAGTATATCTAAGTGTTACGTTTCGAAACAGATGAGATCCGCGCATTCGGCAACAACGCGGATCTCATCTTTCCGTTCCTTATATTCGGTATTGAATCACGAATACGTTATACTTTAGGCAGCAAGACGTTTTGAAATAAAATCAAATTAAGTGTTTGTTATGAAATCAAAAACAGGTCTATTTTGCACTACCTTAAATTACTTAAAGATAACTCTTCCAGTTAGCAACGAGAAAATAATCGTGTGAAACAAGAGTCCGTTTACCAACTGTAAAATACTTTAAAATAAATTTTAAATCATTTTGTAAAAATTATTTATGTTGTTAAGACACTTTGACAAAATAAGCACTTTAAATATAAAAATAAAACAAGATTCGAGAAAAATTTTGAACTTCCAGCTGACTTCATGGAAAAAAAAATCAGAAAGTCTTTAAACTTGAAGGTAATCTTTGAAAAACTAAAAATAAATTGAGATTCGAAAAAAAAAACGCGAACTTTAAGCTGAATCTAAAGGAAAAAGAGAAGCAAAATTCAGGATATTTCAAATTTTGAGGTAATCTCTAAGAAAACTAAAAATAAAATGAGATTCGAGAAAAATGTCAAACCTTGAGGTTAATGCTAAAAATCATCATTTTTCGAAAAAAAAAAAAAAAAGAAATTGTAGAAAAATCAAGCTTATGAATAAAAAAATTAGATGCAAAAAAAAAACGAATCTTCTTGAATGGCTAAAATTCACATAAAATTGTTATTTTCAAGAAAAAAAGTTTTTCTTCAGTGTTGTTTTACGTATTTAATTTTAAAAACTTTTGACACAAAAACACTTTATTTTTAAATATCGATACTGTATTATTGCACTGAAAAGGTCTGTTTGCCGAAAACGCGTTATGTATCGATATTTAAAAATAAAGTTTTTTTGTGTCGAAAGCTTTAAAATTAAAAACTGTTATTATTTGCGAGAGCACGTGCTCACTTTGCCGGAAAAAATTAACAACCAGGGAGAAAAACAAGAAAAAAATTAAATATCAAGTTTTAAATACATAAAGCGAATACACATTTATACTGTCCCTTAAGGTAGCACCATATTTCAAGATGTCGAATTTTCATGCTCACTCCCCCTCAAGTTATTCATTTTGGACTCAAAATAAACCTTTAAAAATTTCATAACTTAAGAATAATATTAACACGTGTCGAGCGGAGCTTGAAGTTTTCCCATTTGTATTTATGCTTTTCTAAAGTCTCAAAAATTACTCACTATTAGCTGTTTTTCTTGACATAATTTACGCTATAAATCCTGAAATAAAAGCTGCAATTGTTCTAAAATGCCCATTTATTCCCTGAGGGGAGAGAGGTATTTCCTCAAAATTTGCAAAAATGTATAGAATTATAATTCTGGGAAAACTGCCATGCTATACAAATTTTAAAGAATTTACTTTACGAACAAAGTTTAACTTTTGTGTTTTATTTTTTAATTATTTTATTTTAAAAACTTTACTTTTTTTTTCCATTAACTTGCCGTATTCTGCAACGAAGGCCAGAGGCGGTGTTTAGATTTTGGATAGGAGGTTGGTAGCTTTAAGGAATTTAAACAGGTTTTCTATTGTTGTTGGGTTGTTTAGGTAGCTGATTTGTTATATTTTTTTCGATAACTTCATATAGAATTCTTTTCAGAAAAATCAAAATTTTATTATATATTTCATTTTGATACACCTACTTGACCAAAAAAAAAAATTGAGGTGTGAATTCCATTTCTATATAACTTCAATATCTGAATCAGAGAACCTCTTCCTACTGTCTTAGATTATTTGAAAATGAAAAAAAAGTGAGCAGCCATGCCGCATCACTGGAGCTCACTTTTTAATCGGGGCTTGATTATATTTGGAGGTAATATTGTCAAGTGAACTTCTCAAACTTATAGCCCATATTCATCACCCCTTATCCGTACTAAAAACACCGAGAAGTTTAATCTGAAATATGTAGAATTTTTTGTCCTCCAAAATTGGAAAAGTTCATACTTTTCAGTTGCTTAAAGCTTCTCAAGCTTGACTCAATTTTGGACATACGCTATTTGGGATCCATTTACAATCGATTTCAACTTAAATTCAAGGGGCTCATATTTTGACACCAATCAAATCTACACACAAGGATTGACCCTTCTAGGTTAATTTGATGAGGAAATATGCGAGATTCATGAAATATCACATTGTGATTTCCCCTCCAAAAGCCGTTTATTTTCGTTTTTTCGTTTACTCCCACAAAATGTTGAGGACAACCACCCTCCTCATTCCGCTTCAAAATCACATGTGAAATTAGCATACAGCATACTTCTCATCGTTATTAATCATTCAAATTCATATTTTTCAAATCCTCGTTTTTTGAGACTCCTTAAGCTCTATTCAAATTTTGATAATCCGCCATTCTGGATTGATTTTGACCCTAATTCAAAAGGTCATAGTGCCAAACTAACCCCACACACAATATTTGAACTTTTTGGTTGATTTGATGAGGAGATAATATGAGATATTAAAGAAATTTCATAACTCAAAACTTCCTCAAAAAGCTGTTTTTTGCCCTAGATCCCCTCAAAATATACTTAAGAGGCTGAAATTTGGATATGTTAAAGTCCGCAACTTACTTTTTCGTCTGAAAAAGAAACGAAAATTTTAAGGAATTTGCCCTCTCTCCAGCTCCTCTCAAAATTTGTGAACCATTATTTTGAGGTTATTAAAAAAAATGATATTTGAGAAACTCCATAAAATGGCTCTAACCGTATTTTTAGCAAAATTCATGTAAATCACTTTCTGTGCACTTCTCCACTTTCCTCCCTACGTCTTTCATCAAATCCATGTTTTATACATGTATAGTTTATTCAATTTTACAAAAGTAGGCTGCATCGAAATTCACTTCTCACAATGAACGCATAAAAATTTTTCACATGTTCATCAAAATGCAATAATCGCTCAAAAAATAGAAAAAAAAATAGATATTTAATACGTAAATACTTGCTAGCCTACTGTCCACATGAACATTTGTCTCAAATAAAGTATACTTTATTAGATTTGAATAAAATAAAAAAAATACACGAAATTACATACAATATTTATGGCAACGTTGCTGGATCTCGACTTATCGAAACGTTATCGTCAAAAATGGTTGTATATGTGTATAAGATCTCAGCTTTCCATACTTTACTTAGGATCTCACCTTGTTCAAAACTTCTCAAATAATTTATTTTAAGAATTTGTTACCCCTCTATGGTGGTTATGTATCAGATGCTATAAATAAGCAATTACCCTTCCTATATATTCCATAATTTGTAAATTTTGAGTCGGATCTCAGGTTGCCCAGTTTTTAATCGGATCTCACCTTGATAGATTTACGTATATATATATATATATATATATTCCCCACGTATCTTTGTCGTCACCTTTCATAAACAGTACCTTTTCGTCACCATGCTTAATAAGCTTGCTGGAGGTGTATACATCTCATATTTATTTTCAGCATGTTTATCATAGTGGTTGCCGCTTTTACGCCATTCAATTTGAATGTATTTAGTTTATATAAAAAAATATAGAGAGAAGGCATCATTTGTTTCCAATTATGCAACCGACTTCTTCGTCACCCCTGTGTATATGGAAATATATCCTTAGTTTTTCTCCGTCACCAGCGTAGTTGCCAGATTGATGGGTGACAATTTGGCGGCGTTCGCCAAGTTACGACTTACAGGGAGCATTTTATACACGCCAACACACATACCCAATACTAAAATGTTGTTTGTAAATAAAATTCCATTTTTTTTTTTAATTTATTTTTTATTCAGTTTTTTAAAATTGAACTTACTGCTTAATGAAAAAGTAAAAAAAAATAACTACAATAATTAATTAAACATTCTCAGGGTTATCATATTACTCTTCTCTCAAAAAAATCAGTGGTTGATTCATTTCAGGCATAGTGTCTACCAGCCGAAAAAAGAACGAAATTACGAAAAAGGTGGGTACGAAATTTGAAAATGACCCAAAAATGTACGAAAACCAGTCGATAATGTACGAAATTTACGAAATTTAATAGAAAGTAATTATGTTTTCAAAATGAAAGAAAAGAAGGCAAAATTCAGGTGAAGAAAACCTTACTTAAAAAATTTTGAATAAAATACTCAAAATATATCGTACGAAAAAAATATGAAATTTTGTTTTTCGGATTTGGTAGACACCATGTTTCAGGGCTGCGTGAACAATAAAGAACAAAGAGCGAAAAATTGCAAAAAATTTGAAGAATGAGAATGAAAGCGAACTTTGAGTGCTTTAAAAGAACGGAAAAAAGGAGGAAAAGAAAATTAAAGAATGAAAACAATAATTTCTGTTTTTGGCAATCCTTAAAGCATTTGACTTATTTCAACGAATACTCAGCTGAATAAACCTACCATACTTTTGATGAATATTATTTGAAACTGAGAACATTTCCTGAAATTTTATCTGAAATTGTTGAATTCTCATAAAAATGTTTTCATAATACATTTTTAAGGAAAAAATGAAAGTTCTTAGACTCGAGCGCAAAATGGAAAAAAATTATCAAAATACGTGTAAATGTTCCTAAATTTTACACTAAAATTCAAACGAGAACATAATGAGCACTAATAGAAGCCGATGATAGACATAAGTAGAAGAAAATGTTACGTGAATTTTGAACGCTCGTTAGGTTCTCGTTTGAGGCGCTGCTTTGGAAAATAAGTTGGTAAATGCAAAAAGGTTGATTTTTTAATAAAAAAATGAAAAAATTGGAAAACAAATGCTAAATACCCTCAAACAAAGTCTCTAAAACAATATATTATAATTTCAAATCATTTCGTTGGGTTATTTTTGAGAAAAACACAACGAAATGATTTGAAATTATAATATATTGTTTTAGAGACTTTGTTTGAGGGTATTCAGCATTTACTTTTCCAATTTTTTCATTTTTTTATTAAAAAATCAACCTTTTCGCATTTATCTACTTATTTTCCAAAGCACCACCTTAAATTTTGATTTTAATTACTTGCAATGGAGAAAACAAGAGGTGGAAAATTTGTTCAGTTAGCGCTCGAAACTGAAGTAAAATCTTTTGAAAAACAAGGTAAGTTGACATTGAAATTTTACCAATACGTTATAATTTTGTATTTGTTTCTCTAAGATCACGTGCATGATTCTAAAAAGCTGAGGGTTCATCAGATTAAAAGTAATAATTTATTATATAATTAAGGGTTTTATTGGTACAAAGGTTTAAAGTCATGGCGTGAACCTGATTAATTCACAGTAGTGAAAAATAAAATTGAATCTAAAAAAATTACCTCAATTTCGAAAAATTTTCGTCAAAATTTTGCATGTTCACAATGTTGTTCATCAATTTGAACACTTTATCTAGATTTTTTCAAAAAATACCAAATAAAAAATTCTGGAATGCTAGGAAAAAATTATTAAATTTTTGAGGTTGGTAATTAAAAGAAAATTTCTCATTTTTTTATGATTTTAATTAATATACAGGAAAATTTACACGTGTTTTGCTAATTTTTTTCCATTTTACGCTCGAGTCTAAGAACTTTCATTCTTTCCTGAAAAATATATTACGAAAATATTTTTCTGAAAATTCAACAATTTCTGATAAAATTTCAGGAAATGTTCTCAATTTGAAATAATATTCATCAAATGTTTGATAGGTTTATTCAGCTGAGTATTTCATCTAATGCTTAATTGAAATTACATTTCTTTGAAATGTGCTTAGTACGTTTTCAACGTTGAAATAAGTCAAAGTGCTTTAGGGATTGCCAAAAACACAAATTATTGTTTTCCTTCTTTAATTTTCTTGTTCTTCCTTTTTCCATTCTTTTAAAGCTCTCAAAGTTCGCTTTCATTCTCATTCTTCAAATTTTTTGTAATTTTTTGCTCTTCGTTCTTTATTGTTCTCGCAGCCCTGAAATGAATCGTAACCACTGATTTTTTATAAGGCAAGAATAAAGTTATTACTGAAGGAATGTTTGATTAATTATTATAGTGATGTTTTTTTACTTTTTTATTAAGCGTTATTAATAATATCGATCTCGATATAAAATTGTAAGTTTGATTTTAAACTAGAAGATACTACTAAAGTATCTTGAAAGCGGTCTTTACCCAATTATACTATTTTAAAGCAAGTTTTTCGAATAATTAATTTTTTTACATAAATAGGGTAAATAAATTTTCTAAAATTCAACCGTTCTACCAATTCCACTCATCCTAAATTTCATCAAGTATCATATAAAAAACATGACCTCACGTAATTTATACTTTTATAATCTAAAACTCGGAATTGTGTGAGGTCAGGTCATTTCATGTTCAAACAGCTCTAAAAAAACAATAATTTCACACGGCTTCTAAAAGAAACGTGACTTCGCGTTGAATTATACTTCCTCACGGTCACATGCTTTCGAGTTTGCCTCCTCCGATTCGAGGTGAACTATACTCATTTTTAAAATTTATATTTTAAATCGTGAATTAAAATTACGTGACGTCACGTTACCTCGTGTTTAATCGACTTCAAAAATCAATCAACTCTAAAAACCTATTCATGTACTCATTCTACCACTCTCCAAAATTTCGAGTCACTCTGTCAAGTTTTACTTTAATTATAGTGAGAGAACTAACGTTTACAAAAAAAAAGTGACCTCATGTTAAATCACCCTTCCCCAAGTTGAAAAACTAACAATAGCTGAAAGTCTAAAAACTCTGTCTATCCCCATAATTTGGTGTCGATCGATCTCAACTCAAGCCCCGTCACATCATGTCACGCCAACTCACATCCACTCACGTCCAGGGAACCGTCAATTCCAAGACTACTACGTCTATTCTTTCGGCCATCTGCACCATATTCTGATAAATTTTTGATACAAAGGGAAAAACCGTGACCTCACGCTTGATTGAATCAACTTACTCGATCTATCAAGTTTTACCGGAGTTACTTTAAAAGTAAAGTTCGCTAAAAACTGAATAAAAAAAAATAAGAAAAAAATGGAATTTTATTCGCAAAAATGATTTCAGTATTTCAATTTTAAAAAAGTGAACGGAGAATGGAAAAGAGTGAGTTCGATAAATCATTCATTACACAAAATGTTCTCATAAATTTGTGACGGCGATATACTCTCCTGAAAAAAGATCACGCAGTGTGTGTGTATAAAATTAGAAAGGTACGCGATGTTTTTGTCACTGCAGCGTTGCCACGAATAGGTGATGTATACAACCCGTTCATTATACGGAAACGTATGCGCTGTAACATTATCTCTATGTATACACAGGTAGCGCTACGTGGTGGAGGTTGGTGGAACTACCATTTTGAAATCTGTATATCGTAGGTGTATACATGACTTTTTCGTCACCATACAAAAATTTGCCATTCGACTCCTTAGGGTGTGAAACGGATTTTAAACTTGGTATACACAGGGATACGTTTTCGTCACCGGGTTGACGCGTTTGCCTCCGATTTCGGTGACGGAGACGATCAGCGCTTATATAAAAGGTGACGCCAAGGTACTGTTGCCATATATATATATATATATATATGATAGAGAATAGGTTTGGGCTGAGTGAGATTGAAAAATTTCCGCAGATAGGTAAATTACTATCCCAAAAGTCTTCATCTGGACTTCGACGTATGGCTCATCTCAGATAAATAATTATATTGTAAATGAATAAGAAGGACTCACGTATTTGGTATCAATAATTATGCACATAACGAATAAATAACAACTTAAAAAAAAATTAGAAGCGCAAAACAAGCACGATCATGTAACAAAACAAAAAAAAAAATCAAGCGCATAAATTCGATATAAAAAGCAAAAACATAGTGCGTAAAATAAGGCAGAGATATCGTTAATTACTACGTGCCAAAATTAATTAAAAGGCAAAAAAAAAAAAAAAAAAAAAAAACTAAATCAAGCGCAAGGTGAGCAAAAAGCAACAGAAAAAAAAATGTGTAAACGTGTCGTACGACGATAGAAAAGGCAGTAAAAACCCCAAACCTAAGATACCTACCTACGTACACTCGATACCCCAGCCAACGCCAGTCCACCTTATCTCTTAATTAAAAGATAAGGCGGACAGGTAATTCGGCTGTACCGAGCGTACGTACGTAGCAACAATCGCCGTCACACCACAGTACTATAAAACATCAAAAGAAAAAATGTAATTGAACCTAATCTGTAAACTGATTCGTAAAAATCTCAAAGAGTTAAATACTAACATAATAGATGAAATAATACGCTCAATACTAAAAGCCACCAAAAGTACCAAAACTAAATATGAGAAAATTCCTATCGGCAGAAACTGAAAAAATAACCTGCTTGGAGGACAAGGTTGGTAAAAAAGTATATGATAGAACACAAGGTAACAAAACAGCAACAAAATTCTACGCAGAACTCGATAACTAACAAAGATACAGAAGTTGAAACCTTAATAGATAACACAACATCAGAACAGGAACCATTCATTCGTCCTTCCATTAGAAATAGAAAAAATATGTAAATCTCTCAAAAATAATAAAACTGGTGAAGATGAAATGAAAAGTGAACGAATAAAATGGAGTAAAATATGGTGGAGAAGCTCTGTGAGGGCTGATTACTGCTCTATTTAATGAGATCCTAATTATGAAAACACTACCAAATTCATAAAAGAAGTCAGATACTATAATTCTTTTCAAAGAATGGAATAGAAATAGCGCTGATGTTCCTAGACTTCCCGAAGGCTTTTGACTCTCTAAAATATAGTTTCATGCAGAAAAGTTTGATAAATCAGGGAGTTTCCAAAACTTATGTGAACTAATAAGCAATATATATGGAAATCTATAGGCAAGTACAGTAGCTGATATTGAGAAGGAATATTTTCTGATGAAAAAAGGTTGTAAAACAGGGTGAACTGGTATCCCCTGTTTTATTTAATCTGCATTAGAGAAATTTTTCTGAAGCGTAAAATAGGAAAAAAAAAGGAACAACGGTAGAAGGAGGAAAGCTTAACAATTAAGTGTTTGCATATGACGTGGTACTGATAGCCGAAAATTATAACGAATTAAAAACTATGCTCCTCCAACTCATTCAAGAAGGAAAAGAGCGGGTCTAAAGATAAATTTCTGAAAAACAGTAATTCTCTCAAAAGAAGAAATTCAACACCCCATAGGAATCGAAAATAATGTCAAAACAGGGGTGGAACATTATATGTACCTGCGTCAACTTGTAGGTTTAGAAAATGAATGTAGAGAAGGATCCCAATTGCGAGGAATAAATTCTGGTAATAGAGGAAAATCTTTGAAGGTCCCTTCAATAAGGCAAAAAGGAGCGATATTCAAATCCTGTCTAGTACCAGTTCTGACTTGCGGGGCACAAGTTTGGGCACTAGAAAAAGACGACGAACACAAAATAGAAGTAACTTCAAACTCGATGGGAAGGGTTATTTAGGATCTTTAACTGAAGGATGAAAAAGTTAGGAAATCAAAAATCAAACAAAAATTAAGTACAAATTTTAATATTTTGAAAATCGCAGGACTGAAAGAATGGAAATGGGCGAGTCATTTGGAAAGAATGAAAAATGAAAATTGGACAAAAAATAACTTTCTGTTACTAAATCTTAGAAAAAAAAAAAGGAAAGAGAAAAAACGAAAGCAGTCATGCCGCATCACTGGAGCTGAGTTATTAACTGAGGCTTCTTTTGATTTGGTTATTAACCTTGCTTAACCGTTCATGACTACAGGCCACACCCAATACCAAGTCTGAAAACCCCAACCCTATCCTTTCCAAAAACACTCAAGAAGTTGAATTTGGCACAAACGTAGTATTTCTTGCCATGAAATAATCATGTGAACACATATTTCTCAAATCATAACTATTTGAGGGTCCTCAAATTATCTTCAAATCTTGATAATCCGCCATTTTGGATCCATTTTGACTCAAATTTAGGTGGTTATATTCTGGTCACAAACTAATCCTACACACAAAGTTTGACCATTCTAGGCCGATTTGGTGATGAGATATGGAAGATTCATGAAATTTCCTGCAGCAATTTCCCCTCCAAAAGCCGTTTTTTGCTCCAATTCCCCTCCAAAATTACTGGGGAAGCTAAAATCAGAATAAGTTTGTCACTCGGGCTAATTTTATCATATGATACCACTATAAAAAAAAATTCGACCTCTCATCTACTCCCACCACTATTTAAGGTCAATAACCCCGCTATCTCCCCTCCAACATCATGTATGGAAATGAAACGGAAATATAGTATACTTCCTATCCCCAATAATGATAGGAGTTTATATTAATTACATTTTTACCTACTTAAGGCTCCTCAAGCTCTACTCAAATTTTGATAAACCGGTATTTTGGATCCATTTTGATCCAAATTCAAGAGGTCATATTCAGGTCACTAACTAACCCCACACACAAAGTTTGACCTCTTTAATTTGATTTGGTGAGGAGATATGGAAGATTCAAAAAATTTCATAACTCAAAACTTCCTCAAAAAGCTGTTTTTTGCTCTATCTCCTCTCGGTATGCACTTAGGAAGCTGAAATTTAGATATGTTAGTGTCCGTGCCTCATTCTTTCATATGAGATGAAAAACAAAAAATTGAGCTGTTTACCCCTTCTCCAGCCCTCTTTTAAAATTGAGTAATCCGGAATAAATTTATCGAAAAAAACAAAAAAAATCATTTTCGCACATTTCTAAGAACAGTCTCGCACCAAATTTTGAGTGAGTGGGACACAAAAAAAAACTTTCCTCAAAAACAGGTTTTGTTCCAACTCTCTTCAAAATGAACTTTAAAAGCTTAAATTTGGTTAATATGTTAGTGTCCATGACTCACTCTTTCATATGAGATCAAAAACAAAAAATTTGAGCTATTTGCTCCTTCTTCAGCTCCCCTCAAAATATGAGTGATCCACCATTTTGAAATTTATCGAAAAAGCAAAAAAAAAAAATTATACCCGCCCTCACTGCGCGTGGGGAAAAAAATAAATACGTTTATGATATAGTTGTGAACCGGCAATCCCGTAACCCTACTTTCTTGAGTAGGTATAAAAATTTTTTATTCGAAAAATTTATTACTTGACGACATATTTCGAAATTTTCAAATTTTTTTTAAATTTTGGTTTTATAGCTTGCTCGTAATCTTTGTACATATAAACAACATTTCGTAAAAAAGAAATAAAAACCAGAAAATTTTTTCAAAAAAAATTATAGGAAAAGCACGAAATCTCGTATATCATGTTTTAAAAAACACATATAGAAAATGTATTACGTATATGGACGTTTCGCCGTGGCTGGACGGCATCATCAGGACTGTTGTATACCTACAGCGAAACGTCGATATAACACATTTTCTATGTGTGTTTTTCAAAACATAATATACGATATTTTGTGTTTTACGCATAATTTTTTAGGAACGGAGAAAATCACGCAATCTATACCCTTGTGTGATTTTCTCCGTTTCTATTCAACTTCAGCGTAATTACTTAATTAATTATCTATAATTTTTGTAAACAGCATTCCCGCAACGTGCGTGGTTACCTTTTCGAACGTTGTGACTTTGCGTGGTTGAGTGTATAAGTTACGAGTTTATTACAAAGTTATTTCATAACATGACATGGATTATACTAGAACTTTAAACAAATGCATTTTCAGATTTTAGCTGGTGTGAAATTTATTGCAAATAATGTGGAATCTTTTTTAAATTTTGAATCCCACAGGGGGGGTTGATAAGACTTGATAATTTAATTTTTGATTACTAATTTGTCCTTGCTTGAAATAAGCAGTAATAGACTGGTACATGATTTTTTTATAGATGTAATTACTTGATGAGAGCAAAATGACTAAAATATAACTGGTTCAAAGTATCTCAGTTGTCTACTGGATTGTGTAAATTTCACCACATTAGGAAATGAAAGATCTTTTTCCACAATTTAACAATTGAGGAAAAAATAATGCCTGGTGAAGGTTTTCAATCTTTATAGTCCTTTTTTTTCTTTTGTTCATTATTATTTTGCTTATAATTTCTCAGTTCATTTACATGGTACTTAAATGTTACGAAGTTGAATAAAGAAAAAAATATTTGGTTCGAATTTTATGACTTGATGAAAAATTTAATTTTAAGAATTTGAGATTTATTCAAACACGCAGCATTTCCTATCAACATCTACTCAAAAACCGAATCAAAATTTACAACTTGAATTTTTCTCAATACTTGACCATTACAAGAAAAAGATCTATTTAATTAAATAATAATATTATGTTAATTTTTTATGCAAATTATATTCGGATTGGGTAATTTATAAATTTTATTCATTAAAGTTGATATGCAGTAGGGTAAAGTCCCCTAATGTGGAATGGTTTAATCCTAGGGTATCCATTTTTCTCGTTGGCTGTGAGCTCTCTAGCGGAGAAAAAAATCGAGAGGAATCTAGCGATTCTGAATGCATTTAACCAGATCCGAATTCAGTATTAGGCATATTCATGATTTTACAAGCATATAATGACATTTTACTTCAAATTATGTGTTTTGCATTTGCAATAAATTCATCAGTTTGAAAATATTTTTTTAGTCACAAACATTGAAAATTGATGAAGGTTCGTGATAAGGATTAGGTAGGTAGCTTTTTAGTCACAGATTTTGGATGGAAACATGGGTAGCAAACGGTTCATATGGACCAAAATAACTATGACAATGATATAGATAGTGTTTTCGAGGGTAATATGGGATATTTTCGAGGACGAGTGATCCTGGTAAAGCGTGTGCCAAACTTCGAAGGAAAAACAATTTTTTTATCACGTTGTAGCAATAAATTAATATATTTTTTTATTCTTAAATTTTTTGAACAGATAATTTGTAATATTATAACCTTAAAATTCAAATTAAAGAACTTCTTGTAACCCTTTTTCTTCATTTTTCATATGTTCATTAGGTACCCCATATTAAAAGACCGTTTTCTTGAACATCGTTTTTGAAAGGTTTTGAAGAGAAATTCGGTTACAATCGAAAAATTATAGTATGATTTTTCATTTCCATAAAATTAAAACTGAAGGTTTTTCCCTTCGACATCATGCAAAATTTTCATCTTGAAATCATTTTTCGAATTTTCGAATTTTTTATTCAATGTTCGCCATACTAGGTGGCTTCACCCTTCCTAATAAAATAAATAAATAAGTGAAAGAAAAATTATAATCTAGATTTTCAAACTCAAATAAATCAATGAACGCAAATACGACAAAGTTAATAATATTAAATGAGTAATATTTATTCAAAACTTTATGCTCTTGCGTATTTGATTGAGATATGCTCACCAAATACCCACCATTATCATAATTTGTACGAGTAACGAGTGTGTATCAATCTCGTAACATTAGAGCGTTGTCAGAAAGAGGTACGGGTTTTAGGGTAAATCACAATTTGATTTGAAGGTTATGCTCCCGTGACGAGCTCACTCCACTGTTATTACCCAACATTATGGAGGTAAGGGGAATCTGCATGTACGGCAAACTCGTAACCCATGTTTTGAGTTGCTAGTTTGACGTTTCACAACATTTACAACTGATTGGAGATCATTTGGTAAACTCGTTAACCCCAAAACGTTACGAGTTTGTCTGTATATGAGAAAAAAGGTTACAGGTTTGCTGGTTTATATTATGTTACCGTTAAAGTGTTTATTCTTGGGAATGTAGCTAGTTAATTCAGAATTTAATTGTGTAAATGTGTAATAGAAGCTTAATCGAAGTATTTCTACACTTTAACTAGTAATTACATGCATACACGAGGGGTGTTCTTCCATTAATATGCGTATGTAATGTGAATGAACATTCGATATGAGTGTAGAAAGTAATAGTAACGTTATGAAAATGAAGTTCACCCATGAAATTGCGGACCAAAAGTCAGATACCAACTTCCCAAACCCAGAGTTTGGGGACACTGTTCACGTCGACAGGAGAAAAACGGATATGAGGAGCATTTTAGCGGTTGTCCTCGAAAAAACAGAGGATGGCTTATACAAATTAGGTCCCTCATAAGGAATCTTACACTCCCTTTATGCTAGATCACAGTTCGCTCTTAGTCATGAACGCTTCGTAAACATCGATGAGATACCTTCTACCTCCACCAATGTTTCGCTGTGATCACTGTCTTCCTCACAAGTTACGGGTAATGGTCAAGGCTTTATGAGGTGTCAGTGCGCACAAAAGTGGGTAATTAAGCCTTGTTTGTGCGTGAAGAACGGAATAAAATATCACACAAAATGCCATCGAAGTAACGGCTGTTCTAATAAATAAATAATTTAGTTTTTACTTTTTCATTCCTAATTTTTTATGTAGTTTTGTAATAAAATCAATTATTACCGTCTATTTCATGATTTCACTAATCGTAGTCCATTAATTCATGGAATAGCTAGGTATTTCGTAGATTATCTAGGTAGACTGTTAACCTGAATTAACTAGTTATTTCATGCATTAACGATATTACCACTTGAACGATAACATATATACTAAAAAGTTGGACATTTGCCAGATGGTTACAAATGGTCTGAAGCGCAAAGATTTGAAAAGCCCACCCTCCCCCGACCTTTCCTTCCCAAATTAGGTAGACTATAATAGATGTCGTTTTTTAGTCAAGAACTCAGGTTAAAAAAGATGGAAAGGAAATTAGAAGAACTTTGAACCCGAAACTTCTTTCGTAGAATCGCGCATGACAAGGAGGAATACGCTAGACTGGGAGGGGCCTGTAAAAACTCAAATTGTGAAATTATATAATAACCAATTTTGTTTCTATACGCATGCAATAGGCTAATAAAAAAAATAAAAAAATAAATAAAAATGCGTTTGACAAACAACCCAAGACCTATATTTTGGATTTCAAGTCTAGCTAATTTATTGATTTCTCAAGTATAAGTACTATTACATAATTTTCCTGCCTTTTCTTAGCCCATTTGAATTTACAAATGTTTAAATGTATTTTGCAGTATGGGACAGAAGAAGAAGAAACGAAATATTTTCTGTGAAAACTAGCGTTGATCATGTGAGTTCATTGAAGTGTTTGGATGAAGGCAGTGTTTTGATTTGTACCACTGGTGATGGAGTTCTTAGCGCAATTAATATGAATACCAGAAGAATTTCTTCAAAAGTATGTTTCTTTTGTAAAATTTCGGTTTGTTTTGGTTTCATTTTGGTAGTTTTTTCTTTGAAAAACTCTGCATTGCCATCGCATGAGTTTTCTGCGGGCTTTATCTTTCAGTTCTGCTGTTATGTTTATTTGCCATATTTTTTTAAGGAATGCAACTACTGCATTTCCTTATACATATTGTATGTTATTGACGAGATCATTTGATTTTGAATTTGAAGAAATATTTGAATTATTTATACACAGTGTGATTATTTAATCGCCGAACACTCAAATGTTTTATTCTCGAGATTTTTCAGATTGTGAAGTGAGTTTAGTATTATTTTTTGATTTTACCTTCAAGATGAATATGTTTTTCGAACAGTTGCTGTAAAAGAAATTTTCTGTTCTATCCTTATTCGATGTTTCCAGTGTTTTGAAACTTGAAATGGGTAGACAAAATATTCATCATTTCATTTTTTTTCTATTCGTAGTACAACCCTAGAAAGGATTACTGTGAAGCGTAAAAAAATAGAAAATCGGTTTTTCTGAATAAAAAGGATTGTAACTTGAGGTGAAAAAATCACATGGACTGATGGACTGGATTTACCATTAGAAAGAAAATGTAATTTCGAATATTTAGTTTACATCAAACCCTTATGATGTCACTGCATTTTTCTCACATGTTCAATGTTTTAAAACATTTTAAGCAAAGTAATGAAATAAAATATATGAGAAACTCGTATTCATCTTGAGCATAAAATCAAAAAAAAAAAAAAAAAAACGTAAGCAGCCATGCCGCATTACTGGAGCTGAGTTTTTAACTGGGGCTTGTTTTGATTTAGTAATAACCATGCTCAACCGTTCGTCACTACAGGCCACACCCAATACCAAGTCTGAAAACCCCTACCCTATCCTTTCCAAAAACACTTAAGAAGTTCAATTTGACACAAATGTAGTATTTCTTGCCATGAAATAATCATGCGAACGCATATTTCTCAAATTATAGCTATTTGAGGGTCCTCGAATTATCTTCAAATTTTGATAATCCGCCATTTTGGATCCATTTTGACTCAAATTTAAGTGGTTATATTCTGGTCACAAACTAATCCTACACACAAAGTTTGACCATTCTAGGCCGATTTGGTGATGAGATATGGAAGATTCATGAAATTTCCTGCAGCAATTTCCCCTCCAAAAGCCGTTTTTTGCTCTAACTCCCCTCCAAAATCACTGAGAAGCTAAAATCAAAATACGTTTGTCACTTGGGCTCATTTTATCATATGACACAGCAATAAAAAATTTTCGACCCCTCCTGTACCCCCACCACTATTTTAGGTTGGTAACCCCGCCTTCCCCCTCCAACATCATGTATGGAAGTGAATTCGGGATATAGTATACAACTTATCCCCAATAACCATATGAATTCATATTAATTACATTTTTACCAACTTGAGGCTCCTCAAGCTCTACTCAAAATTTTGATAATCCGCCATTTTGAATCCATTTTGATCCAAATTCAAGAGGTCATATTGTGGTCACCAACTAACCTCACACACAAAATTTGACCTCTTTAACTTGATTTGGTGGGGAGATATGGAAGATTCAAGAAATTTCATGACTCAAAACTTCCTCAAAAAGCCGTTTTTTGATCTAACTCCTCTCAATATGCACTCAAGAAGCTGAAATTTGGATATGTTAGTATCCGTGACTCACTCTTTCATATGAAATCAAAAACGAAAAATTTGAGCTATTTGCCCCTTCTCCAGCCCCCTCAAAATTTGAGTGATCCGCCATTTTGAAATTTATCGAAAAAAAAAAAAACTATTTTTGCGTATTTGCAAGAAGAGTTCCTCACCGAATTTTGAGCGAATTTTATCCACACCCGCCTGCGCAAAGTGAGTGACACAAAAAACGCAATTTTCTCAAAAACAGGTTTTTGCTAATTCGCCTCAGAATGCACTTAGGAAGCTGAAATTTAAATATGTTGGTGTCCGTGACTCACTCTTTCATATGAGATCAAAAACAAAAAATTTGAGGCATTTGCCCTTTCTCCAGCCTCCCTCAAAATTGGAGTGATCCGCCATTTTGAAATTTATCGAAAAAACAAAAAAGGTTGTTCTGCGCATTTTCAAGAAAAGTCTCTCACCAAATTTTGAGCGAATTTTATGAATACTCGCCGGCGCTACACGTGGGGAAAAAAATATATATATCAAAAAGTTGGACATTTACCAGATGATTACAAATGGTCTGAAACCCAAAGATTTGAAGACTTCCACCCTCCCCCGACCTTCCCTTCCCAAATCAGGTAGGCTGTAATAGCTATCGTTTTGTTAAAAACTCAGCTAAAAAAACTCATTTTACAACCTAAAAAATCATTGAGAAAAGAACGTAGATGTGTTCAACTTGTAGGTGTCTCGTCGCGACACTTGGCGTATTTATATGTTCATGCGAAAGGAGTTGAAAGAAGTTTGCAATTTTTTACGAGATGAGGCATTATGAGCCGAATAATCAAGGTATTCAACCTTTTTAGATCTCAGAAGAAACTAGCTGATGAATTTTCTTATGAATGGAAATGTTCATGAGTAAACATTGAGTAGATGAAATTTTTTTCATTTTTGACGGCTGCTATTGTAAGAATTTAAAATTAAAAAAAAATCGACATTTTCTTATGTATGCAAAAAATATTATTATTTTTTCAATGTTGGTCATTAGTAGGTGAATGCGATAACATGAAAATATTTTCGAAGATATTGAAAGAAAATTTTGTTGAATTTTTCTTATTTGAAAGAAAAAAGTGTTAAGGCAAAACAATAGAAATGATAAGTGTGCCACAAAATATTTTAGTTGAAAAATTTGATTGAAATTGTAAGGTTTTAAGAGAGAAATTTTGGTAAATGAGATTAAGGTCATTCCTGGTTTTAACAGTCTAAAGAGAATACAGGGTAATTAATCTCAAATAGACTCATTTCCAAGCGTAATTAAAATTTATAGTTTAAATTTTTATCGGAGCTTGGGTGCGGGTATTGTCGCGTTGCGACTAATGTGTCAATTCACATTACTTGAAAGAGTCCAGAATAGAAATACTGACTCACTACATTATTTTGATGATCACTCTGAGGCCATTCATTAAATCAAGGAAAACGAAATTCAGGGAGTTGAATTCTGTCTGAAGAAAGGGTTTTTGGGCAGCAGAGTCTTTGAAATAAATAATATAATAATATTTTGGAGTGTCAATAAACTGGAATGTAAATTTAGGTAGCTAATTGGCTAGGTAGATTTCTTATTTGAGCCATTCGGCGATGTATGAAGAGTCAGGAGTATCTTAGAACTTATGCCAAAACCATAGAAATTTAATAAAATAAAAATGACTTTAATTTTTATCATTAGTATTACGAACCACAAAAATAGGTAGAAAAAAAGAGAAACATGAACTTCCAATTATTGACAACATTGTCTCACTATTTGCTTTTCACTGCACTCACGCTTTACGAATTGAAATAGACAATATATTGATATTGTGTTGGGAATTTGTAAAAAGTTTACAATCACTTTTTTTAACACAGCACAAACGGAGCGCAATATCGCATTATGATTTTCGGCTTCATAAACATGTAAACCATGGAACTCCTAGTTCCTAGCGAAGATTTATCATACCCATTTTATAAACTTCTAGTTCTCAGCGAAGATTTATCATACCCATTATGTAAAAGGGAACAAAAGCCTCAATTTTTGAAACGTTTTGAGAGCTTCCCAAAAACAAACATTACACAATAGCAACATATTTCGTGATTTTGGAAACTTTTTACAAAACGATTTCTTTCAATAAAAAATAATAATTTCCACATATGGCTAGCATTCTCTTATTTAAGAATGCGTAATGTTTCCAAAATTCATAATAACTTTCACATTCGACATGTATGCTTCGGAAAAGGGAACAAGAGGTCCAAAACTTTGTGAAATAAAATCGAGATAATAAAATGTTGGTAAAGAACAAAATAGCTTGTCTCTTTATAATATTAAAATCAAAATTAAGACGCTAAAATTCAGCCCTCAGAGTTGAGATGCGCGCGCATCCTTGTTCTGAATAGCAGGTATAAAATGTATATAAAGGATAACAGGTATACAAAGGAATAAAAAGTTGTAAATTTTAATAAAAGCCTTGTACATGTACAATGGTCAAGTCATGAATTTGTTTTGAGTAGCAGGTATAAAAAGTATAGAGAATAGCAGGTATACAAAGGGAAATAAAGAGATAAATTTTAATAGAAGCTTTGTACATGGGTAAGAGCAAGGGGAAGTTGTTTAAAATGGTAGTATACAAAAGGGATTTTTTCTTTAAAATGAGCAGTGCAGAGAGTACTACCTCAATGCGCTTTTTCTACTTCTGGAGAGAGGTCATTATGATGTGTGTAGGTGTATTTAGCTGTTTTTCCTTATTTTTCATTAATTTGTTGTACTTACCATTTTTTGTTATGATGTTATGATTTTTTTATAATTTGTTGTACTTACCTTTTTTTCATTAATTTGTTTGTACTTCGCTGTTTTCCCTTTTTTTTCATTAATATGTTATGCTATTATTTGTTATTAAATAGGTACCTAATCACTGCATTATTGTAACATGTTTATTTATAATATGTAACGAGGAATGGGTTGGGCCGCGAAGCGGCCAGGGGCGAAGCCCCTAGTTTTAATGATTAATATAGCAAGCTCAGATGAAAAATTTTACACGTTGGTGCATTTGTTTTGAATAGGTTGCTTTTCTATTTAGTATATGCTTAACATAAAAACTACATACATATAAAATGAAAGTAAAATCATACAATAAACTCATCCTGATGAACTATGTAATTAGACCTTGTTTGCCAATATACAAACACAAGAAAACGCATCACTTATTTTGCCCAAATTAGACTTACACTTTAATCTGATTTAATCTATATAGGTAGGTTAATCTTAATTATTAGGATTCTAAGTATAAATATGTATAGAATAGTACTGCGAAATAAGCTCATTTTTAGACCGGACCTGGAAAAAAATGGTAGTGAGCTGAATTTCACATTATATTTGCAGAATAAGCAGCCTTCACAGCTTTGGTGTACCCATCTTCCCCTTTATAGGGAACTACTATTGCTTCGCTTCTCTTCTTTACGGGCCTCGTCTTGCTCCTCTTCTGGGGGGAGAGGGAGGTCTATATTTGGCGTCTCTTTCCATGCCTGCTCCGCTACTAGAAACTCATTTTCTCTCCATTGGCTTTCCTGTTCTACTCGGAGCTCACGGCTGCATTACTTTTCCTGTTGACGCTTCATCTGCCTTCTTATTGGTATAGGAGAGTCTCCACCTGTTGTACTCCCTGGTATTATACAAACTGGCTTTGTCCCCATGCTCACCTTTGGTGTAGATGTGGTTGGTGGCTTGCTGCCTGACGCCTAAGGGCATCTCCCCTGTAAGGGTCTGATAATCACTACTGGTATCCGCCAACGTCCTTTTCAGTTCAGCTATCTCCTATTTTATGCCTCTAACTGTTCCTTTGTCTCGTTTACGACACTAATCGTTGCTGCATCCACTAAGATGTTTAACTTCATCTCCTCTATAGCTTCTTCCAACGAGCTCTCCATCATCTACATTCGTGTCTAGGTCTCCGCCTCAGCTCTCTCTCGGCGTGGCTCCGCTACTGCAACCTCCTTGGCCATCACCATCTGTAAGGCTGCTTCCTCTGCTGCTGCTGATGTTTCCTTAACCTTTGATAGCACTCATGTTCTAGATCTCTCATAGGATTCTAGTGTCGCTACTGCTTGATCAATCTCTATCTTTATTTTAGTCTTGGTATTTGCAACCGCATCCTTCTATTCTTTCACTTGCCTAATGGCATCGGCGAGGGTCTCGAAATACCTTCTCTCCTCTTTGAGCAACCACTTCAGCTTTACAAGGGGTTCGTGCTAAAGTTGTGTTTCAGGGGTTCCACTCTGGTGCCTCTCCCTGCTACACCCGCTGTCGCTCCCTTCATCGCCATTGTCTTCTTCGGTGCTGTGCTCTTCATCATTTGCATATCATTGTCTGTGGCATTAGAACTACATTGCACCAGACTCGCATCTGCGGAACTGGTTCGGGATACCATTGATGGATATGGAGACGAAACTCTAGGACCGCCACTGCCAGTACGCTTCTATACAGTGGGAAGTCAGCTGCCGCTATTCAAGATCTTGGTGGCCATCTTCTTGTTTTCTTTGGACATACTTCATGTCTTGTTGGTTTTTTGTTGGTGTATCCTTTATCAGCAGTCGCCCGCACAAGTTCTCAGTTCTGGATGTGCGCCTTATTCTTATATTCCCTTTGTTTTTGATAATTATAGTTCCCTTAGAGCAGTGAGATTGACACTGTCTTACCACTCATCACACTTTGGTGACGACGAGGACTGACACTGGTGCCCAAATCCCCGCACCCACACTGTGCTGGCAAATAAGGATAGGATAGTAGAGAATTAGAAGATTGGAATAAGTGTAAGGAATACACAACACCCAAGCAGACTTCCAGGTGCCATCTGCTACATCTGATAACTGGTCAGCTGGCTGCCAGGGTAACACCTTCCACCTCGTGAAGGCTGAGGCTGGGTGTTGGGTGACGATAGCTTGTGCAGGCAACGTGCATGCACAAAGTAGACAGCATGTAGCGCTAAAAAGAAAATATAAAAAGTGTGTTTCGCTTCCGTCACCACATTGGAAGGCACATATCTGACTTCTGTGAAAGGTACCTTACATGAGCCCATTACACTCACTTTGAGCTTTGTTTAAGGATTGGACTGAGCGATTTGCTCATATCACATTTTCTTGGCATAGAGTGTGAGTGGTATAATGAATAAGCTTTTTACAAACCTACTGAGACCTAATTATTTAAATACTCGCCTGAACTGCGAGGAGTTGACTGACAGTAGTCTTTTGGATTTTGAATTATCAAAAGTAATATAATTTTGAAAATATGTGTAAAAAATGAATAAATATGTAAACAAAGAAAAGAAAACGTAAGTAGCTATGCTACGTTAATGAGTTTTTAACAGGGACTTGTTTTGTTCGGTAATAATCTTGCTTAACCCTTCATGGCTACAGGTCACACCCAATACCAAATCTGAAAAACCCTACCCTATCCTTTCCAAAAACACTTACGAAGTTGAATTTGGCGCAAACTTACTATTTCTTGCCATGAAATCATCATGTGAACAGATATTTCGCAATTTATAACTATTTGAGGGTCCTCAATTATCTTCTAATCATTATGATCGGCCATTTTGGAACCATTTTGACAGAAATGGAAGAAATCATATTGTGGTCACCAACTAATGCTACACACAAAGTTTGACCATTCTAGGTCAATTTGCTGACGAGATATGCATGATTCATGAAATTTCCTACACTAATTGTACTTCCAAAAGCCGTTTTTTGCTCCAACTCCCCTCCAAAATTACTGGGGATGCTGAAATCAGAATGAGCTTGTTATCTAAGCTCATTTTACTATAAGGGTGACTACTTGATTCGAGCACCCAAGCGAAAAAATTAGCTAAAAGGTGAAGAAATCAAAACAAATATGCATTTTTGACTACGAAAGTATGAATTAAAATTTTGCATTTCATTGATAAATGCTTTTAAGCATTAAATAAATATTATTTATGGTATTTATTCTTGTTAATATCATTCAAATACATAATTTATTTCTATTAGGGAAAGATTTTTGTGCTTGGGATGCTCAAATCAAGTAGTCACCTGGTATGACACCACAATAAAAAGTTTTCAACCTCTCGTGAACTTCTTTTTGTGGGAATCTCTTCTACCACACATGACACTGCTTGACCAGGAACTGCTTGTGACATTACTTCTAACTAAGCAGGGACACCTTGACAACCAGCTCACATCTCCCCTGTGTTTTCCATAGGCAGGTGTGCGCCTCCCCACCAGAGGGGGGTGGGACGGTAGTTCAGGGATAGGAGGGGCCTTGCTGTGGTCGTGACGGGGGATGGTGTGGCGGTTGATGTAGTTGGGGACACGGATGACAGCTTTGTAGAAGTGACCGTCCGTGGGGTTCGGTTGTACAGCTGTTACATATCGCCCAACGTGAGTTCCCAGGTGGCGAGGGAGTACCTGGACCAGCTAGAAGCCAGTATCCGGAGGATGCCGGGTCCGGTGATAGTCGCTGGGGACTTCAACGCGAAGTCCGTGCTCTGGGGTTGTCCGGGGACCAACGAGCGCGGCAAAGAGGTTACTGGACCTTCAGATCGTCAACGTCGGTGCCCAGCCCACATTCGTCAGGGGTGGGCAGCAATCCATCATTGATGTGACAATGGCGTCACAAGCGGCTGCCCGCAGAATCCACAAATGGAAGGTGTTGGACGAGGAGAATGGAAGTGACCACCAGTACATCAGGTAGGATGTAGTGGCCACACCCACCTTGCTGGGAGCACCAGAGCTAGCGCAGGGGTAGGCGGTGAAAAAGCTAAGGAAGGAACTTTTTGAGGAAGAGTACGTCCCCCCTCAGCCACGTGAGGCGATGCCAGAAGAGGCGGTAAGGGAAATAACCGGGGCTATCCAGAAGGCCTGGGATGGGTCAATGCCCCGGTGAAACCCAGGGGGACAGAAGGCCAAGTACTGGTGGTTGTAGGCCATAGCCAAACTGAGGCGCAAGTGCACAGCAGCACGAAGGAGAAGCACTCGCGCCCATAGGCGGGTTGGGTCCAACGCCCAGCTATATGACCAGGAGTACAAGGAGAGAAAGAAGATCCAGTAATGCTAAAGAAGAGGCTTGGTGAGAGTTAGTCAAGGACGTTGATTGTGACCCTTGGGGGCTGCCGTATAGACTTGTGGCTGGCAAGCTGCGGGGTGGCCTACCAATCCCCGAGATCAGACGTCCCGATCAGATCCAACACATCGCGTCACACTGTTCCCAGACCAACCTGCCCTCAGGTATGAGGTTGAAGAAACTCTGGATGAAGTGCCTGCATTCGATGCCAGGGAACTGAAGAAGGCCATTGAGAGACTATTGTCGAGGAAAGCGCAGGGACCTGACAACATACCCAACGAGGTCCTGCGCGTGGTGCACGAGATCGCACTACAGAGCCTTCTCCATCCCTTCAACACGTGCTTGACGCATGCAGTCTTCCCTAAGGAGTGGAAGAGGGGGAGATTAGTGCTATTGAGGAAAGGCGACAAACCGCTGAGCGAACCGAGCTCCTATTGCCCATTGACCATGCTGAACACAATGGGTAAGGTGTTAGAGCGGCTGCTATTGAACCGGATGGAGGACTGGATCGAAGCAAAGGGAGGACTCTCCCCACGGCAGTTTGGGTTCCGGAAGGGAAGAGGAACCATTAGAGGCTGTGGGGATTCTAGTGAACAAAATTTGAGAGGCGCTGGCGACCTGTGGAGTCAGCGTCATCGTCTCACTAAACATCCGGAACGCGTTCAATACGGCACAATAGGATAGGATATTGGACGCGTTAATAGCAGAGCATGCCCCAAGGTATATCGTAATGGTGTGCACGCGAAAATATAACTTCCCTGCCCCGCACATAAGGATCCGAGGAGAAGAGGTAGAAACCACGAACGTCATCAAGTATCTGGGAGTACACGTGGACAGGTTGGTGTCATTTGCCCACCACCTGTGCCAAGCAGGATAGAAAGCAGAGAGAGTCGCTAGGAACCTGGGAAGGCTTATGCTGAACCTGGGGGGGGGCAAAGGAGCCACAAAGAAGATTGCTAGTCAGCGTGGTGAATTCGGTCCTTATGTATGGCGCACCAGTATGGGGAAGTGCCGCGGAGACTCAGAGCTGCCAGCGTACCCTGCTTAAAGTCCAGAGATGCGCTGCGATACACACAATAGCAGGGTATAGTAACATCTCCCTGGAAGTCGCGCTAGTACTGGCAGCTGCACCACCTCTTGATTTAGTTACCCAGTCGAGAAGGGCCCTCTAGGGTTATAAAGAGACAACGCCACCTCCCTCGAGGAGGGAAATTTGAACAAGGAAGAGGCAACTGGTGGAGTGGGTCACAGAGGCCTGGTCCACCAGATGGAACCAGATAGAGAGCCACGGGAGCAAGCAACAAACGTGGACCAGGACCCTGATAAAGGACCTATGAGGTTGGTGCAACCAAAGTCATGGGTACCTGGATTTTCATCTAACGCAGGGCCTGAGCGGGCATGGGTGTTTTAACGATTTCCTTTTTACTATTAAGAGAGCACCCAGCCTGATATGTGCACATTGTACCCAAGAAGCCAATGACGCTGGGCATACCCTGTTCACATGTCCGGAGTGGTCCCCCCTGCACAACAGGCTGTTGGTATCCCTGGCATTGAACAGGGACAAGTTTACCCCGGAGACACTCGTCCAAACAATGCTGTTGTCGCTGACATTATGGAAGGCAATTTAGGAGTTTGCCAATGATGTCATGCTGCGGAAGGAGGATGCCAAACGGGAATGCCAGGCGCAGGGGCGTTGCAGAGGAGCTGCTGCTGCCGCTGCAGGAGAGGAGGAGGTTAGCTACACAAGTGGCACCTAAACCCAAGGATCCAAACCCTGGAGATCGGGACCGGGTAGTAGTGAGGGTTTGAGGGGTGAGGGAGATGGGCTGCATCACCCCTGCCGCACATGTTACGACATGAGGAGGTAAGTTATTAATGTAATGCGGGTAGTGCACACTTGGGCAGAGGGTGAACGACTCTAGCTGACTGTCTGAGTAGGTGTCATGACCCCAATGCTCATGTGGTGGATCGAGTAGCTGCATGAGTGGGGTCACGTTGACCAGATCCCATGGCCGAGGCACCAAACTAATTGAGGACCACCCCTACCTTGCTTCACAGCTTAGAGTAGGGTGGAATGACGCAGACAGAAGTAGGGCTCATAGAGTGTACAACCTTGGGCTTGCTTGCGGGCTTAGTAGGCTGTAAGAGGCTGAATGGCATCCGGCGGGGAACCTCCAAAAGGAGGGGAGTCGCGGCGCAGGATGAGGGCTGGAGACCACCTTACACTCAAGAAGAGCGCATTGCGCAGATATGGCTGAGGAGCAAATACTGGTATGGAAACCCACTAGAGGGAAGTACGGTACACTAGGAAAAGGATGAAGCAACAGCTGAACTTCCGGTGCGGAGGGCTCCTGGTGTGCAAGCCAGCACATCAGGGGGAAACTCCCAGGGGAGACATAGGCCAGTCGCCAAGGTACTCCTACTTGGTTGGAAGTAATGCTAGAAGCAGTTCCCAATCAAGTAGTGTCGTATGCAGTAGAAGAAATTCCCGCAAAAAAAAAAGGTGTGCGCCCCCACCTCTGGCGTCATACCCTACTCTGGTGGGTTTTGGTGCCAAATGTTATCATCGACCTTATCTGTGCTGTGCACATATCTTCAGAGTGGGCTGATACCCACCTCCTCCTACTTTGTGGGTACTATTTACTTGGGTGCTTAATTCTTGACCCTTACCTTTTCGGAGTGGTGGTCACCTGCACCTTAGGCCCCTGCTTCTATTTGCGTCATCTCGCCTTACTCGAAGCCATGAAGCAAGGTAGGGGCGGTCTGCAATCAGTTCAGTACCTTGGCCATAGGGTTAGGTGAACGTAGCCCCGCTCATACAGCTACTTGATTTACCACATAGGACTTGAGGCCATGACACATACCCAGTCATCTGGCTAGAGTCATTCACCATCTAACCAGGCATGTGCTACACATGCCACATTTAGAAACTAGCACATCAAGTTGAAACGTGTGTAGCAGGGGTGCTACTCGCCCCTGCAGTCCTTACTACTACCTGGTCCTGATCTCAGGATTTGGATCCTTAGACTTAGATGCCACTCGCGTTCCTTCTCTTCCTCTACAATAGCAGAAGCTCGTCGATGCCCCTACGCCTAGCGCTTGTGCTTGGCATCCTCCTTCCTCAGCATGATGTCATTGGCAAACTCTTGCACTACCTTCCACAACATCAGCGACAACAGCATTAATGGAACGAGTGTATCTGGGGTAAACCCATCCCTATCTAATGCCAGAGATGCCAGCAGCCTATCGTGCTGGGGGGACCATTCCAGATATCTGAATAGAGTATGTTCTGCATTGTCAGCCTTCTCCTGAGCACAGTGTTCACATCTTGGGCTAGGTACCCTCTTGATATTATACAAGAAGTTGTTGAAGCACCTATGCCTACTGAAGACCTGTGTGAGATGGAAGTCTAGGTCCCTATGACCATAGATCAAGGTGCTGGTCCACCTCTGGGGCTTACTTCTGTTCTCCTACAGCTGGTCCCATCTATTGGACTAGGTCTCTATGACCCACTCCTCTAGTTGCCTCTTCGCAACGCGAATTTCCCTCTTTGAGAGCGGCGGCGTCATCTCCTTTACTCCCTGAAGGGGCCCATCTCGTTTAGGCAACCAGATGTAGAGGTGGTGCTGTTGTCAGCGCAAGTTCAACCTCCAACGAGATGTTGCAGTACCCCGCTATTGTGCGTAACATTGTGGCACTTCCCCATACTGGTGCATCATATATTAAGACCAAATTTACTATGCTGACTAATAACTTCCTTCGTGGCTCCTTCAATACACACAGATTTGGCATCAGCCTCCCCAGGTTCCTAGCGACGCGCTTGGCTTTCTCACCTGCTTGCCGCAGGTGGTGGGCAAACAACACCAACCTGTCCACATATACTCTCAGATATTTGATAACACTAACGGTTTTCACCTCCCGAATGTGCAGGGTGGGGAAGTTCCTCTTCTATGTTCACACCATTACCTGGATTTTTTGGACCACAACTCTAGCCCTGCGTCCTCCATCTAGGTGGTGACTCTATCCAATGCTTTGTTCATTACCTGCTCAATATCTTCCAACATCTGCCTCCTGCCTATGAGGAGGGTGTCATCTGCAAACCCAATGATCTGAACACCCTCCAGCATTGCTTCTCAAAGCAACCCGTTATACATCAAGTTCTATAGGGTTGGCCCCAACACCCAACCCTGCGGTACTCTATAGCTCAGCCTTTGCTCTTCTAGGCCTTCCTCTGTCTTATAGGTAATGACCCTATCTCGTAGGTAATAATGCACCATCCTACCAATATACCCTAAGGGGCTCTGTTATTAGTGCGTTTAGGATGTCCCATCTTGCCATTTTAAACACATTCGGGATGTCTAGTGAGACAATGATGCGAACTGCACGAGTTGCTAGCGCCTCTCAAATTTCGCCTACTAGAATCCCCACAGCCTCTATGGTCCCTCTTTCTTCTAGAAACCAAACTACTGCCGGGAGAGTCCTCCTTTCTCATCTATCCAGTCCTCCATCTAGTTCAACTGCAGCTGCTCTAGTAACTTGCCCATTATATTGAGCATAGTTAATGGGTGGTAGGAGCTAGGTTCCCTCAGAGGTTTGTCGCTTTTTGGCAGTAGAACTAGTCTCCCCCTCTTCCAGTCTTTGTGGAAGATTCCACTTCGCAAACATATGTTGAAGGGGTGAAAAAGGCTCTATGATGCTATGTCGTGCACCACATGCAGGACCTCATTGGTGATGCTGTCAGGGCATGGCCCTTGTCGTGATAGTAACCTGCCAATGGCCTTCTCCAATTCCCCTGCAACAAAAATGGGCACTTGATCTAGAATTCCCTCAACCTCATATTAAAGGGAAGGTTGGTCTAGGAGTAATGTATAGACAATATGTCGGATCTACTTAGGACATCTAGTTTTGGAGATTGGTGGGCCATGCTTCAGCTTTCCACCCACCAACCTGTATGATAGCACCTAAGGGTTGCAATCAACATCCTTGCCCAACTTACGCAAGGCCTCTTCTTTAGCACTGTGCCTTCCTCTTATCCTTGTACTCTTGGTTGTAGAGCTCAGTGTTGGCTCCAACCCGCCAGTGGGCGTGCGTACTCTATGTGCTGCTGTGCACTCGTGCCTCAATTCGACTATGGTCTCCAACCACCAGTACTTGGCCTTCCATCCCCCCAGGTTTTGCCAGGGCATTGACCCATCACATGCTGTCTGGATAGCCCTAGTTATTTCCCTTATTGCCTCTTCTGATGTGACCTCTTATCATTGAGGCGGGATGTACCTCTCCTGGAATACTTCCATATTAATCTTCTTAACCAACCAGCCCTGTGTCACCTCTGGCACTCTTGACTGGGTAGGCGTGGCCAATACATCATATCTGATGTACTGGTCCTCATCCAACACCATCCATCTGTGGATCCTACAGGCAGCTCCCTGTGATGCCATTGTCACATCACTGATTGACTGCTGCCCACACCTGAGGAATGGGGGCTGGGCTCCGGTGTTGATAACCTAAAAATCCAGTGCCCCAACTATCGCCTCAGCTTTCTCAGCACACTCATTGGTCCCCAGACAACCCCAGAGCATGGATTTAGCGTTGAAGTCCCCAGCAACAATAACTGAGCCTGGCAGTCTCCAAACGCTGGTTTCTGGTTTTCAAAGTATTCTGTCGCCTCCTGGGTACTCATGTTGGGCAATATATAGCAGCTGTACAAGGGGACCCCACAGATGGTTACCTCCAGAAAACCATCATCCGTGTCCCTAATTACATTGACCACCACACTATTCCTCATTGCGATTAAAGCAAGGCCCTCCTGTCCCTGAACCACTGGTCCCCCCTCTTGTGGGGAGAGTCTCACTTGCCAGCATGACATATATGGACCATTCCTAGATTCTTTGGTCCAGAAGGTCATGGGGGGCATGAAAGTGGTTCAAGTTGATCTAAAGGACCTTCACCTGTGGGATCTCTTCTTCACTGTCACCTTGCCCCCATTAATGAGGCTCTTGAATAGAGGGTAGCGCAGCGTGCCCGATCTGTGTGCACTAGGCCTGTTGTGCGACGCACACACTGGGCAGTGCTCTTCGTTTTAACACTCCTTTGTCCTGTGACCCTCTCTTGCGCACCGCATGCAGGGCTTGCTACGATCTATTTGAGAACGGCACTGGCTGGCAGTGTGCCTGTACTCCAAGCACCGGTAGCAGGTGCACACCTGCGGAAACAAGCAGACCGTACATCAACACCAACCTTTCCACAATCTAGGCGCCCCCCCCTCTACGGTCAGCCTCTGGACAGTTTTAGTCTTTGCCTCTACCACCATTGTCTGGGTGCCCTCTGGTGTCATTCTCAGTATCTCCACCTTTGCATAGGCCTGCCACCCAGATTATTCTCTAAACTTATCGACTGCCATTTCCACTTCCTCTTTTGTGGCCTCTGGATTGATTTCTGCTACCAGTACCTTTTCTCGCGACAGGGGACACTACTTTCCTCCAGGTATGCGGCAACTCTTCTGCTGGCACTCCCCTTTGCAGCTCAACTAGGAGTGTACCATGTCTTATCCTACGCAACCCAGCAACCAGCTCAGATCTCGCAATCGCAGCCTTGACTGCCTTAACTGTCACCTGCGTAGTCCCTTCCCTCCTGCAAGGGCACTACTATGGCTTCTTTCCTTCCTCTAGCGGCTCGCATTTCTTTCCACTTCTGTTTCTATGGTGAGGTGGAGGGAGCATTGGTCACCTTTTCCTTCTTCTTCCCGTCCTTCCTCATTTTTGTTGGCACTCTTTACTATTGCTGTTGCTGTCGGCTCTTTTGTTACATCTCCCCCTTTGGCTGTGCTTTAGGCAGAAGACTCGTCATCACTAGTTGCTGCTTAGGGTGGAGCAGGGGTGGATAGTCAACATCCCCCCTCAGTTGCTCACATGGCTCCTTCCTGGCTTGTTCTACCGCTAGAAACTGTTCCTCACGTCTTTTGCTTTCCCTCTCAGCTTGAAGTTCGTGGCAGCGCTTCTTCTTCTGCTGTCATTCCTATAGGGTGGGAAGATTCGCACTATCCAGGCATCATGGTGAAATTTGGCCAAAAAAAAGTGACTTTAGTGACCAAATTCGGAGGAAAAAGTGACTTCTTTATTGCAAAATTTGTAAAAAAACAAAACAAAGAAAGAACATGTATTTAATGCAATGAACACATAAAAATACATTTGATGAAAAAATTCGTAAAAAACAAGTACAAATACAATGAACGTATAAAATACATTTATAGAAATATGAAAAGAGCAAAAAAACAAATCATTTTCCAACTTTGGCTTCTAAGTTAACAACGTTTTTATCAATAGCTTTCATTTTCTTATCAAGCTTAGACTGAATGTGGTCTACTTCAGAAGAGATTTCTTTTTCTACTCGTTTAATGGATTCGGCAGATGAAAGAAGTTTTTAGGCGATTATAATGGCAAAGAAATCTTTTTTTTCTGTTGCTTTTTTTAATTTTTTATAGCCCATGGAGAAGATTTCATCTACGCTTTGCGTTTCTCCGCTACTTTTTTCTTGGCCTTTTCTAATGACTTCTGCAGTGCTTCAATGTCTTTTTTGTCTTTTTTCAATTTTTTGAAACGGTCTTCTTTCTCTTGCTTAAGTCGGCGATGTTCTTTTTCTTTTTCAGCCTTTTCTTCTTGCTTTTTTTTAAGATCATTTAGGTACTGGAAATACAACGAATAGGCCTTCCGCCCCAAAGTAATAAGTTCTTTTGTAATCTGAACCAATTCGCTTTTATTGTTATACAACTTTACCTCTTCTTTTACATATAGTTGAGCATGTAAAGTTCTTTCCTTCATTCGAGTTTTCTCATCGGTCAGCATTTGTTTGGATTCCAAGAAGGACCTTTGTTCTTCAGCATTGCCGTTTCATTTAACAACTTCAGAAACATTTGGATATTTCAGCTCCCCACACGCATATCTAGCTTCGAAAAATGGTTTCCAAAACTCAATTATAGACTGGTTGTCAATAATAACAAAGTTAGGTCTTTCCAGTTGAAGTAATGCCCATTCATCTTGAAGAGTATCACTCCGAATAGCAAGAGGAAAAGCATTATAAACATCAATTAAATCACTGCTGCTTCTTTCTTCCTTAATTTCATCCGGGGACAAAAATCGGAATTTTTCGAGCATGGAATTATTACATTTCTTCAGTATATGTTGACATACAGCTATGTAATGAGATCAGACTTTCTTCTTGAAGTTCACTTGACATTTATCCGACAGTTCAGTCAGCTTTTTTTTTTACCTTCTCTTCGATTACAATTTTATCAAGATCTTTGAGGTGATTGGATTTAAATAATATCTCAACGTTTAGCTTATCTAAACCAATTTTGCACGTTCGGTTGATTGAAGCTTTCGAAATACGTTCTAAATGGCTATGCAATAAATGAATCAAAGGTTCATTTCTTTGGGAAAAAACCAGTGAATGTAGAAAAGAAACTAGCCATCGAATTAATAAATAATAATTCAGCTTCAACAGTAGGTTTTTAAAGAAATGCTGCAATAGGTATATATATACTTCTTATTAAGCATCAATTTTTCAAATTTTTCAGGTATTACATTGAGAAAATATTTTTTCAATTCAGGTAGCTCCTCGAGGAACCTGGCGGTAGCATCACCTAGAGTTAACCAACGCGAGCTAACGTGTTTTATTATTACGTGTTTAGGTATTTTCAGTTCTTCTTACACTAATTGGTACTGCTGCCATCTAGCCGAAAAATCTTTGAAAAAACCTCGTATAACAATGATCGTATCCGATATATCTCCGCCAAATTCCTGCAACCCTTTTTTAAAGGCATTGTGCACAGTGTGAATTTTACAAAATCCGATATTTAATAGAGGCTTGATGCGTAAGGTTAGTACTTCTTTATTCAGTAAACTGAAGATTGTCTTGTTCACATTTGGACCATCGTATCCTAACATCAGCGCATATCGTAAACTGAGGTTCAAGTTACTCAAAGTAAGCTCAATATTCTTCTCAACCAATATCGCAGTAGCCGCACCCATGAAGAAGGTTTCGAGTGACAATTTTTTGTTTTTAATTAGACCAATATCGAATCATAATTCTCAATTCTTTTCTCGATTTTTGGTTTGTTGTTTCATCAAACATGATTGTAAAATAAGTACCACGAACATCTTCGCCCATTTTTTTATAAAAATATGGTCCTAAAGCCTCTATTAGAAGGTAGTACATCTTTTGAGGAGATAGAGTGAAATCCGGAACAAAATTAGGATCCATTTTGCGAAAAACATTCACTATTCCATCACAAGAGTTCATTGAGTAATTATTTTGAACAGATTTCATGGCCCATATTAGCTCTGCTTGTACCGCAGTATCTCGTAACGAATATATTTCCAATGTAGAAGACGTTTATGGCTGCGAGTTAACATCAACGCGTTGAATTTGAGGAGTACTTACAGTAGGAGTGTTAGACTGGGATTTAGTTCCTGTGCTTTTAACGTGCATAGAAGAGAGTACTATAGATGACGTAGTAGACGATGTAGCGAGCGTCGATGATGTAGCGGACGTTGAAGGTAAGGGTACACGAATTCGAGTTGGTGATTCATTCTCCTTCATGTTCTTCAAATGCTTCACTGAATCCAAATGTTGATCAAGGGCCTGATAACCTTTTGTAATTGAGATATCGCATCAACAAACTTTACAACCAGCCAGATAGTCATTTTTTTAAAATAACTATTGGCGATACTGGGGACGCAGTAACCACGAATCATTAAATTTACATTTGCCCATATCAAAGACACGTTTTCTATAAAACAAACACCAAAAAAACCTGTTACAAAATTTACAAATTAATGAAAGAATGCGTACTGTTTGTGTTTGAAATTCATTCAAGTATTAGGTATTTTAACCATAACCATACGAAAATTTTCATTCAAAATTGGATAAAATTCGGTAGCAAATTTTCAATAGATCTAGATGGAATAATTAGGTATATATGTATCTACATGCAAACAAATGATAATTCAAAAAAATGATGCAAGAATGAGGGAGTCGACACAAGGCCATTCGCCTCCCTTTAAAGCACACTAAGTATACAATATCAAATATGTACTATGTTCTGTTCACGATCTGATCATGCTGTAGTATTATTAAGAAACAAACTGAAACAACTCACCTCAATTTTTTTCTACGCATATTGTTGAACATTTTCATATAACAGCGATGAAATTAGTGGAACGAGTAAAAATTCTTACTGAACCATCAATGTTATGCGAGTGGATGTTTAATTAATGACACAAATTGAAACTACGGCTGTAACTGTAAGAAGAGAAATGTATTAAAAATACTTATACGTTATGAAAATATGATATGATACTGTTCCTTTCTCCTCTTATCTAAAACAGTGTATTGTGTGCAATGTTTGCGTTCATGAAGAAGTAATTTGCAGAAACACTTACCTCAATGTATTTCTGTTTGTATTGTAAATTTTTCGCATACAAAATTAATAGACATTTGTACAAATCACGCCGATATGACCAAAAGAATAAAACGAAATAATTTTATGAGCGAAATTACACAAATAACACAAGTATTTTTTTTTGCTTCACACTGGGAACTAAAGTACAACATGCTATAACATTTCACGCTGCGCTGGTGGTTATATATTGAATATGCTTCCACAATATAAGAAACCGAAACCAAACGACACTTCACGCTTCCAACAGTGATTTTTTCAAAAATAATTTTTAAGTAATGTATTTTTTTTTTTTAATTTAGAAATAATTTTTGAAAAAAATGAGTTTTTAAAATTTTTTTTTTTTGAAAAAAGTGACTTTTAGAGGTAAAAAGTGACCAAAGTGACTTTTTAAGTGGAAAAAATGACCAATAGTGACTTTACTCGAAAAAAGTGACAAAGTCACTAAAAAGTGACCTCGCTATGATGCCTGGCCACTATCTAACCACTCATCACACTCCCGTGAAGATAGGACCAACACTACATCCAATAGGTGCTGGAGAGTGAGGATGTGAAAGTAGAGGGTAAAGAGTTGAGGATAAATGTAAGGGAGTACAAAACACTCGGGGGACTTTCGGGTGCCACCTGCTACATCTTATAACTGGTCAGATGGCTGCCAGGGTAATACCTTCCGCATCATGAAGGCTGTGGCTAGGTGTTAGGTGACGATAGCTAGTGGGGGCAACTTGCATCTACAAGGTAGACCGCATGTAGCGCTAAAAAGAAAATATAAAAAGTACGCTTCGCCTCCGTCACCCTATTGGAAGGCTTTGTGAACCCCTACCACTATTTTAAGTCAGTAACCCCACCTTCTCTCCTCCAGCATCATGTATGGAAATGAACTGGGGATATAGTGTACTTCTTATCCTCAATAATGATATAAATTCATATTAATTACATTTTCAGTAATTTGAGGCTCCTCAAGATCTACTTGGATTTTTATAAACCGCCATTTTAGATCCGTTTTGATGCAAATTCAAGAGGTCATATTCTGCTCGCCAACTAATAACTCCCCACACAATGTTTAACCTCTTTAATTTGATTTGGTTGGCAGAAATTGAAGATTCAAGAAATTTTATGACTCAGATTTTCCTCAAAAAGCTTTTTTTTGCTCCAGCTCCTGTGATGAGTCGTTTGGTAAGAAAAAACGCAACTTAACTTGATGACTAATTTTCATAAATAGGAATACACGAACATTAACAATGACACATATGGATAAATTTGCAGTGATTCGTCTTAAGGCTTTATTACTATTTGACCAACTAATAGAGTTGCAGCAGGTTTAGCTTAATGCTCGAGCGCTTACTTAATGATAAGGACTAATTCTCGACACATTCTTGACTCATTCTCGACTGACTCGAGATGGCCATTTCTGGAGTATTAGTTTCAAATAGGTAGGGAATAATTACTAAAGGGTTAAACTCCATGTTAGTACTTTTGTACTTTTTAGGATCTGAGCGTGCGATAGGCTTATAAAAAAAAGTATTTTACCATAGAATTTTATGAAAAAGAAAGAGTAGTAAAACATTGTAATTTTGGTTGGAAGTGTCTCATTTATTTTCCCTGTGTGTAGGTTAATAAGAAGGGTGATAATTGTTTAAATTAGGGGAGATATTTTTCTTGGTATTGTTTGGTTTTCTTTCCCTATATGACTCATCACGCTCCTCTCAGTCTGCACTTATGAAGCTGAAATTAGGATATATTAGTGTCCGTGACTCATTCTTTCATATGAGATCAAAAACAAAAAATTTGAGCAATTTACTCCTTCCCCAGCTACCATAAAAATTTGTATGATCTACTATTATTAAATTTATCAAAAAAACAAAAAAGGTTGTTTTGCGCATGTTCAAAGAGAGCTTCTCACCAAATTTTGAGCGTATTTTATGAACACCAGCCTGCTCTACACATGAGAGAAAAAAATATATGTATATCTTAAAATTCAAAATGGCAGATCACTCAAATTTTGAGGGGACCTAGAGAAGGAGCAAATTGCGCAAATTTTTTGTTTTTGATCTCATATGAAAGAGTGTGTCACGGACATTAACATATCCTAATTTCAGCTTCTTCAGTGCATTTTGAGGAGAGTTGGAGCAAAGCCTGTTTTTGAGGAGATTTAGTTTTCTGTATCTCACGCGTAGCGTCGGTGGGTGTTGATGAAATTTGCTCAAAATTTGATGAGGAACTCTTCTTAAAAATGCGTAAAAGTACTTTTTTGTTTTTTCGATAAATTTCAAATGGCAGATCACACAAATTTTGAGAAAGGCTGGGGAAGGGGTAAATAGCTCAAATTTTTTGTTCTTGATCTCATATGAAAGAAGAGTCACGGACACCAACATATCCAAATTTCAGCTTCCTAAGTTTATATTGGGATGTGTTATAGCAAAAAACAGCTTTTTGAAGAAGTTTTGAGTCATAAAATTTCTTGAATCTTCTATATCTCTCCACCAAATCATATTAAAGAGGTTAAACTTTGTGTGGAAGGTTAGTTGGTAAGCAGAATATGACCTCTTGAATTTGGATCAAAATGGATGTAAAATAGCGGATTATCAAAATTTAGGTAGAGCTTGAGAAGCTTCAAGTTAGTAAGAATGTAATTAATATGAACTCATATGAATACTGGGAATAAGAAATATATGTACTATATCCTTGATTGATGTTGGGAGAGGAGAGGGAAGGGTTATCGAACTTGAAATGTGATGGGAGTGCACGAAAGGTCGAAAATTTTTTATTGCTATGTCATATGAAGTCACTAACTTATTCTGATTTTAACTTCCTAAGTGAATTTGGAGGGTAGTTAGAGTAATAAGTGGCTTTTGAAGGGCAACTTAAGGCCTGGAAATTTCATGAATCATCCATATCTCATTACCAAATCGACTTAAAAAGGTCAAACTTCGTGTATGGGATTAGTTAATGACCAGAATATGACTTCTTCATTTTGAGTCAAAATGTATCTAAAATGGTGGATCATAAAGATTTGAAGTTAATTTGAGGATCCTACAAAGTTATTGTAGCGACACAGTCCGGTACGCACATGTGTGCACAACCGGCTACGTCAGCCAATGTAGCTTATTAATCAATTTTTATCTTTGATATAGTAAGTTGTTGTATCTCATCAAATACACGTCTTTGTTTACGTCGCGTGTTGTGTGTTCTTTCGTAAATCTGAGATTCAGATTCAGTCGTAGTTACTGCTTGTGGGATATTATGTGTTAACATAGGAATAAGATATAACAAGTGGTGACCCTCGACTCTGTTAATTTTGGTGGTATGTAATGGCCGGTGGAGATATAGAGCAGAAATTGACCAGCAAGCAGCGGGTGACACGTTTGGAGCTGCCATCATTCAATGCAGAAGAGCTAGATGTTTGGTTTGCTCAGGTAGAGATGTGGCTCAGGTTACTCGAAATCACCAATGATCGAAAGAAATTTTGGGCAGTTGCATCTGGCCTACCACCATCAGTCGCGAAGCGGGTTTTGGATGTTTTAACCTGCGAGCCAACAGAAGATGCTTACAATACGCTTACAAAACGGTTACAGACCGAATTTCAGCCAACCCGATGCGAGAAGCTGAACCAGTTACTAGCGGGATTGGAATTGGGCGACGAGAAGCCTATGTGGTTACTGTGCGAAATGAAACGATTGGCAACAGGAAATGTGCAGGACTCTACTTTGTACAAGCTATTTTTTGATTGGCTGCCAGCTGGCATCTGTACTGTATTAGCTGCAACAGACATTATAGACTTAAAAAAAGCTGCAATAGCAGCCGACGCCTGCGTTAGAACATTTAACGCCAACGCATTTGGCGTCATAGGTTTCACAACCTGCGCATGTAAGCCCTCTTCATGTAACACAAAGCTCTCAACCTATGCTTACTAATGCTCTTCCAAGTTTGTAGGTTGCAGCAACACCCTCTAGGAGGGAGTAATGTGGCGACGCAGCTTGGTACGCGCATGCATGCACAACCGGCTACGTTGGCCAATATAGCGTATTAATCAGTTTTTATCTTTGATATAATAAGTTGTTGTATCTCACCCAATACACGTCTTTGTTTATATTGCGCGTTGTGTGTTCTTTCATAAATCTGAGACGCAGATTCACTCGTAGTTACTGCTCGTGGGATATTACGCGTTAACATAAGAATAAGATACAACAGTTATAATTTGAGAAGTATGTGTTCATATGATTATTTCGTGGCAAGAAATATTACGATTGTTCTGAATTCAACTTCTCAAGTGTTATTAGAAGGGATGGGGTAGAGGTTTTCAGGCTTGGTGTTGGGTGTGGCCTATACTGATGAAAGGTTAAGTAATGTTATTAACAAATTAAAATAAGCTGCAGTTAAAAACTCAGCTCTAGTAATGTGGTACGGCTGCTTGTGTTTTTTTTTTCATTTTGTTTTCTTCCAGTAAGCTCTTATTAAATGTTTTAATTTTCTATAACCTTATTGTTGTATTTTCAGTCAGAGCCCTACGAAGCTGAATTGACTTGCAGCGATTTATTCTGCTCCAATACAAAATTGGCTGTTGGAACCTCAAAAGGTTCTTTGCTTTTGTACAGTTGGGGCCAGTTTTCATCATGGAATGATGAATTCCCTGGAATCTACTCTAATAAGCATGCCATCAATTGTATGATTCCAGTCACGGAGAATATTGTTGTAACTGGTTTAGATAATGGTTTCATTCGGTAAGAGTTTCTTTACTATTTGTATTTATGACAAATTCTGTACTTTAAGCTTTATGATGATAATACGTGGTACCTATTCTGCCTGCCGTTTCGTGCAAAAGCAAAGCTCAGATGCACCCAATCCGTGGAACACACACGCAACCAGATCACCTGCTTCCCACCAAAGTTCCTGATGCCAACGGAACGCATGTTCGACACCATTTCCTCCAGGGGAACCTCGAATAATCATATACGGTTCGATTACCCAAAAATAATCTCTCATCACTCGAAGAGAAAACTAAAATAAACTGTCATTACTTTAAAGTAATTTGCATTCGCTTAACCACTCAACAGATTCATATTTCTTTCAAAAATTAAAACAAGTGAAAATTTTTCCCTAAAAACTCCTTTGGTTATTACTCTCTAATTTTGTCGCTTGTTTTCTACTTCGACTCATTTGTCTTCGTTGGGATCATATATTGTCTCAGTTTTAAAGAAATATTCAAAGGAATATTTAAAAATATTTAAAATTCTTTTTTTTTTAAATAACACTCGACGAACTCTCTTAATCCAACGCAAGGAGAAATGTACGTGCTAGACACTAGCATGTCATAAGTCATGTTCGCAAACTGTCACTTGAGACTTATTAATCGACCATGATTATTCCACTAAACATTAAGTATAATTTAGATAAAATCACATAATAATCGATAAAAGGTTTTCTACTCAATACTTTAAGCATTTATATATAATTCTGTCGCTATGCACCTTACTACGTCTTCGCTCGCTTTTATAGAATACATCGAAAAGCACTAACCTGATATTGCAATTTTATTTCTACAAACCATCGACCAAATATTTATGTTAATTTTCAATACGGAAAAGTATTACATTAAGATGATGAAAATATATCGCATATCTGTTATCACCGATCTTAGAAAAAAGTTAAACCGGAAAATTTATCTCGAAAAACGTCTATCTTGAAGCAACAAGTTATATACAAACACCAATGTGTAAGGGGATGAATACAAGTAAATTAACTAGCCAATGAGGAGAAAGCAGTTATGAAGTATAAAATTTAGCCGAAACAAAGCGCCGCCATATTGCATATTACTACGTAATGAAATTTGTCGGTAAATTAGAACATTACTTACAGTCGCGGTCTAGTTCTTTTTTAGTTGCCACAACACATACATTTTCAAAAAAACACCTATTTTATCTTCGCAGCACCAAAATGGAAATGAAACAATTGCACCATATTAACACATGTATTACCATTTGAAAATTTCAGGCCATATCTCTCGCAATAAACTTTCGCAAAGAATCTTTACCTCTCGCATCTTTCGCACTTTTATTAAATCATCTCTCGCACGCTTGGCTTATTCGCTTTTCAACATATTATTTAGCCGTAGCCTTTTTTCGTCGAAACCACGCTCTTCGCTACCATGTTGGGGTTTTAGTTGGAATCCAATATCAATCAAACTTGTGATTTACCGCGGATGTATTAAATCACATATCGGAATGATTTAATATACACGTACCGAATTACACGTTTTCCTAAAAAAGGTTTATTGCAATAATAAATCGCAATCAAAACTAAAATAATTAAACGTGAGCGAAATGATGAAAGTGTATTCCAAAAGGTAAAGCAATAAACTGAAAAGTGTATGCTAGGAGCATTTCACTACTCCGACTGGAATAACCTGGATAGTTCTAGGGAAAAAGCAGAACCGTTTCACAATAATGTTGTTACTGCTAAAATACGGTAAATTACTTGTGTTGCCAACACGTATTCCACATGGCCAACTTAGTAAGCAAAACCCTACCTGTACTATTATTAGTATTCTAATCAATGTGTCCCAAAATTGTATTTTCGCCCTAAATTTCCTCAGATGAGGTCAAAAATGGGTTTCCTTATGATTTTTGAATTCTACGTGAAATTTTAACCCACTTTGATAGGTCGCAAGGTTACTTTTTGAAAAAGTTGAAGAAATGCATTTTTAGCTGAAATTACATACATGCGCAACTTCAATATGCAATTACTAGGTATTGTGACCACAAATTTTTAAGAACGAGGGTTCGGTAGATTCGAAATGCGTTCCTTTACCAATGTGTGAGCGATTTTTTCGGTCTCCGGGCATAATTATACTCATAGAGCAATTTAAGTGTGAAAAATGGCGAAAATTGCATAAAAACTGCAATAAAATGCAGTTGTGACCGCAGCCAATAGATTTGAACTCATATTTATATTCAGTTGACACCCGCCCTTTCTAACCCCATTGAGTTTTTTTGGTCTCCTTGAAGGTTAAAAAAAGAGGGTTTTTAGGTCTCAGCTCCTCATTGTGACCGCGACCATCGCTAAAATTATAATATTTCCTAATGCTCAACCTATATCTACCTATTGCCAGCTGAATTTTTTGGTTCGCAAAGAATCCCGCAGGTTGAACACTTTTTCGAGATGGGCTGTAGACTATGTTAACTACTTGCTATAAAAAAGTAATTTTGTTATAATTTTTTTTTCACCTTTATTTTTAGAATCCTCTTCATGGAAGAGATTTGATTTTTTTTTTAATTTTATTCGTATTAAAAAATGTTGTGTATAAAAAGCCTATTTAACTCCTGCTCTCTCCTCTAATACTCGTGGGGGAACACTTTTCAGCATAGCACATATGAACGTAATCTCACCCGATAGTGTTGGAACTCGTAGCGTGCTGTATATTGTCTACACCACTCCTTGAATATCCTTTGTAGTATTCCACGCTTTACCTTACGTTATATGGGTTGAAATTTAGATATGGCTCTGCTCAAAATTCCCTAGACTTGATTGCCAAACCTCATATATACACATATAAGAAAGTAAGGATACCTAATCAATAATATACTTTCGGTACTATCATTTCAGAGCTACAAATCTATTTCCAATGAGGCATGTGGGCATTGTTGGTCAGCACAGTAGTACCATAGAATGTATTGACATCAACAAAGATGGAAAGCTCTTGACTACCAGTTCAATTGATAAAGAAATACATTTTTGGAATATTGAGTATTTTGAAGACGTAATTATTACTGATAAAATGGTAACAAATAATAACAAAGCACGAGAAAATAATTTGCCATCATCTCATGGCATCAATGTAGACACCTTTTTTTCAGGTATAAAATGAAATACATTGTAATTCTAATGTAATAACAATGGTCGCTTCTTATGTTTGTTTTTTAGTAGTCTCACATTGTGCTGTTTAGAAAAATGTACGCTCATCTTTTCCTTGAAATCTATCCAATAGATTTAAGAAAATTTTTCAATTTAGCTTCCACATATATATGTAACTGTTAAAGTAGAATATTAGCTCATATCGACCATACCTAGTTATTGTCGACATTAACAAAAATGAGCATTTGACATCAGTTAAAGTGGGAAGTATCAGCTTTTACTACTTATTTTCGACAATAATGGTTGACGCACTATTAAAGTCGATGATTGTTTAATTCTTCGTAAATCCTCAAGATAATTCATGTAAAATTGGAATGCAATGGACACATAGAGCTGATAAGCTGAGAGTGAATGTGTTATGAATGAAATGAACTTTAGTACTGCATAGTGTTTCAAATTGTTACAATATTCTAGTAAAATTTTAGGAAAAATCGCAAAATGAAACCGAATTTTTATCTTGAATTACAGTGTTTTGAAAGTAATCCGAATTGCGTGTTATTGTCCGCAAAAAAATGTAATGAATATGTTAAAAAAGTATATAATATAAAAAATATTGTTACAAAAACAGGATGGAAATGATTATCAAACGATGCGACATTATCACGTGCTTCATGTTGATGGAGTCTGCATTTCAGCCTAACAGCAATGGAGAGGTGCAATCGTTCTCGCATCTGTTCCTTATTGAACGATGAATAAGCGCGTGCAACGATGATTGCCTATCGGCCTTTGCAGGGGTAACCCATATTTTTCAAACGAAAGAACACTGAATTTTACTGTTAAAAAAGAAATTAATCACAAATAATTAATTCCATATCTAATACATACCATTTTTTATTTTGAGATAGTTTTGTTTATATGTACTGATACAAACTAACTCCATTTTAGATGACACTAAGGCTTTTGATGAAAATATTTTGCTGAATAAAGTAAATTTTTATTGACCGACTAACTCCTGCTATGAGATGACGATATTATTACCCCTTCGAAGAAACTTGATAGGCTACGCCAAATACCTACAGTTATTTTTTCTATCAATTACGACATTGCAGTAGCAATATTCATCTCAAAAAAAAAAAAAAAATTATTTCGTGTTTTTTCCTCAAAATTTTGTATTTTTAATTTTTTATGCAATTTAGCTGCCCCTTCGAAGTGTAGAATAGGCAACTATAACATATTCGTTGCAGAACACTTCAAATAATAATAATCTAACGCAACAAGCTCAACTCAATATTAAATAATACAAAAACATGTAAAAAAATCGATGTGTACATTTATACACATGTGATGTTTTTTTTTTTTTGTTTTTTTTTTTGAAGAAGTCCTCACTCCCAAACGTGCCTTTAGGGTTAAGGGAATTTTATTGAGATAAAGAGTAATTTATAATTTACATGCACCTTTCTACAAGAATTCTACGCAACTAAAATAAAGAAATAATAAAATTTTAACTTAATGCTAGATTAATCTATATATTCACCGCTTGGGCACATAGCGATATGGAATATCTATATGAGAAATTGAAGAAGAAACCGAAAATAAGAATAGAATAGTCAATAGATGGATAGAAAAGATGAAGAGAAAGAATTTTTAAGCCATATCTCAAAGCCCCCCCCCCACCCAGAAGAAGAAGCCACCACCCACAGCCTACCAAAATCGCACTCGTCTGACCTGTTCGTTTTGTCAGAGCGAAGAGGAAAAGAGACGAGTGCACGTCAAGGGCATCACTTGCGTGCAGGCGACATAAAAAGTGTCCTGTCCACGTCCCTTCTCCCTGTGGAGAGGTGGGGTGATGCTGGGATAAGTGGGGTTGAAAGAGAGGTATGGTGTGCTAAACATCAAAAAAATTTGTGATGTATTCTAGAGTTGAGATAGGTCACGATGTTAGAAATTATATGCACATCAGCACATGAGTTGCATCTGTGCTATAAAAATATTACTCAGCAACAACAGCATCGATCGTCTCCTTTTTTCCTTAGTTTAGTGTTGAATTTTCAACTTGAACTACATATTTTAGAGAATGTAGGGTATAACTAGGTAATGTAAACACTAACTAGTTGAAGTGGATGTTTTTTTTTCTGATTTTTCACATTACTTAAAATGATACGGTAATGTCAATAATAACTTTCAATGCATGTAAGTACCAAAATGGTTGCGTATTACATTTAAGAATAGCATAATTATTATGACATGAAAAAAAATGTATTGAAAATCATTGATGTAGTTGTAAGGTTAAAACCAGAGTAAGGTCATGATGCACAAGTAAAGAATTAGGTAACTATGCAAAAACAGGAGAAAGTAGGCGTCAAGCAAAGTGCTTTCAACTTATATAAGGGGGACTCCATTTAAACGCAACCCGCAATATGTGACTTCATTATAGACCTCTAACGTTTTTGCTTTTGCTATAAAATATAATAGTGTTGTGTTGTGTTGTATTTTAATTTTCAAATATTTTCTGCAAGAACGATGTGTTTGATTTGAAATCTATTGAAACAATTTGAAAATTGTATATAATATTACCGTGATATTGAATTAGAAATATAAATTTTTGAAGATTACAATCTATGATTACATTAAGGAGAGTATAGTTGTATAAAAACCTTATAGTTGTATAATATTCATTTAAGCAAGTAATCCGGAAGAAGTATTCAAATTTAATTTTTTTTTGAAGTTTGTTGTTAAAAAATGAAATAAAAGTTAATATGAAAATATTTTTAATCACATTCTGATGAAAAAAATCAAATCAAAATCGCCTTTATTCGGGATGGGTATTCCAATTTTTAATGTTTCATTTTAGTTTTTCGAAATAATTTTTGTTTTGGTCATATTGATTTCGAGTCCTGCTTCTTTACTTTCACTGTTTAGTTCTATCATCATTTCTTTTAATTCCTCAAAATTTTTTGCTATTAGTACTATGTCGTCGGCGAATCTCAAGTTGTTTAAAAATACACCATTTATTTTCAACCCCTTATTTTCCCATTGTAGTTTTTTAAATATTTTTTCTAGGGCTATATTAAATATTAACGGGGATAGTGGGTCACCCTGTTTTACCCCCTGCTAATATCGAAGTAATCCCACTCTACGTCTGTTACCACTCTTGCCTTCAAATTAAGATACATTTGTGAAATTATATTAACATAACTTTCCTCCATACCTCCCTCCAATAGTGCATGTATCATAAAATTGTGGTGTATGGAATCGAAGGCCTTAGAGTAGTCTATAAATGCTATGTGTAGGTCTAATTGAAATTCATTTGTCTTTTCAATGACTTGATAAATCCTGCCTGATCGATTGTTTGATTTTGGATGTACGTATTTTTTATTCGATTACAAATTATTTTTGAGAAGATTTTCGAGACTGTGGGACTTATACTAATTGGCCTATAGTTACTTATTTCGTGTTTGTCCCCTTTTTTAAATATTAAGATTATATTGGAATATTTCCAAGCCTTAGGGATGGTGTTTTCTTTTAGTATTTTGTTAAATAGGTTAAGTAAGTGTCGATTGAGATTTTCTCCCCCATATTTTATCTGTTCGTTGAATAATCCTTCGCTTCCAATTGCTTTATTATTTTTCAAATTTTTGACGACATAGTCTATTTCCGATATTATTAGTTCGAGTTCTAGGAACTTTCCCAATCGTGAAGTCGGAGCTTGGTGGATACCTGTTTGGTTTATTTTCTTACTATAAAGTTGTGCGTAGTACTTCGAAGCTATATCGTTTATCTCTTCCCTTCCATATTTTACGTTGCCTGTGTCGTCTTTTAGATACCTATGTTGTCCATTGTCTTCCGAGTGATAAATGCTTTTTAATTTTTTTTATGTTTCTAGATTCGTTCAATATAGATTCAATCGTATTTTTCTTTTTTTCCCTATTATATATTCTCAGTTTTGTTTTGATTAGTTTGGATATGAGGGATAGTTCTATTTTATCCTTGGCGAATTTATGTCTTTTATGTTTTATGATTTCCCTCTTTTTAATAATTTCCAAAATCTCCTCTGGCAATTTATTTGTGACGGTGGTTTTTTCTGTTATGTTTTGGGAATTTTTTATTATTTTTTGAATGATATTTGTTAGATTTTCGAGGTAAGCGTTCACATTTAATTCTTTATATTCCACTGAATTCTCCCATTCCTTCAATTCCATATCTAATTCGTTTTTATATTTAATGAGGGCTTCAGACGATAATTAATTAGGGTAATGAGTATTGTTTTTTTCTTTCGCTTCGTTATTTCTATAGATCCATCGTTCTAATGGGATTTCGTAGAGAATGAGTCTATGGTCTGAATCAATTCTGGGATTTGATATTACATCAAATTTTTTAATTATGTTGGAATTTGTTGGAACTAGCATATAATCTATTTGATTTTTACAGTCGAGGTTTGGTGATATCCAAGTCCATATCAACTAATTATGCTTAATATCATAATATACTAGCAGCGCAAAGCGCTGCTAGCTGGGGGCTCTCCCCCCAGACCCCTGTTGGTCGCTCGCTCACATCGTTTGGTTTTCTTATTTCTCACTCGCTTCGCTCGATTCACTTTTGAATAACAATCATTAATTTCATAAAGTAAGCATTTTTTCTTTCAACGTAGAAATATTAATTTTTTCTTTCAATGCAGTGGAGACTGGGCATATAGAACCGGCCGGGCATAAAGAATCATCAAACTTATGGCTATGCTGTTTATTCTGAAAAGTTGACAATTGTAACGGGTGCGTAAGCGCAACATTACGTTGAACGGCAACGTTTTACGCTCTACTAAACGAGTAAGAGATATCAGTGACATAGTTTGTAACTCACTGATTAAGTGCGTCACGACGCGTTTATAAGCTATACAAACGTGGCTATTACACACAAAAAACGGAACACAGAACAACTCGCCTTTCATTGATATTGCACGATCGGCGATTACAATTTTTGAAGATTGCTGCCTTCGGCGCGATCTTACTTTATAAACAAAAATAATAAATACTCTTTGAGAAGTTCGCAGCCTCAGGCGCGAACTTTTTACAACTCCCTAATAAAAAAATATATATTTCTTTTTTCGCAGCCTTTGGCGCGAAAAAATAAAAATAAAACTATTTTTGATATTTTGCTGCCTTGTGCGCAAAACCATAAAATTCTACGCTTATTAAAATAATAAAAACTCAGTGCACCAACTTAACTTACTACCTAAAGGTCGGCAATCAAGACGGTGATTGCACACCTATCACTTAAGTGCTAAAGCATTATTTTTGCCTGTGGACCGCCACTTTGTGGAGGTTGCGCACTCATTTTTATATTATGCAAATTTATTTTATTCTTTAAGACTGAATCAGTATTGTAATTTTCTACTATATAATTGAGGAGGGTAAAAGTTTGTCCGAGGTAAAGTCGAGATACACGCAACGATGAAAGTTGCGAGTGGTTTCATGTGATAGGGCTGAACGAGGAGATCATTCTTAACGCCTCAGGCACTCACGAAAAGCTCCATGAAGCTCGAAAAAAAGCTTTAAAGAAACGACCAGTAAATGGGCCGAAGAAGTTGTACACATATCTATGACGCTCGACCAAACGTCATTCCACACCCCTGAAGAGTAGTTAATATATTGTCCACCAGGATCTCCCTATGATGTGCGCAATTTTTAAATTTTGGACTTGGAACGTGAGATTGTGTGACCTCACGTTTCATTGAACCAGCTCACGTTTCAATATTATCAGTAAAATTTTATATATGTAGTAGGAATGTGAGGTTGTGTGAGCTCACGGAAAAATTGAACCAGCTCATGTTTTAATATTATGGAGTAAAATTTTATATATGTAGCGGAATGTGAGTTTGTGTGAGCTCACGGAAAAATTGAACCGTGAATTAGCGTGACGGGGCATGAGTCAAGGTCTTTTAGTTCGCAGTTTTTTAGTGTTGCAGAAACGTGAGTTTTTGTGACTTCACATTTCATTGAACTGTGAGTTGGCATGACGGAGCATGAGTGGAGGTATTTTAGTTCCCTAAATGTAGCAGGAGGTGAGAGGATGTCCTCAAGTTTCATTCAACCAGCTCATGTTCTAATATGGAGTGCACTTTAATTGAACCAGCTGGAGTTGTAATAAAGTAGTGGTGTGGTCATTTGTAATATGGAGTAAAAAGCATAAGGATCCCTCCTCATGGTACCTCACGTTGAATGGTTAGCGAACGAAATAAAACCTCAACTTATGCATTCGAATGGCATCTTATGCGAATGGTTGACTAACGAAATTATTATTTTAGACATTTTTCACTGTCTATGTTTTGAAATAATTCAACGAATTCCGATGTAGATGTATCAATGTTTTTTATTTTGTTTTTTGAAGTAATTTTAATTTGTGGCTAACTGAGATTAAAGAAAAAAAAATTAATTTTAACGTCGTCAATATAATTTGAATGAATAGAATTTTTTTAAATGAATAATAACATTACTTATGTATGTATATGAAATTTTGTATATCGATTTAATTTTTCAATTGCTCCTTTCATTAAACAAGTAGTAAGCAAAAAGTTATTTTTTGAACTTGATCACAAATTTTGAAAAAAAATTAGAAATAACATTGACAAAAATTTAGTTTTCAATTTTTAAAAATTTTGGTTAAAGAAATGATAGAATTTACCATCGTGATTTCAAAATTTTTTTTCCTTTAATAATTCGCAAAACAAAGCAAAGAAGAACTATTACCATCGAAGAAGTTGACAATAAAGATTAAAAAACCCCTTTCAGTATATAAAGAAGCACATGCTTAAACACCCCGTCCGAAGGATAGGTATAGATTACTAGTACTTATATAAAATATTACTGTAATAAAGGTAATTCATCCCACGAAAACTTTTGTTTTTCTTTTACCATAAGAATCACTCGTCGCACAATATTTGATATAGGCATTTGGTAGAGATTTAAGGTGGTAATATTTTGCAACCTGACATTTTTTTTATTTTTTTATTTTTTCGATTTGACATAAGCTGACGCTTTTGAAAACGAAAACATTGTAGAGAGTGTCCCAAAAACAAACTTTACACACGATAGGAACACTTTTCGTGATTTTGCTAATTTTTTTATAAAATTATTTTTTTCAATTAAAAATAATAATTTCCACATATCGTTGGCATTCTTCTATTTATGAACGCGTATTGTTTTCAAAATTCATAATAACATTTGCACTCAATACGCGTACGCCTCGCAAAAGGGAACAAAATGTCCGAAACTTTGTGAAATAATATTGTGACATTTTGGAGATGAAGTAGATTCTTTGAAACCTAATTTACGAATAGCTGTCCATAACTTGGCGGAGGGGGTATTTTCATTAATATTTGAGATAAACTATCGCCAGGAAGTTCTTTTGGCTTGTTTGATGACAAATTGAGCTTTAGCTAGCTCCTAGGTGACGATAATTGAATAGGTTATTCATTGAAGGATTAGATTTGAGCGTTTTTAATGCTTTGCGTCTATTTTTAATAGCGGTCGAACATTCGTCTGTCCACCAAGGGACCGTTTTTAGACGAAATGGTATTATTTTTGGAATACTTTTCGATGCTATATTGAGGATTTGTTCACAGAAGTTAGTGATAATTGTATCAATGTTTTGGTTTAAATTGATATTAGGAAAATGATTACATAGCTCTTGAAAGTAATGCTAATTCGCTTTATTGAAGTTCCATTTAGTTGGAGTATTGTTGGCGTGGTTAGAGCTGGATGCAATAGAAAGTTGAATCAATTGGGGAATATGATCACTACCTGCCAAATCGTCATTATGAAAAACAGTAAGGTTGTCTCCAAACGATGGTGATCCTATGATAAGGTCTATAGTTGATCAGGTATTAAAAGATTAATTGACGTAGCTAGCGCCTGTAGATTTGTTTGTAATAGAATTTGGGTATAGAAAATCGAATTTTTAATTGCTAATAATACGCCGCTATGAGCTCTGCTCATATTTTGGTTTTAATTGCGAATCAGTTTACTAACTTTATTTAAATTTTTGCAATTTATATTGTTGATAAATTTTTATTCATAAATTTAATTCTGATGAAAATTCGTTACTTAACAAATGTTTTGATTATATATAGATCCATGTTGCAGCATTTGTGTTACAATTGTTTTGATAAGTTTTTCACAGCTTTCTCACATTATGATACTCCATCTGTGTCGCAAGTCTCTATGAATTTCTTGATTGAAATCTACAAAAACTGGCATATTCCGTTTAATACACTGGCCTCTTGCCATAATTACTTGCATTTAAAGCAATCCAATAAATCATCTCGACTGGGATCATATTCAAAGCTCTATTGGCAATAAAAACCGCATATAAAAATACAGCGCGTCAATTTGAGACTATAACGTGTGTTACTGTTGAGGTGAAAAATTATTGGTTACTATTTTAAACTCGCGTTTGTACCGTTTTTAGCTGAGTTTTTAACAAAACGATAGCTATTACAGCCTACCTGATTTGGGAAAGGAAGGTCGGGGGAGGGTAGGGTCTTCAAATCTTTGCGTTTCAGACCATTTTTAATCATCTGGCAAATGTCCAACTTTTTGGTATATATATATATATATATATAGATATAGTTTTAGTCATAGTGGTGCCCGTTTTAAGCATACGAAGTCATTGTGGTGCCCGTTTTTAACGTTATGGTGCCCAAATTGGGCACCACAAGGTTTTTAAGCTAAAAACTATCAGAAAATGATCGTCTCACCCCTCTGGGTCCACAGCTGAAGTTTTAGAGGTGGACACCACAATGACTGTATTTATATATTAAAAATTAAAACCCTTATAAATACTGGAGTTTATGGTATATATACCTTGTGGTGCCCGATATGGAATCCTTGAAAGACACTTTCTTTGTGGTGCCCGGCATATGGCCGGGCGCCTCATAGTTCAAAATATACAAGGGCATCACAAGATATTGAATACGTATATTCATATATATATATATATATATATTTTCCCCCACGCGTAGCGCCGGCGAGTATTCATAAAATTCGCTCAAAATTTGGTGAGGAACTCTTCTTCAAAATGCGCAGAAGTATTTTTTTTGCTTTTTCGAAAACTTTCAAAATGGCGGATCACTCAAATTTTGAGGGGGGCTGGAGAAGAGGCAAATAGCTCAAATATTTCGTTTTTGATCTCATATGAAAGAGTGAGTCACGGAAACCAACATATTTAAATTTCAGCTTCCTAAGTGCATTTTGAGGCGAGTTAGCAAAAACCTGTTTTTGAGAAAATTGGGTTTTTTGTGTCACTCACTTTGCGCAGGCGGGTGTGGATAAAATTCGCTCAAAATTCGGTGAGGAACTCTTCTTGCAAATACGCAAAAATAGTTTTTTTGTTTTTTCGATAAATTTCAAAATGGCGGATCACTCAAATTTTGAGGGGGGCTGGAGAAGGGGCAAATAGCTCAAATTTTTCGTTTTTGATTTCATATGAAAGAGTGAGTCACGGATACTAACATATCCAAATTTCAGCTTCTTGAGTGCATATTGAGAGGAGTTAGATCAAAAAACGGCTTTTTGAGGAAGTTTTGAGTCATGAAATTTCTTGAATCTTCCATATCTCCCCACCAAATCAAGTTAAAGAGGTCAAATTTTGTGTGTGAGGTTAGTTGGTGACCACAATATGACCTCTTGAATTTGGATCAAAATGGATTCAAAATGGCGGATTATCAAAATTTTGAGTAGAGCTTGAGGAGCCTCAAGTTGGTAAAAATGTAATTAATATGAATTCATATGGTTATTGGGGATAAGTTGTATACTATATCCCGAATTCACTTCCATACATGATGTTGGAGGGGAAGGCGGGGTTATACCTAAAATAGTGGTGGGGTACAGGAGGGTCGAAAATTTTTTATTGTGTCATATGATAAAATGAGCCCAAGTGACAAACGTATTTTGATTTTAGCTTCCTCAGTGATTTTGGAGGGGAGTTAGAGCAAAAAACGGCTTTTGGAGGGGAAATTGCTGCAGGAAATTTCATGAATCTTCCATATCTCATCACCAAATCGGCCTAGAATGGTCAAACTTTGTGTGTAGGATTAGTTTGTGACCAGAATATAACCACTTAAATTTGAGTCAAAATGGATCCAAAATGGCGGATTTACAAAATTTGAAGATAATTTGAGGACCCTCAAATAGTTATAATTTGAGAAATATGTGTTCGCATGATTATTTCATGGCAAGAAATACTACATTTTTGCCAAATTGAACTTCTTAAGTGTTTTTGGAAAGGATAGGGTAGGGATTTTCAGACTTTGTATTGGGTGTGGCCTGTAGTGATGAACGGTTGAGCATGGTTATTACTAAATCAAAATAAGCCCTAGTTAAAAACTCAGCTCCAGTAATGCGGCATGGCTGCTTACGTTTTTTTTCTCGCGTCGATCGTTTTATCACGTCATTCTTGTCTCGCGTAACTCATAATAAATTGTTCTCTTAAAAGGTTATGGGCCCAAGTCCGATGTAGGTTAATGACACGGATGGGTCAGTGAACTGTCAAGGTTTTTTTTTCTTTTTCGCGAAGTTTCGAGCATTTTCTTTTCGAATTCTTTTTTTTTTCTTTCGTATTTTTAATTCGTAATGGAAGACCATAAATTCTTAAGATTGACTGGGAGAGAGAATTACGCAGTGTGGCGTTTTCAGTTGAACGTCTTATCAGACAGTAATGGTTATTACGAGGTAATTATGAAAGGGAAGAATGTTGCTGCGGATAAAAATAAAGAAAATGCCGAAGATAAAACTTGGAAAAAGGCTGATCGTGAGGCGCAGAAACTTATCATAACGTCACTGTTGGAAACGGTTCTGTCGAATTTGGTGACGTGTACAACGGCTGAACAAGTGGTGGTCAAAATAGAAGCGATGTATGGCAGTAGTTTGGAATTTTGGTTAAGTAAACTGCAAATCAAATTTAATGCTTTTTCATATAAAAGTAATTCCATTTCTGAGCATATTTCCTCGCTCGAAATGATTGCGCATCAGATGACTGTTCTTGGTGATAAAATTTCTAATGGCATGTTGATGTCGAAAATTTTAAATACATTACCGAAAGAATATGTTCATTTCCATTACGCCTGTGATTCTACTCTAGCAAGTGATAAAACTTTACACAAATTAACATCGCGTTGATATTAGAAGAGGAGCGTATAAAATCAAGAGAAGTGTCGTTAGAGTCTGTAGCGTTGAAAACTACAAGTTTTTCAAAGGTAACCTGTTTTCATTGTGGAAAATCTGGTCTTGCAAAAAGGAATTGTTTCCAGTTGGGAAAGTCTACGATACAGTCATCAAATGAAAAATCATAAAAATGTTTCAAATACAATAAGTTTGCTCATTTTAAAAAGGATTGCCTGTTAATTAAAAATTGTTCGGGTTTGAGTTCGAGTCCGACGGGTTCGTCATCATTGGGTTCATCTAGTTCGTCGTTGGCGAAAGGGTTGTGTGCCTGCGTTACTGCGTTAAGTTGCTGTGATTGCGATGATGATCAAGTATGGTATCTAGATTCTGTAGCAAGTGATCATATGACGTCGAATTTTCAATCCTTCGAGAATTACGAAGCTGTGGAAGATAAGTTTATAAAATTGGGTGATGATCGGTTGTTATGTGTCGCAGGTGTTCGAAATATTTATATTCGTACGGTTACTGAAAATGTAAAGAGTGTAAAATTTTTATCGACAAGTTCTATATGTTCTAGATTTGAAATTTAATTCATGTTCGGCTAATAAAATTATTGAGAAGGGATATCGTTTAGAAGCCAGTAAAAATAATTGTTATTTCAATGATGGAGATAGAATAATTCTAGTGTGTAAGAAAAAAAGGTCGTTGTGGGTCGTGGATTTTGATATAATCGAAAAGGAAAATATAGATAAAGTCGAAAACTATTCTTGCGCTTTAAAAGTAGAATTTTTGAAAACATGGCACGAGCGTTTAGGGCATCAAAATATAAATTACGTATAATTGGTTCTCGCTGAGAATAATATTAAATATTGTAAAGAAAATTTTTTTCAATGGTTACGCGTTAGGAAAATCGCATCGTTTATCGTTTCCAACTACAAATACGAAATTGTTAAATCTTAGTGAAATAATTCACTCAGATATTTGGGGACCAATGGAAATTTCTTATTTAGTTGGTAGTCGATATATGTTATTATTTAAAGATGATTATTCGCATTTTCGCACTATTTATTTTTTGAAAAGTAAAGGAGATGTTTATAAATATTTGGATAACTTTGTGAGATTTGTTAAAATAGATACAAGTTCTCCGTAAAGTTTTTCGAACAGATAGGGGTCGTGAAGACTTAAACAAGGACGTTCGTGAAATTTTGGAAAAGCATGGAATACGTCATCAGTTGACAACTGGATATGCTCCAGAACAGAATGGTTCAGCTGAAAGGGAAATTCGAACATTGATCGAATCAGCACGAACGATGTTATATAATAAAAATTTAAGAAAGGCGTAATAGGCTGAAGCCATTAATACTGCTGTTTACGTTTTAAATCGAACAGGCACATCATCGGTGAAGGATAAAAATCCTTTCGAGCTTTGGTTCGGTAGAAGTTCGGATATTTCCCATTTACGAGTTTTTGGAGCAGAGGTCTACGTTCGTATACCGAAATGCAAGCAAAAAAGATGGGATGTAAAATCACAAAAAGGTATGTGATATAGAAATTCGGGGGTATCCAACAAAATTATTAAAAATAAATTACGTTCACGCGTAATTCTCGGTTATTACTTGACAATAATTGTGTAAGAACCGCGTGAACGCATCATTTAAAGATTAAAACCAGTAACAACGATGTTGGCAATGTATGTAATTCATGCACTGCGTGTATGGACAGTTGTTCATGCATTCTTTTTCGTATTAAGATGGTACGTTTTTAATTTCGTTAAAGAGAGATATTCGAATCTTCAAAGTTCGATTTTCGATTAGATTTATATTTTGTAATTGACATGATCGCGATGTGATTTAGTTTATATACTATTCACGTTTCTTAAAAACAATTTATTGTTACATTTTTAATTTGAAATACTCGCGTGTATCTCTCGCGACAATGTGACCGCGTGTATGTTATTTGCTGCTGTTCAAGAACATTCAAAGGATAAGTAATTCGTAAGCTTTATGTCTTATTTTTACTAGCGTCGCCACCGTCCGACTTGTTCTGTCGTTCCTTTCATAATAAAAATAAATTTTAATTTTAATTTTTTTTCGGATTTTTCTATAGTTAGGAAAACACTTTGACGGCGTAGTGTGGTGCAGATAACTGCACCAAGCCGCCTCATGTGGCTGAAGCCAACTTCAAAACTTAGCCTTGCGAAAATATGAATCTCCTGAGATCGCTCGCTTCTGCTTGGCGAACATATATGTGGAATTAACTCGTCTGGGCCAATGCCACAGGTATTTTTATAGGATACGACAAGAATGTTAAAGGCTATAAGGTTTGGTTAAGCGAAAATTCTGAAATTTTTATGCACCATGATGTAATTTTCAAAAATGAATTTTAGGTTTGCGATAAACGTAATAGTGTAAATGACTGTGATAATATAATACTTATTTATGTAGAGCCGAGAGAAAATTTATTGAGTAATAATAATGATAATATTGTCAGTTAAGTAGATGATGTCGCAGATTTAAATAGCAATACGCATAGTAAAGAATTAGTTGATACTGAAGAAAATTTACATGTGAACGATTTTGCTATTGGAGATATTATGATGGAACGAAACAATGATGTAGAAGATTATCTAATTGAGCAAATAAATTTTGTTGATTCTGTCGATAATGGAAATAAAACGTCGCTAAGAAATTGTGATAATTTGAAACCAGGAATCGTCTAAGTTATAGCTGTTTTTCATCGATCGCTATGGATGAACCTGATACCTACGAGGAGGCAATTAGAAGTAGAGACAGGGAAAACTGGAAAAACTCCATGACTCATGAAATTAATTGCTTACATAAAAACGAGACGTACAAATTTTATGATTTACCTAAAGGAAAAAATTCTCTTGTAAAGAAATGGGTTTATAAAGTAAAATTAAATAGTAAAGGTGATATTGAACATTATAACGCTCGATTAATAAAGGGTATGCATTTGCTCTGGTAGCAAAATGCGAATCTATTTGAATGATTTTATATGCAAGACTCACTGTTATGGAATAAAAAATTACTTTTGAAAAACCACGTGCAAAATTAACGTAAATAAAAGCACGTGGAAAATTAACGTAAACAAACAGAATGTAAATAAAAACCACGTGCTTACTAAACTGGTAGTAAAGATGCCAGTAAATACCTAACGGCATTGTGGCTACGCCGGAAAATAGGAATCAGCAAAATAAAACGCGCACCTAGAGAAATACAAGGTGTACGTGCCGTAATTAAAAACTTTTGGTCATTAAGAAATCAAAACATTTGAATTAGAATAAATAGTCGCGAAACGCGACTAAAACCAAAAACAAATAAATTGAGGTCTCGCTTCGAAAAAATAATAATCAGCGATTGTCGTGAAATCGCATCTTTCGGAAAAAAAATCCGCGCCTTAAGCGCTGCGAAACCATAACAATTAAAATTATATTTGGGTAATTCTCCAGAAAATGACAAATTTCGACATTATAAAAATGACCGCGCAAAGTGTTTATTTTTTTTGAATTTTCAGTGCGAATGGTTTAAGTACCTTCCCCTAAAATGTATTCCATCATTTGGCCCAAGTCATGTATGATAAGGGAGGAGGTGGGGAGTCCTGAAAGTATAGTGATCTACGACGCTGAAAATTGCTGAAAATTCCACGTCGTGGCTGGCAGGAATGAGGCAAATTTCCGATTTATCTTGTGTTTCTTCCAGTTATGACAAGCTGCCCGGGATGTTGTGATAATCTAGGACATCAGGTAAGACAAGCTGCCCGGGATGTTGTGATAATCTAGGACATCAGGTAAGTCCATTTAATTGCTAGAAAAAAATTGTGGTTCGTAAATATGCAAGAATAATTCTTTCCACGTCGTGGGATTAATAAAATTTCTCTAACAGTTAATATCATTTCACATCATAAACAAAACATTTCATTAATTCCACAACGTGGAAAGAATATTGAGATAGAAGGATAAGGAAAAACAGTTGATTTCTCACCTTTGATAATTGTAGAAATTATTTTAAAATTGCAGAATTTGTTCTTATATAGTATATTTACGAACCACAATTTTTTTTTGTTTTTCAGATGACCCGCTTACATTTGCCGCTGATTAAACCACCAACACGACGAGGAATTTGATAAGTGGAGAATGCGAAAATTTCACAGATATGAAGACTACATAGAGCAAGTTTACTGGGATCCCAAGATTTAAGATCAGCATACTGTTCTGATAGCATAGCTGAAGCAGTGCAGCCACTTTTGAGCGCGAAGTATTGAACCAGTGCACCAGGAGGGTATAACAAAAAATACGGCATGACGTGGAAAAAAAACCTGGTGACACAAGTTTCAGGCTATTTAAATGCCGCTTTAAGCTTCCTTAGGCATTATTTCTGGTAGTAGCTTGTACCCTGAAGCCATCTTATCAACATTGTGTACTTCATTTCCAAATAAATCGAGTTTTTTTTTACTAATTACTGAGTCAAATAATTGTAAACGTACCTGGTGACAGACCACAACGTGGAAGATTTTGGTGTTTACTGAGCAGTATGTACTGAAAGGGAGGGGGGTTCATAGATGTTTTACAAATGGAAAAGTTCGGGGGATGGTACTACATAACATCGCAAAAAAAAAATTAATATTTAGCAATTTAAAATATAAAAAATATACTTGTGACTGAAATATTTCACTTTTTGGAGAACTACCCATTTACAAAATCTCTTTTGGCCATCAGAAGCTACCGCGTTAAAAAAATCATTTATATACAGGGGAAAAATTAAAAGAGGTGTCGAGGTTCTGATGAGTCGAGTTGCATGTGCGTATAAGCCAATGGCCCTCGGTATATACCTCGTGAATCAGTCTTCCCGTGTAAACGTCTTGTGAATACCGTGCTAATATATGTATAGTGATTTTTGTGCTTTTAATAAATCAATCGAATTATAGAACGCCAAGTGTTTTTTATTTTTCAAAACAAAATCAAACAAGTTATGGAAAAACATTCCACAACAACTGGCGCCCAACAAAGGATAGACACTCACCAAAATCTAGAGAAACAAAAGAGGAAAAATCTACAGCATCAAAAACCGATTCAATCAGACTCCAACGAATAGAAATCAAGCTCGCAACTCGCCATCCACAAAGGAAGAAACCAACGAGGAAAATCCATCCACATATGCCGACTTATAAATCAAGAATCTGACAACTAAAGGAAAGAAAAAAGACGAAACTCGCCATCTACAAAGGAAGAAACCAACGAGGAAAATCCATCCACATCCAGCAAAAACCTGAGAAGGAAAAACATTGTAAATAATTTAATTTTAAGAAGTATTATCTTTATTTTTGTTTACTTTGCTTGTTCTTCTTCTTAAATGTGTATTTTTAAAAAACTTTTCAAAATCAAATACTTGACCAAAAAATCGCTAAAAAGAAATAAAATCTTAACACAAAAAGGTAGGTACAAGCTACCCTTATTTTAATAACCAACATGATCCCGATTCGAGTGGTTTTCTTGTGCTTAGGCCTGTTCGCCTAGTGCAAGGAAATCCTACAGCTAGAAGATAGGAAAAGCGTTGGGTGCGCCTATTTCCAAAAACTAGCACTAGAAAAGAGATATTTAATTTAAGTCGAATCCGTGAAGTAACCAGCAATAAACCAAAAAATCACGTAAACGCGAAGCGCTAGGGAAATTGAATCAAATAAGTTGAAGAACTATAAGAAATCACACGGTGATAGCAGTTAACCTGGGCAAAAGCCAGAGTTAGACTACACGAAGAAAGAGGAAATAAAAAAAATTATTGAAAACCAAAAAATAGAAAAAGAAGAGGACAAATTAGATAGTCTGCGAAAAGTTCTTCGGGACTGGGTGAAAAAGAATGAAAATAACAAAAACGTAAAGGAAATTTTAAAAGAATATGAGAATAATGGGAAAAAAGGAAACGAGACTGGAAAATGCGAGCTAGACCAGGGGCGTGCTCACTGTGTAACGACTCAGGATAATATCCTGGGGCCCCGAGGAGTGGGCCCCTTTGGAGTGGGGCCTCTTTTAGCGTGACAAGAAGTGTAATTAAGTCGTACAATTCAGTAGAAATAAAGGTTATACTTGTAAAATAGTAAAAAAACTTCATCAAATTTATCATAATTCACTTAATAAATTCAATTCAACTCAACTGCTTAAGTATACTTAATATTGATAGCAGGTACCCACTCATCGGGAAATTTTTACTTGTACTAAAAGGAGTGATGAAACTAGCAAAACTAGCGAAAATAAGGCGTTTATGGCTTCACAAATTTTTAATATGATGACCACATATGATTAGAAATCACATTTTGCAAAAACTTTTTAAATTTACAAGGCCGTATGCAATGCATATTACTGATTTCCTCAGCCTCCACAGGGGTATGAACCCTTATAAACAGCTGAAAGAAAATGATTAAACATTCTTATAGGAATTTAGGGTAAATCAATTTGCTATAGGATTTATTTACTTGTGTCAGTTATTGTAAGCGAGCAAAGTTCAAAAAACTGAGTTAGGGGGTTCAAAGCCTCGTAGGGGGCTACGCATCACGGCTACATATGGGGAGTTTTAGTATTTTGTTCACTCTTATACTCTTGACCAACATCCCGAAAATCTGCTCGATAACCGCTAATATAAGTTTCTGAATAATCTTACACTTCAGTTTTTGGAGACAGGAAAAAAACAACCAAACTTTCTTGAAGAAAATGTAATGTAGATAATTTTTTTATTAGCCATTTTTTCGTATCTCTCCTTACGAGGAAGAAAAACACAAAAATCTATGCTCAAAAAATGATAAATCATTATACTGCTTAATGCGTCTTCTTCAAGATCTCTTCACTAACTTATGATGAATTGTAGAAAAAATGTAATGCAATATTTTTACGAGAAATTTGGTGTGGAATAATTTTGTGTGGTAAGAATTTTTTCGTATTTGGCACTGTAACCAAAAAAAATGCAAAAAACTTACTAATGTACAAAAAATTTAGTCATTTTACCTAATGGGCCATCTTCAAAGTCATTTTGTTGTCGAACGGTGAATGATATAGAGAAAAATGCGTTAGGCATAATTTGTAGGTAATTTGATGTAGATTAATTAATTATATATCTAATTTACTTGTATCAGTCATTGTGAGTGAAAAAATTCAAAAACTAGCTTTTGGGGGTTCTAACTCCCATAGGGGGCCACACGTCACCGCTACATGAGGGGAGTTTGAGTGTGTTGTTTGTGGTATTACTCCTGACAACTATACCAAAAATTGGCGTAATAACAATTATTGCCCAAAACGACCCAAATTATATCTAGAATGCTTGGATGCAGGAACGTACTGAAAAGAGGGATGTGGGAGGGGATGAACTCCTCCTTGGCTTCTGAAAGGTTGATAAATTTGGAGTTTTAACGTAAAGTTGGTGAACTTGACCACTAGCACTAATAAGTACCTAGTATCAAAAATAAGACAGATAAATATTTCCTTAAACAAAGTATTGCAGTTATTGAAATTGCCAGCTTTTGGAATTTACCAACTTGCCAATTTTTATATGAAAGTGGAAAAAATTTCTTTCGCGCTTCGCGCGTTGTATTTCTTACGATTTTAAAAAAATTTGAAGGGGGCAAAATACAAAAATACAAAATTAGTTAAAATAATTTAACAATATTAACATGTGTGGAAGATAATTTATCAACTTGTATAAAAGATGAAAAAATTTCTTTCGCGCTTCGCACAATGTTTTTGTTACGATTTTAAAACATTATTTTTAATTTTTAATGCGTTGTATTTATTTTTACCCATCATACCAGTAGGATGATGTTCTCAATAGAGTAATGTGAAGAATGACATTTCGATTGTTTTTTCTTTTAGGCGTTGTACGAGCATCATAAGAAATATCATTCAGGACTACACCTATCGTTGAAATTTACCAAGATGATACATTTTTTTAAATACTAATTTCGTATTATCGATGAAAAATTGCCAATTTGCTGAAATCAAAACATTTTAACGTTAAAACAAAAAAAAAAAATTAAAAGTTGGCAACTTCTTGTTTTCTTCCCACCCCCCCCCCCTGAAGAATGTCCTTAGTACGCCGCTGCTTGCTAACAAAAAAAAAAATTCCAAAAACAATTATTGTTTAATGAAATAGTTTAATGTTAAGTAAAAATCGATGTTATACCTATCAAAATTAAAAAAATTTTAACTCTCCATATTAAAATTTTTTGCTTCTTCGGTTAGCTTTCCAATTCACTCAAAAAAAGTTGAAAAATTTTAACGGGGGGGAGCCTCACGGATTCTTGGGGCCTCTTCAAGATATTTATCCTGGGGCCCCCAAATGGCTGAGCACGCCCCTGAGCTAGACTCAAAATCAAAAACCAAACCTAACATAAACGATATAGAGGAAATAAAAGAGGTGTTTGAGGAATCAGAAACTAAAAAAATAGAGACAAAACCCAGCTTGAGGGAAAACTTAGAAAATCACACAAGCAGCCAAAAAAATAAATACGAGAGTAGTAGTACAGAAAGTGACTTTGAAAGTGAAGATGAAATGGCGAGCAAAGATAGAATGAAACCAGAAAAATTTTGGGGAAAAAAGGAGAAGATGTAAATGATTTTCTACAAAATTTTGAAATTTGTGCAGAAATAAATAAATGGGACGATGGTGAAAAATTCCGGCTAATTCCTACTTACCTCAAAGATGATGCGGCAAAATTATATTTATTCGTAAAAGAAGAAAACCAGTTAAAAACATATGAGGAAGTGAGAAAATGGTTAAGAAAATACTTTAAACTAGTGCGAGTGACATTACAAGAGAAGCTAGAAAATAGAGAATACAGCGAGAATAAAGATGTAAATGAATATATAACTGAGATTATAAACTTATGTAAGTAGCTAAACAAAAATATGTCTGAGAAACAGATATGTCAGAGAATCATCCAAAGTCTACCAGCAAATGAGATAGAAAAGATAAACTTTCCCAATAACTCGACACTAGATAAGCTGAGAGAAAATTTTAATAAATTAATGTGCACAAAAAGTATGATAAAAAAGAAAGAAGTGAAGGAACTACATAAAAAGATCGAGGAATTGGAGAAAGATTTAAAAGATATGAAAGTAACACAAATAAATAATAGATCGGAGAAAAGCGAAGGAGAAATAAAAAAAGAAAATTCTTATAATAAAAATAAATGGAGCAATGGAAACGGGAACTATAAAATCCAAAAACAATTGGAACGGTGGAAGCTATAAAGGGCGAAACTATCGAGGCCGAGGAAATTTTCAAAACCAAGGAAACAAATCAGGTTATAACCTATATTAGAATAGGAGAAATAATCAATCATATTACCAAAAACCAAATTACGGGTACCAACCCTTTCCCCAACCAACTTACAAATATCAGCCAATGAGCTATGGAACTCAACAAGCAAACTACGCGCAAACGAACTATCCATTACCTAATTATGGAGTAAATGGTGGATTTAATCAGTTACAATATGCATTTCCAATGCAAATGCCAAGCCAGCAAAATGAAACGAACAAAAAATTTAGAAAATACTGTGCACATTGTAAAAAACCTGGTCACACGATAGAGGAGTGTCGAAACAAGCCAAAAAACGAGTAGAGATCATAAATCAACCCGAAAAAATAAGTAAATATAGCAAGCATATCCTAACCGACAAAAAGAAAATAAGGGGAAAAGAAATAGACACTAAAATAGCTACTAGACGATTTTGGAAAATTAACAACTTCAAGGATCCAAAAAAATTTTCAAATACCAGTCAAAATTGGACTGAAACATAAAAAAGTAAACGCAATAATAGATATAGGAAGCAATGTTATATGCCTCGCCAAAAGACATTACAGCAGAAAAGAAATATTAAAAAAATCAGATATAAAAGCTACAGGACTCTGCGACGACCCAGTAGAAATACTAGACTACGCAAAAATGGAGATCCGAATTGAGAAGAAAAAGTTCATAAATAGAGTTGAAGTAATAAAAAATTTAGTTGCAGATATGATCCTTGGAATCGACATCCTCCACAAGTATAGAGCAAGAATCGATTTCGCAAAGGAGTACATATAGTTTGGTTTCAGACACAATAAAATTACAACGAAAATTGATCCAGATTGGATCAAAGAATTTGACGAGATGAAACACAAAAATGGTCATATAGCTGCACTACATAATGAAGCCTTACATCCGAACAGAAGAGCAAAATATGTGCTCTAGAATGTAAGTCAACGCATAAAACCGAAAGAAAATGAGATCTTGAAGGTGGAACCAAAGCAATACTTGAGAACAAAAACGGCATAAAAATAGAAAAAATAGAACAGGTCGGTGAAGATTTACACATAACTTTAAGAAATTACACTAATACAACAAAAATATTTAGGAAAAGCCAGAGAATAGGTATGTTGAAAGCAATAAGCAAAGACGAGAATACAGTTACAAAAAAGACACAGATAAATCAAGCAATAATTGAAAAAGGTGGGGAGATTTACGACTTTGAAAATACAAAAATAAATATATCGATGGATTTAACGAAAGAAGAGAGAAAAAGAGCTCAAGAGTTGATAAAAAAACACATTCACTTATTTACGACAGACCCCACAAACGTTAGGAGAGCAAACGTTGAACCTTACAAATTAAGATTAAAAGATAATGAGCCAGTTGCCTTAAGGGCATATAAACTAGCTCCAGTGGAACGAAGGGCAATAAAAGAAATCTTAGCACAAATGGAAAGCGAAGAATTGGTGTCGAGAAGCTCATCATCCTATTCTGCACCAGCTTTTGCAAAGAGAAAAAGCAATAATACTTACAGATTATTATGCAATTATCAGAAACTAAATATGAATATCATAATAGATAAAAATGCAGTACCAAGAATTGAAAATGTATTTATGGCACTACAAGGATCAAAATATTTCTGCGTACTCGACGCAAATTAGGGATTCTTCCAAATCCTGCTTCGAAAGGAAGGCACTCATATAACGGCAGTCATTGTCGATAATGAGTTGTTCGAGTTTAACGTGTTGCCACAAGGCTTAAAAAATTCACCTGCAGCGTTCAGCAAGGCAATCTATGCAGCATTTTCAGATATTCTCTACAGAAGCTTTAAGAAACTTAGAGAAGACGTTTGAAAGATTAGAAAAATTAAACTTGAAACTAAAGATAAAAAGGTGCAAGTTCTTCTATAAAGAAATAAAATTACTGGGACACACCCTGAGTGAGGAAGGAAAAAGAACGAATGAAGAAGCAATAGAAGCAATACAGAAATTTAAAGTACCAAAAACAGTAAAAAATGTAAAAAGTTTTTTAGGATTATGTGGATACTATAGGAAATTCATCAAAGACTATGCGAAACACGCATCAGAACTTACAAATCTTACTAGAGGAGATCCAAAAGGAAACGCAAAAGTAATTTGGGAGGAAAAACACCAAAAATAATTTGATTACTTGAAAAAGGCCTTAACTACAGCCCCAGTACTCGCCCTCTACAAAGAAGGTAGAGAAACGATTTTGGAAATAGATGCTTCATCAATTGCAATAGGAGGCGTACTATCGCAGATAAATGAAAAATGTGAAAAACACCCAATAGCCTATTACAATAAAAAACTGAATAAGGCTCAAGCAAAGTACTGTGCATACAACCTTGAAACAATGGCGCTTGTAGAGATCATAACCTACTTTCGAGAGTATCTGCATGGCATAAAATTCAAGGTTTATATAGATCATGCACCTTTAGTGCATTATAAAAATATGAAGGAACCATCAGCAAGACTTGCGAGATTGATTACGAAACTATCAGGCTCTAACTTTACAATCGAGCACAAAAGAGGTAAGGCAAATATTGTACCGGACTGCTTAAGCAGAATAGTAATAGATAACATAGACATAAAACAACAAGAAATACCGATCGAAAAAGAACAAAAAGCTGATAAATTCTACAGCACAATGATAGAGATAGTCGAAGGGAAAATTAAAGAGGAAGAAAAATCTCGAAATAGATTTCATCGGCCCAATCAATCCACCCAGTAATGGGAAAAACTATATGCTCACAGCAACCTACAGAGCAATGAAGTTTGCTTTAGCAGAACCAGTAGCTAAGGAAAATGCAGAAACAGTCATCAAATTTTTAAATCACAACATAACGGTATTTGGGTATCTGAAAAAGATAACATGCGATAACAGTACGCATTTTAAAAATCAAGAGTTGGAGGAAGAGTGCAAAAAGAAAGGTATTAAGATAATTTACAGTACTGCCTATTCGCCTCAAACACAAGGTGGAGTTGAAAAATTCAACGGGACACTTGCGAAATGCCTAGCCCACTATGTAAAAGAAAATCCACGAACATGGAGCAACTATGTCAAGTATGCAACATTCACATATAACATAACCCCAGTTTCAAACTCAAAGGCTTGAGTCCATTCTTCCTATTATTCGGGCAGGAACCGAACCTACGTATAGAAAATAAATTTGCGATTAAAAACCAAGATAAAAAAGATTAGAAAAAATTGAAAATTTACAGAAAATTCGAAAAGAAATTCCTGAGATAATACGTAAATGTCAAGAAAAAAGCATGACAAAAAACATGTTGAAATAAATTTAGAAAAAGTTGATATGGTACTTATTGAAAGCCCATTTAAACACCAAGGAAAATTCAAAGATAAATATAATGGACCATATGAGGTCTTAAAGAAAATGAACCCATTAAATTACAAAATAAAGGTTGATAATGAAGAAGAAATCATCCATGTAAGGAGATTGAAGAGATATATATCGCGAGGAAAACTAAATAGCGATAGAAAGGAAAACTTACTAAATTAATAAAATCCTAGGGAAAAATATTTAAAGAGAAACTCCGGCTAAATTAACTTATCAAACTGGCCAGTGATAGGGAAATTAAAAAAGCTAGAAGAAAAATCCCGAATTAAAAATGAATTAAAATGAAAAAACCCTTCGTTCTGATTTACCATAGAAAATTGACAAAAGAACAAAGACCATAACATTGAGAACTTAAAACCGAAAACTGAGCGATAAGAGACAGCTAGATAACAAAACGCCATCAATGATGGCAACCCATCGCCAAGAAACAGAAATAATAAAGCCAAGACACTTCATTAAGGTTAAGCATACTAACTGGAACCTAATATAGAAAAGTGGTCAAAGGACCCAACACTACATGAAGCGAAAAACGAATTTTTATACAAGAAAGAGTATAAACGAGATAAAAACGGGAACTCTATAATGATCATGATAATAATAATAATAAAATAAAAAATAAATAAATAAACAAAAAAAAATAAAAAAATAAATAAATAAAATAATAATAATAATGATAATAATAATTTTCATAGACTTTATAAATAGAGGGAAATATTATTTACCTTCACTGAAGTAAATATACTTTTGTTGTATATAGATGAAAATCTTCGTAATATTCACATTCATCACGGCAGGAGGAGCAGAAATAGAGATAATAAATGGAGGAAACCTCGAGAAGATAAAAAACATAATCGCATACGAACACTCCATACCTATAATGTACAGCACCAATTATAAATTAGAAATAAGCCCAGCTATAATAAATAAGAAAAACTGTGAGGAAACTATATTCTATAATGAAGAAAGGCAAGCGAGAAAACTTGAAAAAGCATTTAAAGAATTTATAGGGAGAGAATATGAAAGCGAAAAATTAAAGGAGGTAAAAAGAAGGAAGAGAGGCTTACAATTCATAAGAGAGTTTTTAAACTTTTGTTGCAACGTTATTACAAAAAGAGAAACCGAACCTATGTTCGATAATGAAGCAAAATTGAAAGAAGGATACGAAAATTTGAGAAACGCAGTAATCGAAACGCATAGCGACTTATTCAATACCACAGAGAAAACAAGAGAAAACATGCAAATAATAAAACATAAAATAGAGAGAGAGAGAAAAGTACTGAAAGAACTCATAGAAAACGAAAGAAGGAGCATAGATTATAGCTTGATTGAAAGATCGATAGAAGGAAAGGATGACTATGGCTTAATTGAATTATACGATATACTGCAAAGTTATTTTAAAATTGACTATCATGAGGAAATAACAAGTCATTGTAAACAGAGGAAAATTCCAATTATGTTAATACCTTAAGAAACACTGCAAAAAGATTTAGTAAAACTACAAATAAAACTAGAAAAGCAAGACAAAACACTTGCAATTACTTTGGATCAAATTCAAAAATATTATAACCTCCTGCTAATAAACTGCCAATTTTCGGAAACAGAGCTCACGATAGAAATTAAAATTCCCACAGTCACAAAAAATAATAAATGGCCACTACATGAATACCTTTAGATACCCTTTATACATAAAGAGGAAATCTACAGACTGCATGCAGAATACTTGATTCTGGCATACGAAGAAAATGGGGAAAAAATAGAAACTATAACCAGAACAGCACTAAAAAATTGTGATACCACAGAAGGTCTTTGCTATATAAATAAATACGCAAATCAACAAAACAAATCCCCTCTCTGTGCAAAAGCACAATTCAATAGAGAGCCACTAAAAGAATTACATAAAATCTCTGAATATAAATGTGAAAAAAACATAACACCCCTATAATATCAAAAATAGCAGAAAACAAATTTGTTATCACAAATCCACAAAAATTTATAGCAGCCTACGATAAGATCTCACAAATAAGCTGGAACCTATCGATTGAATTTGAACAATCAGGAGCGATAAAAATCGAGATACCGTGCAGTACGGAAATAAAATATAATAATGAAACAATAATTCCCGAGCGATTCCCATATAAAAAAGAAATAAAAAAGTACATCTAAACGACAAAATTGATCCCAGTGCAATGGACAATATTAGAGACGATTTCAGTAAAAATAGAGAATGAACTATCAGTTAAATTCCGAGAGATGGAAAAAATGCTAAACCAGAATTGGAGAGAAGAGGTTCCAAACTTTAACTTGAGATCAAATCAAAAAGAATTTGAAGAGAAACTTTCAAAAATTACACTATCAAAAATCCCAAAATCACTTTACGGAAACTATTTTATAGGGGACATTATCTTTATAATTTGGCTTATAGGATTAACTCTCACGATTGGAGCGATAGGTATAATAATTTGGAGAGAGATTAGCAAAAACAGAGAAAGAGATACAAAATTAGATATCCTGCTGGCGTTATGTACGAAATACGAAAAGAAAGGAGAAGAGGAAACTAAGATGTAAAAATAACCATTATAAGAAAACTAGAAATAACAACATTACCCCCACCTAAATATATATCGCACATAGATTATGTATTGCACCCAAATATAAGAAACTTAAATGCATACAATAACATCTATAATATTAAGAATAAATATCTATCGCTTGTATACTGTGACATTCACTCCATACCACCGAGGTTTAGTCCTCTTGCGTTTTATGTTTAACAATTTTTTTGTCTCTTCGCAAATAAAAAAACGAATGTTTTTTTTTTTATCGATAAAACGTGTATTTCAAAACGTTACTATAACGAAACATATATTGAAGATATATTAAGCCGCGAGGATGATTTCGATATGGTGTAATGTTGTTGGTTTCACTCCGACTGACTGATCGTCCAAATTTACTTTCGTACGTTTTCCTAGCTGGGCCACCAGAACTGCTGGCTCAGCTAGCAAACGTGCGCTTTTCTATCGTACGATTTAACCGTTAAGTTTTGTATCGTACGATGGTACCGTTACCTATTTCGCCATTTCCTCGGACTTCTGGAATTTTTAGAAGCCGATGAACTGACGAAGTAGGTCGCGGAATTTTAATTAATTTACGTCGTTACAAGTTCCCCCCCCCTGAAATTTTGGAGCGTCCTCGCGACTTTATAAAGTGTTCTTAAAAATTAAATGATACATACATATGCATTAATGTTAGATGCATATTACAATTTTCATGGTAAATGATTAATTAATAATAATGAAAAAGATGTGTGTAAGGTGGTTATACAATGCTTACATATATGTGTAAGTTAGTAGAAAGATTTCTTAAAAGAATATTAACTTATACATCTGGGATATTAGTATATGATTTTGATCTAGGTGTAGGGATCGGGAGTTTTCGTTCTTTGTGTAAGTTTACCAACATGTGTACCATAGATGAAAAGAATACTGACAGCAAATGCCAAGATAGACCAAAAAATTTATGTATTATGAAGGTATTGCATATGATGCTAATTGTTAAGTCAAGAATTTGATATATAAGGTATGGTCCTAAAAGTCCTGAAGTTATTTCTCCTATAATTTTTGAAAAGGTCCAAATTGTGGATATTTTATCCTCGATCCAATTGTCGAGTTTCATTTTAATGGCTAAATGCGTGTAATTTATGCCGTTTTGTGTCATACTTGATGAAAGAATGTTTCCTGCAAATGTTCTTTCAACTGCCTGTGTTTCGTAAGGGTAAAGGAGTGCTTCATGAGCTTTTTGTATCTCGTTTGGAGTATAAATACCTTTATTTATATTTTTTTCGAATGGGTTGTATTTCCATGCATTTCTGATATTTGAGGTTAAATATTTTGGTTCAATCGTTTCATGGGGAGTAGGTGATAAGCTGTACCTCTTGTTGTTTTCTTTTATTAAAGTATTAAATAAGGTGGAGCATGGTAGGGTGGATGAGTATTCTTGTATTATTCTAGTGCGCGGATTTACAAAGTGAGTTTTATTACGGTAGTTTACTGGGATATCTTTATAACATGGTTGATTTGGCTCTAGGTTCACAATTACTTTTTTACATTTTGTTACGTGTATTGCTTCACCCGCTGTAATAGCGGTGGCACCTGGTCCATTGTTATAAAAATATGCAAATTCGAGTGGATTAGTAAACCCAATATGTAGTTGGTTCATTAAAATTTCTCTTTCGTTTAAGCAGTCGTTATATACTATTTCTTTGTGGAGTTCTGTTAGTTGTTTGTTTAGATGTATATTTAGTCCATTTAGTTTGGCCGTTATTTGTAAGTCCGTAAGAATGTCAGTAGATGGTATGTTTCTAGATATGGGAAGGTGTGATGTGATGTCCCATGGTATAAATAGAACGTCTCTAATTACCGTATTATAGTCTATATAACCAAATATTTCAGTTTGTGATTCAAGTTTTATAGATAAATACCTATCTGTGGAATTTATGAACATAGATTGGTTTATGAATTCATTTTCATTTTCTTTTTCAGTGAGGTAAACATTACCTTGATAGAGTTCGTAAATTCCCTTATTAAAACACCCTGTGGTTTGTGAATTATCCCAAATATATACTGTCTCTTCTTCGTCATAGCAAAATCCCTTCGAAAATTCACAAGAAATTTTTCCATCGATGTGAATTTTATTATTTCCTACATCAACTAATGCATTTCTTTGCTTTGATTTTGTTTTTATTTGACCTTGGACAACCACATTGCTCCATGATCTAAATATGTCTTCATAAGAGTCTCCTTTACATTTTCCCCTACAGTCGGTTTCACCAGCAAAGATGACTGGGCGAATGTGCGTCGTATTTATTAGAATATCTTCGAGAATTATTTTTTCAGATATTTTCATTGAAGAATATTTGAAATGTTCTTCGCAAACGTATGGGGTTAATTTTTTTGGGTAGATTAGATAATCATTTGTGGCAGCTTCTGAAGCTCCAAAAACATCGCAAATATAGATGAATCGAGAAATCTCACATGAGCAAGATTTTACTGAAATGGTTACATGATTGGTAGCCTGTAAGAGATAGTCTTTTTTTTCAGTTTGTTTCTGTGCTGAAAGTTGTTTATTACATTTTGGAATGTCTACTAAACTAGTGGTAGAGAAGTCCAAGTCTGAGTCGTTACAATCATATGCTATTAAGCCATTGTGCCTTTCGTTGTTTCTCAGGAAAACATTACTTCGAGTGAGGGAAAAATGTTTCGGTTCCCTAGAGTGAGGCTGCATAGTGCAACAATGCACTATGAGAAGCATGATTCTTATACAGATTTTTCGATCGAAATTCGCGGTACTGCCCTTCCTGATAAGGAGGGGTACGTCGATGTGTATTTTGTGTCGGAGGTGCTGGGAGAGGAGGGTGCATAATGCTAAAATTTTTTTTTTTTTTTTTTTTTTGTTTAATTTTATTGTTATTGCTATTATTGTTTATTTTGTGTATGTGTGTGTAAGAACTCGAAACTGAAATTTTTGATTTATTTCCCAAAAAGGTATGTGCTTTTATACACTTATTTTTAGTCTTTTTTAATGGTATACCAGTATATAATTTACTTTTTTGTTTAACATTTGCAGCGATTTGTTTATTTTCCCACCCTTGTTGATCTAGTTTGTTTTTTGAATCGCCATGCCCGGGCCCTGGTCATGTCGACTCTCTAGATGGGTGGTTATTTATTTTCCCGGGATCTAGAATTTTCCCAGTTTTTCGCTACTTTCTTTTTTTTTCTTTTTTTACTTTTTTTTTTACCTTTGATGAAATTTTTGTTTAGGAATTCGATCGCGAATTTGTTCCAATTTTTTTATATCATGGGTTCTATTAGGGTGATCATTTTTTGGTAATAGCTCATTTAAAAGGGGCAAATTTGGGAGTTGTCCAAACATCAAAAAATATGGGCTTAAGCCCTGTAAAGAGGCTATAGGGGATATGTTGTAAGAAAAAATTGCTTGTGGAAGATAATCTGGCCAATCGTTTGGGTTTTCTGACACGTAAATTTCCAAAATCTCTTTAATTGTTTGATTCATCCATTCTACTCCTCCTTGGGTTTGTGGAGCGTAGGCGGTACTAAATTTTAGTTCGATACCTCTTTTTTTACAAAATTCTGGGAGGGATGTGTTTTTGAAATGTGTTCCACGATCGGATGTAATTTTTTTAAGGTATCCAAATTTATAGATGATATCGTTTAAAAATTTCTCCACGGTTTTTTCATCTGCGTTCGCTGCCGCTGTAGCAAATGCAAATTTTGTGGAACGACATGTTCCCATAAGTATGTATTTTTTCCCATATTTTGCTGGAAAAGGGCCTGCAAAATCTATCTCAAGATGAGATAAAATTGAGGCATCTTCCACGGGTATAGGGTGTAATAAACCATGTTTTTGGTTTTTTGTTTTTTTATGCTTTTGGCATAATTCACAAGTTGTTATGTATTTTTCGATATCTGATCTCATATTCTCCCAATAAAAATTTTTTGCTATTTTTTCGCGTGTTTTGTAAAGTCCAAAATGTCCTCCCATAGGATTGTCGTGATATTGGTCCAAAACTTTTGGGATTAATTCTTTTGCTGCTATAGGTATAAGTTGTAATCCTTGAGGGGTTGAATTTTTATACTTTAAAAGACCATCTTTATCCACAAGAAATCGTCTTGATTTTCGGGTGATAGGTACTACTATTTTCCTACTTCCAGTTAGTTTGTTTCTTTTGGCCAAAATAATTTTTTTACAAAATTCATCTTCTTTTTGGGCTTCAAGTAAAGTTTTCTATGATTCATCGTTATCGTTTTTATTCGTTTCGGGGTTAATGTTGTTAATTTCTACTCTACTGAGGGTATCAGGTACAATGTTGTCTTTCCCCTTTTTGTGCCGAATTTCGAAATCAAAATCACTCAATTTTGTAACGAGACGAGCCATCCTAGCGGAAGGCTCTTTCATATTTTTATAATGTATTAGTGCTGCGTGGCCCGTGTAGACTAAGAATTTTATCCCATAAAGGTATTCACGAAAATGTAGCAATGTCTCAACCAATGCTGTCATTTCCAGATCATAAGCGCAGTACTTTTTTTGACCTGGTTGTAGCTTTTTACTATAAAAAGCTACTGGGTGTTTTTCTCCCTTCTCATTGATTTGGGATAGAACACCGCCTATAGCAATGGCTGAAGCATCAATTTCTACAATTGTCTCGAATTTTTCATTATACAATGCTAGCACTGGTGCTGAGCAAAGTATGTTTTTTAGCGAGTCGAAGCATTGTTGATGGTTATCTTCCCATTTAATTGGCTTGTTTGACCGTGGATCACCTTTTGTAAGATCAGTTAAAGGGGCTGAAATTTGCGCAAAATTGCGTATGAATTTTCGATAGTAAGAGCATAAGCCAATAAAGCTGCGAACTTTCTTTACTGTAGTTGGTGGGGGAAATTTTTTTATCGCTTCTATGTTTTTATGCAGTGCATGTATTCCTTTTTCATCAATTTTATGGCCTAAGAGTTCCGTGTTTGAGTACAAGAAATGGCATTTTGATGTTTTCAATTTTAAATTTAGTTTGTCCAAACGTTGTAGAGTAAATTCGAGAATTTTAAGACTTTTACCGAAATCTTCACCGTATGTGCATATATCGTCCATATATGTGACGACATTTTTATAAAGAATATCAGAAAAACAAGAGTAAATGGCCTTACTAAATGCTGCCGGTGAATTTTTTAACCCCTGGGGAAGTACAGTAAATTCATAAAGTTCGTTGTCTACGATTATTGCGGTGATATGACGATCTTCCTCTCGTATAGGAATTTGAAAGAATCCTTGATTTGCATCTAAGGTTGAAAAGTAACGCGACCCTTGCAACGCCATAAAAATATTTTCTACTCGCGGCACCGCATTTCGATCAATCGCAATTTTATCATTGACTTTTTGAAAATTACATAAGAAACGAAACGTATTGTCTTTTTTTCTTTTTTAGAAAAGCAGGTGACGCGTACGAAGACGAACTACGAGTTAGGATACCTGCATTCATCATTTTCTCAATGAGTTTTTTTATTTCGCGACGTTCGATAGGAGATAATTTGTAAGCGCGTGTGTATACCGGTTCGTTGTCAGTTAATTTGATCGCGTAATCGTCGGTGTTCGCGCATCCTACGTTAAGTGGGTCAGTAGTAAATAGGTGTAAGTATTTACGTATGATGTTCATTGTTTGTTTTCGTTCGTTTTCGCTGAGTTTGGGATTTATGTCTATCGGCGTTCCCTCTGGGTCAGTAAGTTCGTTTCCATCTGTTATAATCGCGCTGGAATGTTGCGTTGAGTTTAGCGAAATTACCGTGTTTGTTTTCATTAACGGTTTTGTTGATATCAACGCGACGCGTTGGTTGGGATATAATTTCTTTGCAATCGACGTATAATTTTTTAATTCGATTGTAACACTATCGGATGTATTCTCAACTTTTCCAACATTAATTCCTGAGTAAGAAGAGAAATACTGGAGTGTTTCCACTCGTACTTCGGTATTGTTTTGTTGTACCTCTTTTGAGGTATCATCATCTAACGCCATGCATATGGATATTGTTTCTTTCGGAAGGATGGTGATTGTTTGGATCGAGATTAACTCTTTGTTTATGATATGAAATATATTGTTGTTTGAAAAATTTTTTAGCCATTCTTTTGATATATCAAAAATCACTTTATTATTTTGGAATCCGATTTGGATTTGTTTTTCAAAAAAATCGATTTTCGCTCGATATTTTAGCAGGAAGTCTACACCTAGGAGTATGTCTGCGACCAGATTTTCAATTATGTAAACTTTCGTCTTGAACATTTTGTTCTGGATTTTCATTTTTAAATTTATCTTCCCTATAGTTCGCACTGGTTCATTGCATACACCTCCTGCTAATATATCAACCGGTTCCATTCTAATTTTTTTATCATATAAGGTATCTCGCATACAGCTCACATTACTTCCTGTATCTATAATTGCGTTTACATCTTTTTCATTTATTGTAAGTTGTACCGGGATTTGTAGATTTGGAACATTTACTGAATTTATTCTTACAAAATTTTTGCGTTTATTATTTTTTTTTTCTTTTTGATTTTTTAGTGAATTATTTTTTGAGTTTATATCTCGCTTTTCACCATCCTTCGTGTTTAGTTTTTTGGTTTTTTGAAACATTCGTTAGTGTCGTGTCCTGCTCTCCGGCAGTGAGTGCAATATTTTACGTTTTTTCCTTCCTTTTTTTGATCGCTCGCATTGTTTGTAGAATTATTGTTGGAATTGTTGTTTGAATAATTGGGTTGGTTGGAGCCTCTCCAATTTTGTTGACCGTATCTCCCATAATTGTTACGTTGGAAAGGACTACCACGCGTGCTTGGAGTAAAATTTCTCGATTGATTTTTATAAGGAGCCCAATAATTTTGGTTTCCTTGATTTTGCTTCCAATAATTATTCCAAGAATTTGGTTGCCAGTAATGTTTTTGTGAAGGTCGAAATGAATTATATCTATTCGTACCTCTATAGCCTCCTCGCGTGAAATTCGTATTTGCTGTTTCTTTTTGTCTTATTGTTAAAGTTTGAATTTCCTTTTCTAGTTTCTCAACTGTTTTTTTCAAATCTTTTTCCAACTTATTTCTTATTAGAGAGTCCCTATACTCGATACGCGCAAGATTTTCGTGAATTTTGCTTATTGTAGAATTGTCCATTAATGAGATTGTTTTTATTTGTTCCGAATTTAGCCCTTTTATTATGTATTCACAGATTTCGGTTTCGCTAATGTTAGGATTAATTTGACGGCAGATATTTGAAATATCTGTCGTATATGTATGAATGGGTTCTCCGTCTTTTAATTTTCTATTTTCTAATTCAGTTTTTAGAGCAGTGTTAGATTTCGAATAATGGGATTTCATAAGCAATTCAATTTGGTTCTAGTTATTAATTTTTGATGTTTCCGTTAAATACGTAAAGAAGTCATAAGCTGTTCCTCCTAAATAAAATGGGATATATTCCACCTTTTCTATTTCTTCCCATTCATTTACTTTTGCAAAGGTGTTAAATTTATTCAAAAAATGCTGGACACACCCATGTGTAGCTAACAAAGTTTGTGAGGTCTATGTCACTTCTTATCACTTGTGAGGTCCATGAGTGCTTTAAGCTTCAGAGAGCTTTTAAAGTAGTTGGGAGGCAGTTATAAGAGTTGTTGTTGGTAATAGATGTTCCCCCTGTCGTGCTCTACATATATGGCTCATAAAAACTTGAGTGAAATGATGAAAAAAAAAAAGAAAAAAGTGCTGAAAATTGATGTTAGAGAGGTCATTTCACACACAAAATGTAAACATTATCTAATAAGAAGAGAAGTCTTTTACACACTCGAGTTTACAAATAGTGAGGTCATTTTTACCATGTTGCCGTTCTTTATACATCATGATGAAAAGGTTTAGATTTAGGTATATTGAAGAACCGAAGACCGAAGAAATTTTCTTGCTAAAAGTAAGTTTGACTGATTTCTTTGAAACTACCTAATTCATAAGTAGGACTGACAACTCAATATTTTTCTTTGATTATTATTTTCGAAATGAAAAAAAACGAACTCATTCAAATTTTGTTCTGGCGCTGCTCTTAAAAAAAAAAAAAAAAAAAAAAAAAATCAAAATTTAACTTAAAATTAATTTTTAAATTAAAAAATCACGTTTTCCAAGTATAATATTTTATTAATTTCTTTCATTTGAAAAAATAATTTAAAAAACATAATAAAAATTGGATCTATTTTTTTTTATTTGAAAAAAAAAAAGAAATGATGAATTTTAATGTTTATTTTATGAATATTATGAAGGTCAGTCCTATTAAAGAGAAGATAAATGAAACACCATAACACAATTCAATTACTTATTTCAGAAATGGAAGACTAGGTACATAAAGGAATAATTTTCAACTCCAGGTAAGAATGATAACTTCATTTAATAGTACAGATAACTACATTTAATGAAATTACATCATAATACTTTTCCAATTTTATGCATTATTTCATAAGATATGTACATGATTTGGTTCACTTGCGATGATGATTACTTTCTTACTACTTTAAAAGGGTTTCTTAATAGCTTTCTTAGTACACTTTTTGAAGGGTTTTTCAGTAGATTTTTTGCTTGTAACTACCTTTCTTGGTACTCTAGCAGGTTTCTCGGCAGCTGTCGCAACAGTTTTTTTGACAGGGGTTTCAGCAGATGTTTTACTTGATTTTAAAATTTGTCGAAGACGATCCTTGATATTCTCGCAAGTCCGTTTTTGGAGTAATGCATGTTTTTTTAAGCACTCGTTAATCTCCTCCTTTCCTGGTAAGGTATTTATTTTTAAGAAAACTTTGAAGTAAGTTTTCAAAATTTGGAGTTCGTCTTCGCTCCATTTATTTACTTTCGAATTTTTCAAAATTTTTTCAATATGGGTTTTTTCCTTTGAAACTTTACGTGCTGATTTATAACCCAATGTTTATTATTTCTGTTTTTCAGATATTTCAAGAATATTACCTAAATTAATATAATTATCAAACCCAACAGTAAAACAATAGTCAATTGAACAAGCGATTTGTGAAATGAAACTCGCACTTACTGGAATCTTGAAAAACTTTGTTGGAACGCTCCATCATAAATAATAAAGAAAAATGAAAACTGTCCCTCACAAAAATGAGGTGTATTATTGAAGGTTATGTCAAGGTGAACATGTGTTAATCTCAGGGCGAACATGTGATCAATTCCATATATGGTATTCAAGGATAATATCATGATCAGGGTTGCCAATCAGTGTTACCACATATTTAAAAAATCTTATAATGATGAAATGATTCGTTTTATTAATAAATCAGTATTTTCAAAGAAATTTAAAATACTGTTGCTCAACGTTGAAGACCTCTCTATTTGTTACCACGCTATATATTGTGAAAGTGAATATTGCAACATGGCAAAAAAAGACCTCACTATTTTAATGACCTCACTAGTTCAGTAAGAGTGCCTAATAGTGCCTAATCGAGTGAAACACGAATGCGTGTGTGGCTGTCTCACGTTTTCTGGAAAGGGAGGTCTATGCTTCAAATAATGCGAGAGTGATATCATCTTATAGCATTTTGTACGCTGATTCAGAAAAATAGGTAAGTTTTAGGGAGGTCATTTTTAATGACCTCTCTAAAAAAATGACCTCCCTTATTATATTGAAAAGTCCGATGAAAGACCTCACAAGCATCAGTTTATCAACACTTTCTTCTGGTTTTCCAGAGAAGGTACCCGGGTGAAATTTGGAACTAATTTTGTTAGACATTTTAGGTTTTTCAGAGTCGGAGCAATCAGAAAAATTATTTCCAAGAGTAAGCTTTTTTGGGATTTTTTCAATTTCGTCTTTATGCAGCCTTTGGATCCAGCTGGTTTTCAGCATCGAGTTTTATTTGTATAATATTAATTAAAAAATTTTTTTTTTTTTCGACGATTTTTTCGAATAAGGTTTATGGTATTTTTTAATAAATTTTAAATGAATGAAAGAAAATGAAATTTATGTAGCATGCCAGTGAAGGTAATGGGCAAGAGGCAAAGAAATAAAAGAATCGTGGAAGAAAAAAGGAGATGTGGGATTCTAGTCGTTATAAATGACAAATAAACAAAAGCAAACAACAGAGCGAACAAAAAATGAAATATCTAAATTTAAATAAATTTATAATAACGATTCCATATTTTTTTTTTCTTCTGTGATTTTTCTTTGGTTTTTCTTCCTTTTTTCTTTTTTGCTGTGATTCCTCTTCTTTTTGCTCCTTGATTTTTCTGATTCCTCTTCTTTTGCTCCTTGATTTTTCTGATTCCTCTTCTTTTGGCTCCTTGATTTTTCTGATTCCTCTTCTTTGGCTCCTTAGTTTTTCTGATTCCTCTTCTTTTAGCTCCTTGATTTTTCTTTTATGTTTTTGAGATATCCGGAGTTCTGGCGCCAGTTGTGACATTCACTCCATACCACCGAGGTTTAGTCCTCTTGCGTTTCATGTTTAATAATTTTTTTGTCTCTTTGCAAATAAAAAAACGAATGTTTTTTTTTTATCGATAAAACGTGTATTTCAAAATGTTACTATAACGAAACATATATTGAAGATATATTAAGCCGCGAGGACGATTTCGATATGGTGTAATGTTGTTGGTTTCACTCCGACTGACTGATCGTCCAAATTTACTTTCGTACGTTTTCCTAGCTGGGCCACCAGAACTGCTGGCTCAGCTAGCAAACGTGCGCTTTTCTATCGTACAATTTAACCGTTAGGTTTTGTATTGTACGATGGTACCGTTACCTATTTCGCCATTTCCTCGGACTTCTGGAATTTTTAGAAGCCAATGAACTGACGAAGTAGGTCGCGGAATTTTAATTAATTTACGTCGTTACAATACATATACCTAATAATCACATGTTTATCTAGAAATACGATTATGATATTTATAAAATAAAAGATGTAAGACGATTTGACGAGTCGTTACAATACATATACCTAATAATCACATGTTTATCTAGAAATACGATTATGATATTTATAAAATAAAAGATGTAAGACGATTTGACGATTCGCGAGGACGCTCATTTTCTAAAGGAGGGGAGAATTTGTTATGAAATAAAAATAAAAATTAACGTAAATAAAAGCACGTGGAAAATCAACGTAAACAATAAGAACGTAAATAAAAACCACGTGCTTACTACACTCGTAGTAAAGACGTTGGTAAATACCTAACGACATTGTGGCTATGCCGGAAAATAAGAATCAGCAAAATAAAACGCGCACCTAGAGAAATAAAAGGTGTATGTGCCGTAATGAAAAACTTTTGGTGATTAAGAAATCAAAACATTTGAATTAGAATAAATAGTCGCGAAACGCTACTAAAACCAAAAACAAATAAATTGAGGTCTCGCTTCAAAAAAATAATAATCAGCGATTGTCGTGAAATCACATCTTTCGGAAAAAAACATCCGCGCCTTAAGCGCCCCGAAACCATAATAATTAAAATTATATTTACAAAATATCTTTTGGCCATCAAAAGGAACCTCGTTAAAAAAATCATTTATATACTGGGGAAGAATATTAAAAGAGGTGTCGAGGTTTCGATGAGTCGAGTTATATGTGCGTATAAGCCAATGGCACTCGGTATATAGCTTGCGAATCAGTCTTCCTGTGTAAACGTCTTGTGAATACCGTATTAATATATGTATAGTGATTTTCGTGCTTTTAATAAATCAATCGAATTATAGAACGCCAAGTGTTTTTTATTTTTCAAAACAAAATCAAACAAGTTGGGGAAAAACATTCCACAACACTCACCAAAATCAGATTTGAAGACGGGTTAAATAAAGTTTGTTGGTTGAAACGAAGCTTATATGGTCTGAAGCAAGCATCGAGAGATTAGAATAAATGATTGACCAAGTTTTTGAAAGATTTTGGTTTAGAATTAAGTTAGGCTGACTCGTGTATATTTTTTGACAACGTACGAGAAGTTATAGTTGCAATCTGCATAAATGATGGTTTGATAATAAGTAAAAATTTAAATAAACAAAAAGATTTAATGGAAGCATTAGGTCGAGAATTCAATATAAAGACTACTCTGGATGAAAAATATTTGGGCATTGAAGTCAATCGATTAGAAGATGGATCCATTTTCATTTGCTAATAGGCTTACACAAGGAAAATTTGTCGAAAATATAGATTAATAGATGAAACTCGTTCATTTACACCTTGTGACTCAAACGCAGATATAAATGCTCCAGTAATGTTACTAGAGGTAGTGGGAGTTCCTTATAAGGAGGCAGTAAGAAGTCTTACGTATTTAGCGCTGGCTGCTAGGCCTGATATCATGTTTGTGGTGGCAAAAATAAGTCTGTTTCTTAGCAGTCCAAAATTGTGTCATTGGATGGCTGTGAAGAGAATAATTCGTTGCATATATGGAACAAAAAATTATGGAATTTTATACAAAAGTAAAAATGATGATATTCCTACTTTAATAGGTTTTTCTGATGCAGATTTTGTAGGTGATTTACCCACAAGAAAATCTTCTACTAGATACGTTTTTGTCAGCCAAAATGGAGCTATTACGTGGTGCTCAAGAAAGCGAAGAACAGTTAGCCTTTCTACTACCGAGGCTGAATATATTGCTGCAAGAGAAACTGCTAAGGAAGCGATTTGGATTCATAATTTAAACATGGAGCTACACAATTTGAAGGATGGTGGTATAACAATATTTGTCGACAATCAAAGTGTGATCAGATTGGCCAAAAACCCTGAACATCACAATGGGACAAAGCACATCGATGTGAGATACCACATTATTCCTCAGCAGGTTGAAGACAGCTCCATCAAAATTAACTACATGAAATCAGAAGATCAACTGGCGGGGTTATATTTACTGAAGGTCTAAGTAGGGATTGGTTTATAAAATTAATTTTATCTTTGAATGGTTTAATAAATTTTTTTCTGACTAATTCATTAATTATTTTTACAATTAATGTAAATTTAACTTCAACAATTCTTTTAGTTTATGTTTATATTCTTTTAAATTTGAATAAATCTCTCTATATTTTAAAATCAAAATGAAATCGGTTTTGAGATGCGCGCGCATCTTTGTTATAAACACCAGGTATAAAACGTATATAAAGGATAGCACGTATACAAAGGAAAAAAAGGTTGTAAATTTTAATAAAAGCTTTGTACATGTACAATGTGTGACATGAGAAATTGGGGGTACCCAATAAAAAATCAAAAAGGTATTTTTGGCCACAGTGCACAACCACTTATAAAATTCTCTTGTTGGAAAATGTCCCGCTTCATTAGTTTTGTGCACTGTCGTGTTTGATTAAATGTCACAGGTAGGTAGAACCTATTCCTGGTTGTACCTACCCGAAACTGGATCCACGTTCAATGCGCAAAGGCGTGTTAGCGTCAGTCTCTAAACACCGGTTATAGAGACGAAACCTGTGCTTTTCGGATGTTAGAGTGCGACCGCGTGGTATCAATTTTTAAAGTGATTAATTCGAATATTGTATTTCGATTTTATTTATCCGTCGCGATTACGTTCATTATTGTGTGTTTTCGCGAGTTCCAGTTGGAGTAGCGACACAAGCGTCGCCAACAATTAAGGTCGTGTAAGCTTTTCCATTTTCGTAGTTTTAAGTGTAGGTTGTCGCCTTCCCATTTCATTGTCACCCTTTGTTCTTAAATAAACATTTTGTAATCGACCTAGTGTCGAGTCTATCTTTTTATTTCACCTCGTAGGTCCCCTTAGCGCCATAGTGGCGTTCAAGTGGGTACCTACTTGGTTGCCCTTTGGTGGTTTCTAAAACCGCCTAAAGTCCCCAGCAGCCACACCTCTGCGTGGTGTGGCGGCTAGTTATGTGGTCAATGCCACATAATTAGTTTATTTGGCGCCCAACGTGGGGCATCTCCAGAGCCTTTGGCTGCGCTGGAGAAGGTTTGAAAAACCACAGAGGGCAATCCCAAAAGAGCTGGAGTCGAAAGAACGACTCCGAAATAGGAAAAAGCTCTTCAAAAATAAGAACAATTGTTTTGGTTTTTAAATTTAAATTCTAAATTTAAAAGAGCCAAAATCAAAATTCAAAAAATCCGCTGGAATGGAGAAAAAGAGTTCCAGCAAATTTTCGGCGTTGCTCTGGCCAAGCAACAAAATGTGTATCGACCTTTAAATAGGGTGAACTGAGCGGCTATGATAGCGTAGCTATCTCGCCACCTGTTTGAAATAGGCGACAATATAGTTTAAGTTAATCAGTTAGTATATTTGTGCATGAATTTAATCATTCGATCGCGCGTTTAATTATAGTTATAATTAATTCCTCCGCTCGTTTCGCGTTCGCGTTTCTTATTCGCGGTTCGTAGGGACTTTCGCTCCAGATTCGACTGGAGTTGTGGATTCTGTCGATGTTATCGGTTTTTGTGTGGAGTGAAAACCTCGCCATAACAGCAAAAGGAATTTGCCGTCGTTTCAATGAGAGGTACAACAGTGAGTTATTGTTACTCATTTCATGTTGTTATCTTTATTTGGTTATTGGTTATTAATGTCATTCCGCCCTATCCGGGGCAAACAAATGTTTTTTACCGGTTTTTGGGGGCATAAAATCGGTTGGGCCTACTCAACAAAAAAAAAAAAAAAAAAAAAAAAAAGTAGTAAGTTCACGAAAAAAGGCTGTGGGTACTTTTCATTGATTTGGATGGGGAGTTCTAAAAGCAAAAATGGGTGGTAAATAAACTTCATGTAGAAATTGGTGGGTTGATGGTTTTCATGGATTTCAGTATTGAAATGGAGTGATTTTGTCTCTACGTTGTCGTGTGTAATTTCGTGTTCGCGAATGAGCGGGGAATAATTATAAGTGAGTGATTTTTGGTTTTCGTTAATACTGACGAAAACGACAAATATTGCCGTTAGTAGCAGGAAAGCGACTATCAAAAATATGTACGATATTTCGAATTGCGACTTTAAAATGTCGCTGATTAAAATATCAATAATATAATACCGAATAGGTATATTCCTATTCGATGGAATATGAATTAATTTCCATACCTATTAAGCGACAAGTGTCGCAAACACTTATTTTAGACATTTAATGGATTCTCGTTATTCATTTATTTTAATATGAGAATTCATTTACCTAATTTTGTAATTTTTAATATCAGCCATTTATGTTTCACTTTCGTTGATGCAAACGAAAAGGAAGGGCGATGTACACATTCGTGTGCAGAGTCTTTGCGTTCGTTACATCGCATCAAAATTATATCTTTCGGTCGTTGAGTGTTGAAAAAACATGAAGTATCATTTGGCTTGATATTTCATGAAAATATTCAATGGTCGAGTTCGTTAATGTACACCTTTGTGTACGTTAGCGAATTCGGGCATGTTTCAACAACATCGGCGGTTCGTCTAGGCGAACGTTCCGACGGTGTTGAGACAGATGTAATGGCGAGAGGAGGGACGCGTTGCGTTGGTCTCTCTCGACGTTATGCATTGGATGCGTGCGTCGTTTGGGTAACGGGTTTTCGTTGCCTTTGCGACTTGCGTTTTCGAATATGTAACGTTTCATTCGGTTACACCATACGAAAGTGAAGATAGGCTGGTTCCTATTTAAGTAATATCTACAAGAGTGCGTCCGCGTCGCACCGGTAATCAAAGGTGAATAAACAAAATGTTATCAGTAACAAATACAAATCAACTTCGTTCGTAAATAAACTTCGAGATTTGAGTTCTCGAATTTTGAATTTCGAATTAATTTCAAATTAAATTATTACGTGAGTACAATTTTATTTTTATTATTTTATTCCAAGTGCCGCGTATTTAAATGAGAAAAAGATTTAACGTAATATTAACTTAACGAACATAAATTAACGAAATTTATCTTTTTTATTTTTTTTATTTTTTTTGGTGATAAATTTTCGTGTTCGGGTGCTACCGTACTCGTTAAATATGGTGGTGGCGCCCATCGTGTAATGAAATCCATGGAAATGCTGGATGATCGCGAGTTTTATTTATCTCTCTCGACGTTATGCATTGGATGCGTGCGTCGTTTGGGCGAGTTTTCGTTGCCTTTGCGACTTGCGTTTCGAATGTGTAGCGTTTCAAACGGTTACACCATACGAAAGTGAAGATAGGCTGGTTCCTATTTAAGTAATATCTACAAGAGTGCGTCCGCGTCGCACCGGTAATCAAAGGTGAATAAACAAAATGTTATCAGTAACAAATACAAATCAACTTCGTTCGTAAATAAACTTCGAGATTTGAGTTCTCGAATTTTGAATTTCGAATTAATTTCAAATTAAATTATTACGTGAGTACAATTTTATTTATTATTATTTTATTCCAAGTGCCGCGTATTTAAATGAGAAAAAGATTTAACGTAATATTAACTTAACGAACATAAATTAACGAAATTTATCTTTTTTTATTTTTTTTATTTTTTTTTGGTGATAAATTTTCGTGTTCGCGGGTGCTACCGTACTCGTTAAATATGGTGGTGGCGCCCATCGTGTAATGAAATCCATGCGAAATGCTGGATGATCGCGAGTTTTATTTTATTTTTTTTTAATTATCGCGATATTGATATCGACTTCAAATGTCGAATTGTTCGTGTGTGTTTCGACCAATGTCGAATATATTTGATTAATTAGTACCACAGGTAGTAATGAATTTTGGATTACGTGGGTTTCGAGCCCCACTGTTGGGTCGTGTGGTCGATTCTGATGGTGTGGGTAAGAAGTAGTGTGATAACTGGATTCATAGGTATGTGGTCTATGGTCTAGTTTTCATGCTCAAACGGAGGCCATTATTCAGTAAATTCATACGTTGGTACTGGTGAGTGTTTGGAAACCAGATATCTCGTATGAATGTATTGTGGATTGTTCGGCTATTACCACATATTTTAGCTGAATGGTTCACAATATACACTTACCTGGAACAGAAAAAATAAATAATTTGAATTAATTTTCGAGTTAATATTCGATTGTGAGGCGCACGGAATAGTTCGACTTCCCGATTATGACAACTTAATTACCTATTATGACCTCGATGCGATTATTATATCACGATTGGTTATTTTTTATGTGTAATATATACATATAATTGATGATTAATTTTTCGATTTTTTAATTTTTAGTGTGGATAATTTATTTTTCTACCTATTATTCTGCTATGTTGTCGTACTATGAACCTGGTTACGTCATTTAACCTTATGCACCTATTTACTGGTCCCTACACATGTCCCTTTTTTCAATTTTTTGATTTATTTTTTTTTTTTTACGCAGAGAAATTTTTATTTCATGGCTTCAAAAATTCAAGGGTAACTAGGTAGTGCCTATCTGGCGTCACAGGCGTGAAATAGGTCTAGTCTCAGTAGGTTTGTAAGGAAAGCTTACACCCCGCAGTCTCTACGTTTAATGAGTGACCAAAATTTTCTCGATCGCTTGAGAAAATTACCTGGTCGTGAAGAACGACTCGTTCAACGGAATCCTGACCTTGGCCAGCCTCAAATGGGCAAGAAGAGAAGGTCTCCCGAGTCGTCGCGTGAAACGTCGCCAGTGGAGGGTGACCGATCACCAGAAACGCAACGAGCCTCCACATCGAGCCATGCACCTAGAACCACCCAGCAGAGTCAAGTATCGGAGATTGGCTCTGTGGTTCGAACATCGATTATAACCTCGACAATGTCTACGGTTGCCATGACAATGGCGTCGACGAAAACTACTAAGGCGTTGAAGCTAACGAGCTCCGCCGCAACATCGATCCTTACAAAACCAAAGTCGATTCCTGTCAAACCTACATCGACAAAATTAACGAAAGAGTCGAGTGAACCGATTCACTCGCCTATTCATCAAGTAATTACGTCAAAACCGATTTCAACCGCGAGTCGACCATTGCTAACCGCGACACCTCCTGCAACCGTTGCAGTTGAGATAGCGCAAACTACTACCGCGCCATTAATCGTTCTATCGCCCGAACAATCGAACGCGAAATTTATTCGATCGCCTGTCGAAGAATTTTTTGAGGCTTATCGAACTCCAGATGTCTCAAATATCACGCATCGAGATTCCATACCTCCGCGCGTTAACATTCTCAATAATACCAATCGAGATGTCAATTATGCAACCGAAATCGACGAAGAAAATTTCGACCTAAACATCACTGGAGAAAGTATTGGAGACCAAGATTTCTCTGAAACAATCTCCATTATCAACAACGCGTTCCAGCATCCAGCAGTTCAGCGACAAAAGTCGCTTACACCAATTCTTGAGAAAGTCATTCTCGAATGGAAAAAAGCTGAGGAGCTATTGAAAAACAAGGAGCATCAACAAAATCAAGAGTATTGGGATGAATTGGCAAAGCAAGCCGAATTCCAACCAACAAATCCCACACCAATCGAGGCTAACGTGATAGTTATCGAACCTGCTGCCGAATGCGACTTCGATACATATCCGACAACTTCAATAGTTACACCTGTTGTCACATCGCAAATCCAAGCGAGCGCTGAGAGCACCTCGCAATCTGGTCCGAAACCTATTCGCTCGATACTTCGTTCCGACAGTGTTTACAACGCCATTGATGTGATAGAGGAAGAAGAAATTCCAGTGAAATCGAAAAAACGAGTTTCTATCACTAATAAACCAACGGTCATGAATCAAACACCTGTCACTCTTTCGGTGAGCGACGCAGTCGTATCATCGGCACCATCTACCGTGAAGACTACGACTCCTGTAAGCCTTGAGTATACTACTCAAAATGTCGTATGGACGCGACAAACAACTGACATCGATTGTGTTACATTGCCTCAAATGACTACTCTCTTCCAACAGTTTACTAGAGAGCTGGGAACTACGATTAAAGGAGCGATTGAGGATGCTTTTGAGAAGCGTTTTCCAGTCCAGCGTTCTCGAACCGTCGCGATTCCAGCTTCGACTGAAACAGAGAGCGACGACGAAGCTGCAACATCATCATCGTCTGACGAAGAAAGAGAGGAGCAGGAAGAAGCTTCGACTACCAGGAGAGGTCCAATGGCTAACTCTACCACGCTTCAAACCGACTCTACTTCAGCGCGACAGCAAATGATTAGTCGCTTAAATCAAACTAAAGCTTTGGCAACCATTCCCACTCCGAGTGAAACAATCTCACCTCACTTACCTAAAGTCCTAGGCAAAGTTTTCTCCCACTATAAGGATATTAAGAAGTGGAATCCCAAGAATGATATGCGTTCTCCGCTACAATTCGTCGAAGAATGGACGAATAAGGTACTTCCATATTGCCAAACAGAATTCGAGGCAGCACATACCTTTCGCGCGCTGATTAGTGGCGAAGGTCGCTCATGGCGCGATCGCATGAACCATCATTCTCTCGAAGAAATAATCGAGTCATTTACAGACAAATTTTATGACTCGACTACCCAACTCGAGGAGTATATCCAAATGAGTAAACTCTCGTTTCCAGTTTATCCTAATCAATCAGTCTACGAATTCGCGTACTACTGGATTAGTCGCCTGAAACATTCGCGAGTTGTCCCGTTTGAATCTGTATTAGTCACATTATCAGATCGCTTACCTACCGACTTCGCGAACTTGATCGATCGAGTAATGGAAGATATTCAAGATCTTAAAAAACCTAAGGAGAAAGAAATCCGAAAGATTCTCGAGGTGATCAAGAAAAAATCAGATCGCGAGAAACGACGTCAAGCGAAACTGAAACCAAACACTTGCGTATTCACAAAGCAAAATTTCGCTCGTTTTATGGATGTAGATGGAAGTGATGACGAGGATTCAAAGAACAAATCCTCGTGGAAGAAAAACTTCAAAACTTCATCAACCTCGACACCAGAAACAAAGAAAAATTCGTCCAATACGACAAAAAAATTCATCAAATGGAAGAATTTTAAAAACAAGAGTATAAATGTTGCTGATGTCGATACTAGCGATGAGTCGGATCAAGAATTGGTCGATAACGAGTCGATCCCGGACTCGGATGACGATTATAAATATTTTGGCGTCGACTCAGATGGTGAAGTGATGCTTGTCGACGAAATCCGTCACAAAAAGCCTATGAAAAAGATTCAGATTGTCAAAGTGAGAAAGCCGGCGGGAAACGCGAACCAGTCGTCGGAGCGGACTCGTCCGTCGACTGTGCAGCTACCAACATCGAAAAAGAGTCCGCCCCTACCTCAACTAGTACCGAAAGCAAATCTGTCGCCACTGCCTGAAATTCCATTATGGAATGGATTTCAGATTCTCGGTGATAGCATTGCGAAACAATTTCTCGACTTAACATATACGTCGATTCCCGATATTCCCTTATGTCGTTCTGGGAATACAGTAGAAAAGCTCTGCAAAGAACTCAACTTGACTACGAATTTGTCGTCGGAAAAAATAATAATCTACGTGGGAATTAACGACGTTATAAAAACTACCTTCGACATTACAATCGTCAAACCGCTGCTCCAAAAAATCGTTAAGCGACTCAAAATGCTTGGAGCGAAGAAAATCGTTATTTGCCAAATTGCTCCGATTTTAGGACGAGAGCAAGATCCCTATTTTTGGATGCGATTGGCAGAAATGAATAACGCGATCTTTTTTATTTCGCGTGATGATGATAAAGTAAGGTGTTTCAACGCGTTCCAGTATTTGGTGACGCGGAGAGAAGGCTTCAGATCCGAGAAATCTTATCGTTACGTCGTGAACGATACAATCACATACGACGTCAAAATGGGACTTTACAAAAAATGTACTGTTGATGGTGGTCGCGATTTAGTGCATTTGAACGTCGATGCTTATCGATTATTGGAATGCCAATTAAAGAAAATACTAGGCGTTACCCACAATTCCAAAACTCCTACAATGTCGACTCCAAATGATTTTCGACCTTTACAAATAGCGAAACGCGAAGCCAATGTCATTGATCGCCTCTTAGGCGATAGCGACAACGAAGTGTCGCCAGCGTTCCACTCGAGCGACATATACCCGACACCAGAGTCGGTTGAACCATCTTCGGCTGAGATTGTCGAGTTAGATGAAAATCTCGATCGTGAAATCAAATCAAACTTGGGATCAGACATTAATGTACTCGACCCAGAAATCGAGGAGGATGACGAGGCAAAACAAAGCCATCATCGACTGAAATTGCAAGATCGACCTCCATTAATTTCGCTTACAATAGGCGATTTACAAGAAATCGTGTTAGTCGATGGAGGAGCTGGTTTTTCGCTAATAGGCGAAGAATTGTTTCGAGAAATAAAATCGAAGCATCCAAGCTGTATCACCACCGAAATTCCCATGCGAGGAGGTCACAGTAGCTTTACTCTAGCTGCTGGGAAATAAAAAATAAAGCCATCACTCGTCGCCGTTCTCGGGTTTAAGTTCACACATATTCCGAAGGCGAAGAATAAAACCGTTCTAATGGGCGTAGCGGTGATAGCAGGATTGAATCGTCGTATGCTTTTCGGTCGAAACGCTATCATCGATTTCGAGATGATACACGATTTTAGAAATCGACAATTTCGACTCAAATATCCAAAATACGACGAAGAGTTCGTTGTACCATTCGAGTTGCCCGACGATAAGTTGTCATCTGAAATCGAAGCCATCGGGAACGTGGGAAACGCTCTCGATTTCATCCCTACTCCCGAACTCTTAGGCGAATATTTTCGCAGCAGCGTACTCGAGTCGCAACCAGATGTATCTGAAGAACTTGAAAAACTGCTCGCAAATATCGAAGTGCTAAATATAGAGTTGAAAATACCAGATCGTCCCAATTTGCTCAAATTTACACTCACGAATTCCGCGCTAACCGAATCCCAAGTAAACGAGATTAAAAATCTCGTGAGGAAGTACTCGTCGCTATTTTCTGGCGATACTGGTTGCTGCCGCGTATATACTCACAAGTTCGAGTATGTAAAGGAACCAGAACACCTTTGGTGTAAATATCGCGCGCCACCGTTAGCGAGGAAAGCCGAAGTCGATCGAACAATTGATAACTGGCTTCGTGAAGGGATAATTCAACCTTCTACGAGTACCAACAGAATTCCCCTCGTGTACGCGAGGAAGAGCGACGGATCCACTCGCACTTGCGGAGATTTTCGTCCTTTAAACGAATTTCTCCTCATGCACGCCAACGAAGTGCCAAAAATCGAGGAGTTAAAATATCGATTAGCAAAAGCGAGATACTTCACGTCGCTGGACTTTAATAACGGATTCCTGCAAATCCCGCTGCACGAGAAAGATAGGCCGTACACTGCATTCTCCTATGAAGGGAGACATTTCGAGTTCTGTCGAGTGCCGTATGGCACTAAGGACTCGATGCCGGCATTCATCGCCGCTCTACAAATCGTTCTCGCTAACATGGACGAGTACGTCGCGACTTACGTCGATGACGTAATGATTTTTAGCGAGACATGGAACGAGCATCTCGAGCATATCGAGAGTGTATTAAAAAGAATTCAAGATGCGGAAATGAGCCTTTCACTTAAAAAGTGCCAATTTGGCAATACCGAGATTAAATATCTCGGACTACTGGTGGACAGACAAGGCACGCGACCTAATCCAGATCGCGTTTCCGGAATCGCGAACATACCACCACCGGCGAACAAAAAGGCTGTACAATCGTTCCTAGGTACGGTAAACTATTATCGTTCGTTTATTCCGAAAATAACAGAGATATCAGAGCCGCTCAACCAGTTGCTGAAAGATGGCGCTAAGTTTCATTGGCGCGAGGCACAACAAATGGCGTTTGAACAACTAAAAAATGCGCTGATCAATGTTACCTTAAATGCGCATCCAGATTTTGAAAAACCTTTTCATATCTGCACCGACGCAAGCATTAAGGGAGTCGGAGGCTCAATTTTTCAAATTAACGACAGTGGTGAGCCACTACCAATTGCGCACACAAGTCGAGTTTTAAGCCCTCACGAGCAAAACTACTCAACCACGGAGTTAGAATTGCTCGCAATTGTTCATATCTTGAGCAAACATTTCCACCTATTGGCGGGAAGAAAAATAATCATCTATACAGATAATCACGCCAATGTATTTCTCAAGAGACGCGAATTAATGCCTTCGAGAATAAATCGATGGTTTTTATTTCTCGAAAATTTCGATTTTACGCTACAACATATCAAAGGCGTTAAAAATACAGTCGCTGACACTCTTTCGCGATTTATAAAAACAAGTACGCGAAAGGAAACTCAAGATATCGTCCCTACTGAACTTGATGTTGATTTATTCGACTACGAAGTCGATCGAAAACTTCTCGTCGATTTGAAAAACATCTCGAAAATACAGAGTCAAGATGAGACATTACCTATGCATTTGCGTAAGCTGAATTCGCGAATTACTTTCGATAAGGTATCGAAAAAATACGTTTTACTTAGTCGCGATGAAATTGCGCGCATATACGTCCCAACAAAAGTTCGTTCTCCATTATTACAGTACTATCACGGTTACTATGGACATATTGGTGTGTCGAAGTTAATTCGACTCGTTCGTCGAAAATTCGACTGGCCTGGTTTGACTGCAGACGCGTATCATTACGTAAAAAAATGTGAGCTCTGTCAGACAATGAAAAAAGCAAATATCTCTCACGTAGGACCAGTTCAAAGTCACCATGTCCAAGAAATCAACGACGTTATTGCGATTGACTATTTTGGACCTCTTCCAAGGTCAAGGTCATCAGCGCGATATATTGTAGTAATTCAAGACCTATTTTCGCGATATGTAAAACTATTTCCAATTAAAGTCGCGAACACCAACAGTACGATAAAATGCGTAGACAACTGGATTCAACTATTTGGAAAACCTAAGTCAATCTTGAGCGATAATGGTCCTCAATTTCGCTCAACTAGATGGAATTTCCATTGGCGATCACAAAATGTCGCTTTGATTAAAACGGCGACCTATACTCCCTCGTCAAATCCAGTCGAGCGAGTAATGCCGGTAATTTCCACCACCTTGCGTTTATATTGTTCGAAGAGTCACCGAAAATGGGCTATGCTCGTTCGTCACGTCGAATTAAAGATTAATACGACGGAAGCATCAGCGACAGGAGTCGTACCCTACGAGTTAATGCATAAGCGTAAATTTTTCGATGATATTGATCGCGCATTTTCTCGTGATAAGCGAGTTAAATTCGCCGACTTGAAAAACATTGCTAAACAAAATATTAAGAAAACTCAAGATCGTCGAAAACTATATGTGGAAAAATCCAAAAAGCTAGTTACCCTTTCACCTAACGAGATTGTCTACCTAAAATCACATCCCTTGTCGTACGGTGAACAAGGTGTAGCAGCCAAATTATCTCCGCAATTTACTGGCCCTTATCGGGTAGAACGACAGATTTTTCCAAATTATTATCGTTTGCGTAACAAGAAAGGCGAGGTTAAATTCGCCAATGTGAAAAACTTGAAAATATGTCGATCGTAGAACTTTCGATTCAACCTGATTTTTCCTTTTTTCCTTTCCCATCACGAATGGTTAAATGAAGTAGCCTTATTAGAAATGTGATAACGCTTTTAATTCGAAACCTACATATTTCAGCAAACTCGCGATTTTGGTCACTAAAAGGCGACGTGTCCGTTTCCAACACTAGACAAGTTAATGTACGTTCACTTCAATCAAGTATCACCAGATCATACAAGTAGTCGTTGTTGCAAAGCGAATCGTAATTCGACGAATACCGTTTATATCTACGTCACCAATTCTGCGAGTACCACATCTTCCTTATCGCGATATGTTTGCTGAGTTTACCATCGTTTGTCTACGTCGACTGAAAAGAGAGCTGAAGTCAAGGGCGAGTCCGAAATCAAATCTAGTCAAATCTACCCGATTCCAATGGCGAGAGGTTAACAATGATTGTCGCTGAATAAATAAACAACATAGATTGTGACAAAGATTTATTTTTTATTTTTGTTGTATTTCTTTTCCCCAAGGCGACAACCATAAGAATCAATGTTTAGTTGAGAAGTTAATTTATTTTTTGTTTTTCTCTATTTTCAATTTTTATTTAATCAAAAGCGAATCAAAGAGATTTCGTTAAAAGTTCGAATTTTATTTTTGGAGAAATTTGGATTTGATTTCAATTTTATAAAAAGCTTCACGTCACTTGGCGTGCCCATTTATTCTAAATCTTCTCGCGATGTTGTGTCGTGTCCCGTTTTGTCCTGAGACCCGTGTGGGCAACTCAGACACAAGAATGGCGAGTCCCAAAATTTTGGTTTGCGTTTTTCGAAGATAAAAGCGCCGCAGTTTTTCGTCTTTTGTTAAATTTTTACCACCTTGACGTACCACGCATGTTGAACGTCGATCCAGTGGTCCCTTCGTCCCACCTCCAAGGTCTGATGTCACTAATGCGATGACCTTTCCGGAATGAAAAAATTTGTAGCCAAATTTTTTCTTTCCAGGGGGGGAGCATATGTGACATGAGAAATTGGGGGTACCCAATAAAAAATCAAAAAGGTATTTTTGGCCACAGTGCACAACCACTTATAAAATTCTCTTGTTGGAAAATGTCCCGCTTCATTAGTTTTGTGCACTGTCGTGTTTGATTAAATGTCACAGGTAGGTAGAACCTATTCCTGGTTGTACCTACCCGAAACTGGATCCACGTTCAATGCGCAAAGGCGTGTTAGCGTCAGTCTCTAAACACCGGTTATAGAGACGAAACCTGTGCTTTTCGGATGTTAGAGTGCGACCGCGTGGTATCAATTTTTAAAGTGATTAATTCGAATATTGTATTTCGATTTTATTTATCCGTCGCGATTACGTTCATTATTGTGTGTTTTCGCGAGTTCCAGTTGGAGTAGCGACACAAGCGTCGCCAACAATTAAGGTCGTGTAAGCTTTTCCATTTTCGTAGTTTTAAGTGTAGGTTGTCGCCTTCCCATTTCATTGTCACCCTTTGTTCTTAAATAAACATTTTGTAATCGACCTAGTGTCGAGTCTATCTTTTTATTTCACCTCGTAGGTCCCCTTAGCGCCATAGTGGCGTTCAAGTGGGTACCTACTTGGTTGCCCTTTGGTGGTTTCTAAAACCGCCTAAAGTCCCCAGCAGCCACACCTCTGCGTGGTGTGGCGGCTAGTTATGTGGTCAATGCCACAAATGGTAAAGTCATAAAATTGTTTTGAGCAGCAGGTATAAAAAGTATAAAGGATAACAGGTATACAAAGGGAAAATAGGGTGATTTCTCATTAAAAACAAAAATAAGATCGATCAACAAGTCTATGGCGCCTAATTTCACTTAGAACATTGTTGCGTAATGCAGTCCATCTATCTTTGTGTCCCAGCTAGTATTCTCAGGTTCATCATGAGATTTTTCTATATTTTGGTCTCCTTCTAAGTAGAAAGTAGGTTTGAGTCTGTCTATGGATATAATGTATGGATATAATGACTGGGTGATTTTTGATATTTAAGGTAAATACTTTATCTAATTTTTTTAGAACATCATAGCGTGCACGGTCGACTCGCAAGTATACCTTTTTTGCTTCTTTAAGTTGAGGATGCACAAATATGTTGCGTGCTGTTTTGGTTTTGAATGGTGCTGGGCTCAGCATTTGAAATGCTCGTTTTAATTGGTGTACATACGCTGGTAATGGGGTAGGTGGCGTTGGTGTTTCGATAAAAAATTTGCCTGGTAGTCTAAGTGTTTTTCCAAAAATGGCTTCCGCTGGTGAGAGAGGGAAATCATCGCGGCATGCTGAGTGAAGTATCGCGGCATGCTGAGTGAAGTCCGAGTAAAAGGATCGGGAGCGCTGTATCCCAATTACCACCGTGACATTTTAGTGACGTTTTTAGCTTGGGGTGCGTTCTTTCTAGGATGCCATTTGATTGTGGGTGATGGGCCGTTGTGGTTATGTGATGGACCCCTAGAATTTTGTTGAATTCGTAATATAGTTCAGATGTGAATTGCGTTCCTCTAACAGTGGTGATCTTGCGTAGAACGCCGTAACGAGAGATCCATTCTCGTATAATGGTCTGAGCTACTGTTGGTGCGGTGATATCACAAATCGGAATATATTCTACCCATCTTGTGTAACGGTCTATTAAAGTTAAGATGTACCGATTCCCATTTGATTCAGGTAGTGGTCCCATAATATCTACGTGTACGTGGTCCGTTTTCTCCGCGTATGGGATGTTCGACAATGGCGAATGAGTATGTGGAGAGATTTTACTTCGTTAGCATTTATCACATGCCTTCGTCCATGTACGAATATCTCGATTAATGTTGGGCCAAATGAATCGATCTTTGACCTTTCTTAGCGTAGCTTTTGGTCCGTCGTGTGATAGCTCGTGTATTTGACGGAAGATCTGGAACTGTAATGGCTCGGGTATATATGGTCTGTAATACCCGGCTTTGTTTTTATTGCACCATAAGGAACGGTTACTTTCCAGTATGAGAATGTTGTGTAGAAGTAATGGACCTAAATCACCAGTCTCATTTAACTTTTTTAGCCACGGACATTCTGCTTGGGCATCGGCTATGTTTATTATGGATACACTTGTCTAGTACCCATCTTGTGTAACGGTCTATTAAAGTTAAGATGTACCGATTCCCATTTGATTCAGGTAGTGGTCCCATAATATCTACGTGTACGTGGTCCGATTTCTCCGCGTATGGGATGTTCGACAATGGCGAATGAGTATGTGGAGAGATTTTACTTCGTTAGCATTTATCACATGCCTTCGTCCATGTACGAATATCTCGATTAATGTTGGGCCAAATGAATCGATCTTTGACCTTTCTTAGCGTAGCTTTTGGTCCGTCGTGTGATAGCTCGTGTATTTGACGGAAGATCTGGAACTGTAATGGCTCGGGTATATATATGGTCTGTAATACCCGGCTTTGTTTTTATTGCACCATAAGGAACGGTTACTTTCCAGTATGAGAATGTTGTGTAGAAGTAATGGACCTAAATCACCAGTCTCATTTAACTTTTTTAGCCACGGACATTCTGCTTGGGCATCGGCTATGTTTATTATGGATACACTTGTCTAGATAGCGTTGATTTCTGGTCTACTTAGCATATCTGCCACAATGTTGGTGTCCCCAGCGATATATCAGATGTTAGATGTGATCTGTGCAATCTCATCTAGTTGTGCCACACTTATTTTCAAACCTATTTTCCACCAAGGGGGTGCAGACATTTCTCCAGCACCCCTACATTTTTTTGAAATATCTCAGGAAGGGGGGTGGTACAAACGAAGAGGTTTGCGGTACAAACTAGTACAAACGAAGTACTAACGATTGCACCTAGTTTCAACCCCGTTTTCCACCAAGGGGGTGCTGACATTTCCCCAGCACCCCCTACGTTTTTTTGAAGTATCTCAGGTAGGGGAGTAGTACAAACGACAGGGTTTGTGGTACAAACCAGTACAAACGTAGTACAAACGATTGCACCTAATTTCAACCCCCATTCGGGAGGTGGGGGTGCCCACGCGTTTCCCCAGCACTCCCTACGTTTTTTTGAAATATCTCAGGAAGGGGGGTGGTACAAACGATGGGGTTTGCGGTACAAACCAGTACAAACGTAGTACAAACGATTGCACCTATCATGAACCCCATTTTCCACCAAGGGGGTGCAGGCGAAATGCACCTCGACAGGCGTTATATCTTCGATTATGAGCCAGTGTTTTCTTCATCAAGACAAATGTTAATGGCTTGTGGTCCGTGTATACTGCGAAGTTAGGGTGTCCTTCTATCATTGGTCAAAAATACTGCAGACCTTCATATATAGCTAGTAGTTCTCTGTCATATGTTGGGTATTTTTGTTGGCGTTCATCTAATTTCTTTGAGAAGAACCCGAGTGGATGCGGCGTGCTGTCGGGTGTTATTTGATGTAAAACTGCACCAATACCTATCTCTGAAGCGTAATGGGTGTTCTGGGTCGTAAATAGCTAACTGAACTGCATTGGCCAATTTCTTTTTACATTTTATGAAAGCAGCTTGAACTTCAGGATTCCATGGTACTTTGGTTTTGTTGCGCCGTTTTTTGCGACCTTTTAGAAGCTCATTTAGGAGTGCAAGTATAGTGGTGCCACCTGGAATATGGGTTCGATAGAAGCTGAATGAGCCAACTACCCTGCGTAGTTGGTGTATTGTTTCAGGGAGTGGTAGCTCTATAATTCGTTGCACTTGGCTGGGCATTGGTAAGATTCCAGTTCCTGTGATAATGTGGCCTAAGAACTTTACTTCGGCTTTCCCTTGCTGGCATTTTGCTGGGTTGATGGTTAGGCCGTTTTTTCAAAGGGTTTCTAAGACTTGCTTTAAATGGCTTTTGTGTTCTTCCTCGTTTTTTGAAAAGATGAGTATGTTATCAAGATAGGCAACGGTGAATGTAAAATCCCGCATGATTGAATCCATGAACCGCTGGTATGTTTGCTTGCGTTTTGCAGTCCAAACGGCATTCTGAGATACTCAAATAGGCCGAATGGTGTGGTTACGGCCGTTTTTTCGATGTCTGCCTCATTGACTGGGATATGATGGAAGGCTTTTACTAGATCTATTACAGAAAAGATCGTAGCTCCGGTACAGAGTTGGATAAATGACCATCACGAACGTTTATCGTGACCCGTCATGATAGGTCATGGTAACGAACGCTTTTGGCGGCAAAAATGTGTTTTTTAAACCCTTATTATATAGGACATATTTCTTGCTGAAGGGGGCAAATAATAATCTACCAAGTTATTAAGCCGGACATTTATTAGTCACATATGTCATTTTAGGACACAGTCACATACCTGTGACTGGTAATATAACCCAGGTTGTATTCGTCACATACAGTCACATTAAATTATCGATTTATCAACTCATTATCATTCAATTTGTTTTCATTATTACTTTTACCACATACATTTTTTATTTTATATATTATTCTGTGTTACGTTTGTGTACATTAATTTCATAGTGAACACTAAATAGTGGACATGTCGATGTATTCATCTTCTTGTGACTCTGATTCAGCATGTGAAGACTGCAAATTTTGTTATTACCGATGCAGAATTGAATTTCTCCAAAAAGAAAATTTGGATTTGAAAATTGAAAATAATCATCTCAAAGAGGAGAATTCGCGCCTCCTCAAAACATTGCAGAATAATGGAGTAAGTATAAATATTCTGCCTAAGTCAAGTAGTAAATAGTAGCAGTATGTAAATGTAATATTAATTATCAAAAGTATTCAATTTTTTAAAAATACATTTTTTCCCCCTGGCTTGCTGGTACTAAAATCAATAGACTGCAGCTACACAAGATGAAAGTCTGACCTCAAGAAGTGAACAGAAAATAAGTTTCGCTCTTAGTGTCGATAAAATTACCATTTTTCAGTTACGGAAGGAAAATAATCATGTCTAAGAGGAGAATTCTCGACTACGTGAAAAGTTGAAAAATAGTAACAAGGTGTGTATTAGGACTTGGTATTACCAATGTAATTATCAATAAGTATATTTTAATGTTCTGTTGTTTTGCTAGTATCAATAGCCTGCAGGCGAAAATTCAACCTCAAGGAACAACTGAACAAGGAATATGAAAACGAGTTTTACTTTTGATAAAACGAAAAACAAATTTAATTTTTTTAATATTACTTTTTTGTTTTTAGAACAAAATAAAAGAATTCACGAACGATAATGACAATTTTACATTATTACTTTGTAAAACAAATGAACAAATACAAAATAAAAAATTATAATAAAAATAAAATCAAACCATAAAAATGATAAGACATCGATCAGTCTTAATCATAGCACTACAAATCGATAATCTCATCAGCCTTTAAGCATTCTGTTCATCGTCATCTTCATCGTCGCTTTCAGATTCGTAGTTCTCGGAGTCGGAGTCACACTCTTCCTCTTTCTCCTCACTCATCATATATTCTTCATCAACATCATCGACATCAATTTCAATATCTTCAGTATTCAAATTCGATTGTCTGGCTGTTGATGTTGAGGGCTTAGAGATGAGGATAGGCGCTTGATGTTGTTTTACTTCTCTAAAAATTCGACTATTCATGTAAATGAATAGATTTTTTTCGGCTGTCTCATTATGAAGTTGGTTCCTTAGTTTACTATGGATAAAACCACGTGAAGAGAATGATCTCTCAGTCAACACACTTGAAATAGGGGTGCTTAATATTCGGGCCGCAACCTGAAATATAAAATTTGTTCCACATTTATAAAGCAAAGAATACCTAATATATGCAGTGATTTCTTTTTACCTTGGATAAATGACACGTTGGTCCTACTCCCAGCCACCACATTTTTGGATGCGCTCGTTCCTTTGGTTCTTTAGCTTCTTGATTTCGAACCCACAACCATACAAAATTTGAAGACCACAGTCCTGTAGATGTTCAAATATTTTTTTTTTTTTTTCAGATTAAAATAATTGTAATTTAGGTACAAAGAATTGAAAGTTAATTATAGAAAAAAAAAAAATACATGCATATAATAGATTGAATTGATGAATGATAGGTTGCAACAAGTTGTTAATAAGCTTTGAAATTGGAATATCGAACCGAAGTTATTAGTACATGCAACAAACTACTACAGTTATCACCTTCCCTCACAAGTGTACCATATACCTTCTTTTGATTTATAAAGCCCTATTTCTCTGACCAACTCAATCGTATCCACATCAGGCATGGTCAAGGCTAAAGAGTAAATATACTCATTAGCTTGCATGGATTCTTCAGAACTTAAATATAAACCTTTTATGAACAGAAAACATGGAACATACATAAATATCAATGGCTATTGGTTAAATAATGGGATCAAGAACGGAGAAAAAGAAAATGGACAAACAAGAAACAGATAGAAACTCTGAATTTAGAAATTATTAAAAATGAGGAATAGAAATCAAGAAATAAGGTGTGTTGATTCATAATTCTAAAATATTGCTTCAAACAGAATATAAATGTAAATTTTCAATTTTTAAACGAGCCAACAAGTAATAGTTTGATGGAAGTTATAGCATGAGTGTAGTTATCAGCCTTGAGCAGTGAATGATATAATGTAAGATATAAATGTGGTTAAGGAGGGATATAAACATAACATTCAGACTCGCCTTGTTTTAAAGGGTCCAACAGATGGGCGGCATAATGGATTGCTTTTAATATTAAGACCTCTTTCGAATGAAAATAGTTCGCAATTGACATTTTTTCCTCTTCATAGAGTCCCAAGATGGGATTGTCTAGAAAACTGTTGAAATGTGCACACAGTTCTCTAAAACTGTTGGCAGCTAGATGAATCTGACTGTTGTCTTTTTCAAACATTCTGATTCACTTTAAAAATGGAGTCAGAAAAGCGGCAAGAGTTTCAATTCTGGTCCAGAAGTCCAGTGACAAAATTAGGCCCCTAATTTCAAAAACTTCACTTTGGATTGATGGTTCGACTACTGTCTGCTCTAAAGCACTTCTAAACATCATGAGACTATTTATCATTTTTAAATTTGAGCCCCATCTTGTTGTTCCAGGAAGATGCAATGTTGCGCGATTATTTTTTCTTATAGAGAAAAATCAAATTAATTTCTCAACTTGATTTCATGATTTGATACTTTTCCAGCATAACATACCCTTTTTTTTCCTAAATGTTGCGTAAGGAATAGCTTTATTCTTTACACATTTTATAACTTCTTTACAATCTTTAATGAAGAGCTCATTAGACTTCGATTCAACAATTTTTCCTATAAGAAGGTGTATAGAATGGCAGGCACATCTCACATGTGTTACACCTTCAAATTTTTGCTCAATTTGTTCACCAGCTTTAACCATTACAGCAGCGTTATCCGTTATTACTGCAGTGATTCTGTCATCACCATACTTTGTAATCGCTTCGTTCATAATATCAAAATAATAATGAGTATCGTGCTTTTCTTCATCCCCACAAACACCATAAAGAAATATAGGTAAACTGGAAGCATGGGTGATGTTTTCATGGCTATAGTCATGAAAACAAAACGAAATTAGGTTACATATTTTCACAAAAAAATTCAATATTCAACTCACCGTATGTTTGTCCATCCATCTAACTGCAGAGATATATATGTACTGCTGGAAATTTTCTCCTCTACCAATTCCTTCAACCTATTGTATTCTTCATTCAAGATATTCCCCACAATATTTTCTTTATTAGGTGGCTTATACGCAGGATGTATGTACTTCAAAAATTTGATAAAGTCTAGATGTTCAACGTGACGGAATGTAGATCCTGAATTGAACATATACCAACCTAGAAGTTCGTCTGCTTTCTTCTATACATGGAAAAGAAATGGAATTGTGATAATTAAAAACGAAATTAAAAAATATTAAATTATATAGATAATGAAACAGAGCTACAAACCTGCTCCTCACTTGATATGGTATCTGTCAGTGTTGTAGGAACGAACATATGTCTGTTCTCGTTCCTGTTCTTGTTCCTGGAAAGACCCAGTCATTTGATCCTGTTCCTAACTCGTTCTTATTCTCAATGTTTCAAGTGTTCTCGTTCCGTTCTTCGTTCTTTTAATTCTTTACAATGTTGTTCTCGTTCTGTTCTTTGTTCTTTCAATCCTTTATCGTCTCGTTCTTGTTCGTTCTTCGTTCTGTTCTCGTTCTTCAACTTTTTCTTTTGTTCTTTCTTTTTTTTGATAACGTGTTTACAGTTTATGTTGTTGTTGAAATTGAAAATTAATTAATTGAAGCTAATTAATAAAAAAAAAAAAAAAGGATTTATATGGGTATACGCAGCATTTGTCCGCTTTTAGAAGTTTTTTATTTTCTCTTTCCCCTCATGATATCTATTAATTTTGTGATAAATCATTAACTTTCAAAAGAACGAAGAACAACCCGAAATTACATCCGTTCTTGTTTTTGTTCTCGTTCCTCAGCATTTTACATTAGTTGGTTCTCGTTTCGTTCTTTGATCTTTCAGTTTGAAAATATTCTGTTCTTGTTCTGTTCTTTGTTCTTCATACATACCAGTTTTATGTTCTCGTTCTTGGTTCTGTTCCTCAGGAACAATGAAAATTCTCTGTTCTTGTTGTTCTTCGTTCTCGTTCTTGGGTTTGTTCCTACAACACTGGTATCTGTATATTTGGGCATCTTTTGAAATTTCGACCGTTGTTTTGAAGTAAGCTCCAATGCATTTTTTACTTTAGTCGGTACTTCTGTACATTCTTTCAGGTGGTGAGCCATCCGTGTAGCATGCTTCTTATATGTTACACTCAAACAATATTTACATTTAAAGAACCCCTTTTGGGTTTTTTCTTCCTTAAAATGTAAAAAAACCGAGCTTCTCTTCTTTGGCATTTTAAAACATCAAAATCAACAACTCAAAACATCAAAAGAGTTTAACACTTTTTGTTAAAAACTAAAATTACAATACCGACATGCTCGCAATCACGACATTGTTTCAACAAATTACACCACAGAAAATTTTTTAACGAATTAAATTATCACTTGAACTTGGCAAACATTTCCGATTTTAGTTTAGAAAAAATCTGCGATAGCGTTATTGATGAAAACTTTTTGTGACTATATGTATTCCAAAAGAGGGGGGCATTTATCGTAACCGTCACGATAAATGTCACGATAAATTTATCGTGACGGTTAGACACGTAACGTCACGAATATGTGACGGTCACGAACCACCTTGCCAACTCTGTCCAGTTAGTTGTGACGGAATGTCGCGTATGTGAGGTAGAGGATACCAATCTGGTATAGTGATGACATTCAGTTCACGGTAATCTCGGCATGGTCGTATTTCTTCATAGTTTGCCTTTGGTCTTATTAGTAACGGCGAGGCCCATGGCAATTTTGATTCCCGAATGATTCCCATTTCTAACATTTCGGAAAACTCTTTTTGCTTTAGCGTACAACTTTGGGTGAAATCGTCGTGGTTTGGCAAAGACTGGGGGTCCAGTTTTTTCGATGTGGTGTTGTACTGGATGGTGAGGCGTTTCTAAGAACGGTGCTGGTCGCACTAATGCTGCGTAGCGATTTAATATACTGGTAAAGTTGTCAGCGTCGTGTTTGTTAATCATACCGATGCCTGAGATAGTGGTAGATGTTCGGAGTTTTCCTCGTGTAGAGAAATCGGATTGGTTGCCATATATAAGACGTTGACGTTTTAGGTTGGGTAATAAATCGAAATGTGCGAGGAAATCTGCTCCAATGATTAGATAGTTCACATCTGCAATGATGGTAGTCCATTTTAATTTTTGTTTAAGCCCGAAGTCGTAGGTTCGTTGTTCTCGGGCCTAACAGTAGATAGTGCCGCCGTTCGCACTAAATAATGAAAAGATAGGTTTGCTCGTTGGTGATATTTTCTTATTTGCGTTTTTTACGGAAATTACTGTAAAATCTGATCCGCTGTCGATTAGGAATTCTTGGTTGGAACAAGTATCGCGCAAAAATAGGCGTCGTGAGGGTATTATTGAGGGTTGGTGTGCTGCCGCCACTGACCCTTTTTTTAGTTTTCCAATTTAGCTGGTTCGTCAGTGGAACTTTGAAAGTTACAAGGTTTTACATATCTTTCTGCTGCGTTCCCGAATCTCCAGTGGTACCAGCATTTGTCGTGTTTGCGATTTTGAGATCTATGTGGAGTAGGTGATCTTGTTCGAAATCGTCCTCTTGAATGAGCTCTGAAGCGATCTCGACCTTGTCGCAGTTCTGTTGTTGGTCTGTCGATCGAAAATGCTGCAATTTGTGCCACAAGTTCGGCAAAATGAGAATCGGTGCGTTCTTTATTCTGTCGTTCCGATATCTCAGCGATTTTTCTATTGATTTCCGCGAATTGTTGGGTAATCAAACTTTCGAGAGTGTTTGAGATTGATGTAGCAGTAGGTAAAGCTACGTTCCTGGGTTGGGTGTCGGATATGGCATATAGGGATCGTCGATCGTTGGTCGTCATGATCGAGTGAAATGAATCGGCCATTTTGGCGAGTTCGTCTTAGGGAACGGAGAAAATTCCAACGTGTTCCCGCATGTGTTGTGGAAGTCGTTGTAACCACAATCGTTTTAACATAGTTTCCGTTGATGATTGCCCAATTAGGAGGCGCATATCATTTACTAGCACGGAAGGTTTACGAGTGCCTAAACAGATGTCTTTTTCGCGTAATAACTGGTCAAGTTTATCCTCGTCGCTAATTTTATAAAGAGAAACGATGCGTTCCTTTATTTGCCTATATGTTGTATCGGCGTCTGCATTGGTCGCTAAGATGTCTCCACAGCGTTCCAGAACGTTGGCGGGAAGTCGGACGGTTATGATACCGATCATAATGTCTTGATCTGTGATCTTATGTGCCTTTATTTGGCGTTGCGCGAGGCTGTACCATAGTACTGGATTAGTAGGTATGAATTCAGGTAAATGGATTTTTTCCATATTTGATGTGGAGTTTTGTGGGCGTGAGGTAATTGGCGTTCCGGTTGAAAAAATATCTTCCAGGGAAGATGGTGTGGTGCTCCTTGTAAGGTGCGATATCGGTTTTGGTTTTAAAGGTGTGAAGGAAACGTTCTATATAGTAGTTGAAGTAGAGGTTGGCGTTCCTAATGAGTTAAAGAGCGCGGCGTTTGAACTGCCGAGGCCACTATCACCATTAACCATTATTAACTCGATAATATACGCGATACGAATTTAAAAAAAAAAAAAAACGCGTTCCCGGGTTTCGGCACCACTTGTCAGAATAGCTCGGTTTGGTTATGTAAGGTGTGTTTATGGGAGAACGTTTTCTAGTACCGTGTAACGTTGTTTAGACCGCTTGCGTGCAGTATGCCCGTGGCGTGCTGGTCTTTCAGCCGAGTGATTATCTTTATGCCCACTAAGCGTGCGTTATGCCCGTGGCGTGCTGCAGGATTTTAAGATCTTCAAGTATGGGTGATAATATTATGCCCGCTGCGTGCTTATTTAAGTCTTCGAGCGTTTTTTAGTTTATACCCGCTAGCGTGCAAATGCCCGCTGCGTGCCAGTTTATTTTAAAGAGCGAGAGCGGATAAATTTATGCCTGCTGGCGTGCAATGCCCGCCGCGTGCGTCGTATAGTTGGAAAATAGGAAGAACAACACGAGATATCGTGAGAGAAGGCATGTATTCATGGCAAGACAACATATGAACTGTGTATTTTTGCTGCTGTGCAGCTGTATTTATAGTTTACATTCTGATCGTATCTACGAACAGTGTGGCACGTAGAAACTTAAAAATTAGTAATAACGATTCATAATATTTAGCTGATGTGCGTTTCGACTCTTTCGTTCGTTTTTTTTGGCGCGCGCATGCGCCTACAATTCATTCTATAATTTATTAGGTAATTTCGTCACATACTGGTATTTCGAGTGTGGTTTTATAATTTTTAATTTGCAGTACCTGAAAACACGAAATATCAGTCAATATTAGTCTACAAAATTTTTCAAAAACCATCGATGTCGTATTTTTGGAGTATTTTGGGCTCTCTTTCACTGCATCAGTTTTTGATCCTGAATTAGCTTCTTATGGGTTTTATTGTAACTGTAAAGATAGATTGAAATTTAGAAGTCAATTAAGTGTTCTACTAATCCATCTAAAGGTTACTCTCAGAACAAAAATCAATATTTCAAACGAAAATAAGACAAATTATAAAACTCAGTATTTTTGTGATGTCAGTGATTTTAGTATTGAATTTGAATTTTTCAACAAACTTCATCAATTTTATGATTACTACAGACTTCTTTTATAATCCAATGTCCATCTATTTTGATTTGTTTTGTTTTTTTTGTTTTATCGATAAAATCTCACACGTATAGTCAAATGGGAACATCAACTAGTCCAAATTGCGCGCTCTACAGATCTTCTACTATATTCTGTTCAAAATAAGAACGACCAAATCACATCGAGTAAACATGTATGTATTTCAGTCTGCTAGCCTCATATGGTTGAAAACAGGAAAAATTACATGTTCAAAATAAAAGGCGTTTCACACTGATGCTAGGTGAAATTTTTTCTGACTAAATATGAGGAAAGAAAATTTGAGAAATTGGAATGAATTTAGATGAATTTTTCATGTGAAATTTTCGTATTATAAAATAAAGAGCAAAAATCTCGAAGATTCACTCATTATTCTCTCTCTACATCATTTATATTAAAATTTATACCTACTCAAAGGAAAAGTAGCACTCAGCCATAAACTCCCTAAAAAGTCGGAATTACCTATAATTCATTAAAAATCTTTTTTCAGTCAGGGTTTAAACTCGACACCTTCGTATCACTAACTGTGCAGTTCTGTCTATTATGTCACTGGGGAATATAATAATTGAGGCCATAATATAGTTGATAGTAATAATATGCATAAGGCCTACTGTACTAGTTTTTAAGCAGTTTTTAAATATGCTACGAGTTTTTCAGCGACCATCCTTTATGTTGCACTTATTCACGCAAATGTTATATTACGCTTTTTGTTACGTTTTTTAAAGTAATGCTACTATTTATACGAGATTTGAAAAGAGTTGATATGAGACAGCGTTCTAGGGAGAAATGAATACTACTTTCCGCGCGTTTATTAACTCAAATAAAGAAACATGCTCGAAAACACGCGATATAATTTGTATGATTGGCAACTTTTTATACTACTTATAATGTTAGATGAAGTTTATAACCGCAATTTTTTAAAGAAATTTAGGGTGCAAGTGCGAATTTTACGGCAACTCTTTTACCATCAAGGAGCATTCTTTCACTTTTATTTCATCAAATAATAAGACTATCAATTTTGAAAACATCTCTGTGGGTGAACAACTGAACATTTCATTATACCGGGTGACTGCTTGATTCGAGCACCCCAAGCGCCAAAATCTTTCCCTGATAGAAATAAATTATATATTTGAATGATGTTAGCAAGAATAAATGGCATAAATAATATTTACCTAATGCTTAAAAGCGTTTATCAATAAAATGCAAAATTTTAATTTATGCTTTCGTTGTCAAAAGTATATATATGCTTTGAATTTTTTCACGTTTTAGCTAATTTTTCGTTTGGGTGCTCGAATCAAGTAGTCACCTGGTATGTACCATGTTTCGTAGAAGACCGGGGCTAGTTGTCACAATTTTTTTTGTATCGACTATCATAAAAAGAGAATAGTACTTGGAAAACCTCTTACTCGCTCAAAAGGTACCCTCAACACTTAGTTCCCATTCGAAATTTTCAGAAAAGTGAATTGAAATTTTTTTAATCCAACATCTTTTTTTGCGACAATATGCCTTATGCCAGGTCCATTTCGCTGGCCCCGCCCATTTTGAGTGGGGGTTCGAAAATAGTGTCAATCGTTTGTGCTTTGTTTGTGCACTCATTTATTTTGTTTGTGCTCCTCTCCATTCCGACATTTTTTATAAAACTTCGGGACGTGAGTGGGAGTATGCTTTTCAAAGAGGGGAAATACATTTAATTGACTCCAAAGGGAATTTTCTTCGAGTATGTTATTTATTGTTTGTGCTTTGTATGCTGAGTTTTGTGCACTTATTACCTTTATTCTAGCCCTACCCATTGTACTTCTTATTAATCAGGTTAATAGAACTGCTATGCCTGTTGTTGACCATTTTGAGTACATTACTTTTGTTTCATTTTTATTTTTGTTGGATTTTCTCATAAACATAAAATAAAACACTCGCGGGGGCTTAACGCCTTTATTTTAATATTACAACAAAAATTATACAAAAGGAATCAAATCACATTTCTTTAGAACCGAACGCGTTGCAGTAACTTTTTCTAATCATTAGTTCTCAGTTAATCGGTTCGTTGGCGAATATCCCAACCAGTGTTACCTCTTGGCTCAACACTCCCCCTATTCGCCAATGAACAGATTCTAAATTTAAAAAAAACTACTAAAATTTAAAATATCAAAAACATAATAAAAACAGTAAAATTAATTTAAAGCCCCGCCACCATGCTTATCGTCAGGATGTTTTCGTGAGAAAGCAAAGTGGCTATTTATAAAAATAAGAATAATTAGAATATCAATCATTCAAGTCTCCTGGCATATATAATTCAAGTATTTCTTCATCGTCCATCGCTTCTGAAACATAGAACAAGTATTAGATATATTCGAGTAGCTCATCTCTTACTCTACTAAACATAGTTATGTTGAGAGGTTTCGTGAATATGTCCGCCAATTGTTCGCTTGAAGGTACCCATCTTACTTCTACTTCGGAATATTTTACACATTCACGAACCAACTGTTCCTCAGGTTCAACTAAGTGTTTCAATTTGGGTTTTCCCATCACTGTTGTGCATTTAACTGCCGACTGATTATCGCAGTAGGCGATTGCCGGATAAAGATACTCTCCCGTCATACTTTTAATTGTTCCCTGTAAGCACTTCATCTCTCTTATGGCTTCATTTAGAGCTCTATACTCTGCCTCACAAGTCGATGAAGCCCTTCTTTTCTGTCTTTTTGCAGCCCAAGATATCACATCTCCGTAAATTTTAATTACGTAACCTTCTGTTGTCTTTCTAGAAGGTTTCACGTCTCTAAAACTAGCATCAGCATAAATTTCCACCTCATCTCTTTCTCCTCTATACATTAAGCCATAATTAGCTGTTCCTTTTAAATACCTTATCACGCGTTTAGCTCTTATCCAATCATAATTAGTGGGATTTGAGAGTTTAGTGCTTAATTCATGAACGGCATATGCGATATCCGGACAAGTTCCATCTGTTAAATACCTTAATGAACCTACAACTTGCCGATATGGAAAATTTGTTTGATCTAAAAGTTTGTGCGATTCACTTTCTACTTCACTTTTCTCCAAATTTCTAAGTTCTTTATTAGTAGTCCCATGTTCTACCATCGGTGTCTTAACAGGTTTGCATTCGCTCATCTCAAATTTTACCAATAGTTTTTCTACATAAAGTTGTTGATCTAACATCATAATTTTGTTTTGACGATCGCGTCTGATATGGATACCTAGATATTTTTGTGGTTCACCCAAGTCACTCATCTCAAAATTTTCGGATAAATTTTCAACGATCTCATTTATTTTATTTTCACTATTACTAGCGATAAGTAAGTCATTTACATAAACAACTAACACTGCAAATTCGATTTTATGATGCCTAGTGAATAAACAAGGTTCGTTCATTGTATTATTAAAACCTAAGGTTTTAACAACTGAAGTGAACTTATCGTTCCACTTCTTTGGGCTAATTTTAAGACCGTATAGTGATTTCTTTACCTTACACACATATTTTCCTCTATCTCGTTCTTCCTCGATACCATCAGGAATACGCCGAAATATGATAATCACCGTACAACCACTCTATGAAACATTCATCAACAGAATAAAATCGATCGATCGCGTAAAAATGAGATGTAGACTAGCTAACGATATCCCTAAAACTCGAACTGCTGATACCGCTAATCCACAATCACCGGATATGACCAATATCCAAAGAGCGATAGCGACTTTGCTGCACATAAGTTCTCTTAAAAGACGCAGCTGCCATGATAAGACTTCTAGCGATAAGACTTTTCAAAAAAGACGCAGATGTTTCGATAGGACTTCATGGTAACCAATAGCTGAATTCACGATTCAGCATAAACCAGCGTAAACCAATTACCTTCTTAACATACCTACCTACTTTTGTTCCTTTCAAACCTACCTATCTACTCTCGATTACCTATTTTTCATTAATTTATATACGTAATTGAATTATCCTATACTCTACCTAATGTTGCGCAACTTTTTCAGATCAATTCATTCTAATTTTCAATTATTCAATTACAATTATAAATACCGTAATTTTGTATATTTGTTTATTCTATATCTCTATACCTATTTTATCAATCTAATAAATATGGATTGATCTTACCACTCGATCGAGTTTTGTTTTCAATCTTATGTGCTGTATACTTCCATGAAATTGATCCGGGGGGTACCCGGCACCTCCACCATGTTGGATTTTCTCATAAACATAAAATAAAACACTCGCGGGGGCTTAACGCCTTTATTTTAATATTACAACAAAAATTATACAAAAGGAATCAAATCACATTTCTTCAGAACCGAACGCGTTGCAGTAACTTTTTCTAATCATTAGTTCTCAGTTAATCGGTTCGTTGGCGAATATCCCAACCAGTGTTACCTCTTGGCTCAACAATTTTTAGCAGAAAGGGCGAATAAGAAGAGCTGGTCATCCTCAAAAGCATATGTCTACCGTGAGGAAGTATAATTTAACGTGAAGTCACGTTCTTTGAGAAACTGTGTGAAATTATTGGTTTTTTAGACCTGTTTGAACATAAAATGACCTGACCTCACACGATTCCAAGTTTTAGGTTATAAAAAGATAAATTACGTGAGGTCATACTTTGTATAATACTTGATGAAATTTAGGATAAGCGGAGTTGGTAGAACTTTGAATTTTAGAAAATTTATTTATTTATGTAGGAAAATTAATTATTCGAATAACTTTCTTTAAAATAGTATAATTAAAAAAGTCCGCTTTCAAGATACTTTAGTATCTTCTAGTTTATATTATTGAATGTATATTTTTTAGCTCATTTTTTTTTTTTCTTTTTCATCTCATTGAGAGGTTGAGTCACGGACACCACATATCCAAATTTCAGCTCGCTAAGTGCATTATGTATTCAAAATGGTCAACAACAGGCATAGCAGTTCTATTAACCTGATTAATAAGAAGTACAATGGGTAGGGCTAGAATAAAGGTAATAAGTGCACATAACTCAGCATACAAAGCACAAACAATAAATAACATACTCGAAGAAAATTCCCTTTGGAGTCAATTAAATGTATTTCCCCTCTTTGAAAAGCATACTCCCAGTCACGTCCCGAAGTTTTATAAAAAATGTAGGAATGGAGAGGAGCACAAACAAAATAAATGAGTGCAAAAACGTGCACAAATGATTGACATATTTTTCACCTCCCACTACTGATGGGTGGAGCAGCATTTCTCCAGCCCCGCCCATTCAAAGAGGGGAGCACAAACGAAAATTATGTGTGCACAAACATGCACAAACGATTGACATATTTTTCATCCCCCACCACTTATGGGTGGGGCAGCATTTCCCCAACCCAGTCTATTAAAAGAGGGGACACAGACAAAAATTATGTGTGCACAAACGGGCACAAACGATTGACATATTCTACAACCCCCCACCTAAAATGGGCGGGGCTGCATTTCCCCAGCCCCCCCATAAACTTTAAAAAAAATAAAAAGTTGGAGGGGAACACAAATGAAAATAGTGGGTGCACAAACGATTGATACTATTTTCGAATACCGACTCAAAATGGGCGGGGCCAGCGAAATGAACCTCCCTAAGGCAGGTAAGTTGTCTATGAAAAATATCCTTATACTGAGAATCTTTGTAAGGTATGCCCCTAAAATGAAAGTAATTTATCCCCTAGGTTGCAAGTGTTGAAAGAAGTGGAAAAAAAATACAGGTGAACAATTTTTTTTTTTTAAATGTCTATTATCATACACGGCATTATAATAATTTAATTAATAAGATAAAGATGAAAATTAAAATCGGATTCGCAGTTATCACATACATGAGTTTTAGGTGGCTTGTCACTATATTTTGTGCAAGCCAGATGAGCCCATTTCTTACAAGTAACATACATTATCTACTCTTCTCCACCAGGATGATGAATTTGCGAGGCTGGATTTATTACCTTTGGCTTATCCACACGAGGCGGCTTGGTGCAAACCTGCACCACGCCATGCCATCATGGTTTCGCCTCTACTAACAAAAACAAAAAAGGTACAAAGTGAAAAGTATTTATTTTAGTTTAAGAAAACAAAATACCGAATGGAAAGACACTAATTCTTTAACATAGAACTTACGATACTTATCTTAAGAAAATCGAAGTATGGTAACCACGCGGTCTTAACGTTCGAGTTTGATCATAGAATTCGAAATCGCGAATATTATAAGTACAAAAATGATAAATGTTTTATTTAATCGCGGAAGTGTTAGTTCACATATAATTTCACGTTATTCTTCATAAAATCACATCGAAAAGAAAAGTTACATTGGAGCGTGTGCTTCACTTACGAACGCTATTTGCACACTGCCTTTGTCCGAACGTGAACTTCATGCGGTGCATGATTTACTCATCGTAAATCTCACTGTGAATCTCACCCGGGACATCAGCAGACATTACTGTAAGATAGGTACACACGAAACGTGCGAGAAATACTCGGTAATAGTGTGCGTTATTACCGGTAATCACGCGCGAATGTATTTTAATTTTTTAATTACTTGGGTACCCCCGAAAACTCATATCACAATTTGTTTCTTAATACCTGACATTGATAAGTTTTCAGCATTTAGAGATAGACTAGTTTGTTCGTTTAAGCTCGAAGTATGTGTTGTAATATTTGTCCCAATCTGATGATTATTGGAAAATGTTTCGATATTTGCGGAATCTTGTTGGTTAGAATCACTTGGTTGTAGACGATTGGTGAATAATGATATTTAACGAATTAACAATAAGTACTTGTATAATGAACTTACTTTCGCATCTAGCCATTCTTTATCAGGCGCTTCATATATAAATCTTCGCATTTGTTCTTCTGTGAAGACTTTCGAACGAGTAGGCTGATAGCCTTCGGATTGTCTTTTTATAAAAGATATAAGTTTAGAGTATGTAGAAATATTAATTTGACGGTTCAAACTAAGCATACTTCGAAGCATCGAATAATAAGCCCACAAAGTTGCGGGTTTATTCTTTTTGGCCATTTCAGAAAAGTACGCAAGCAAAGTTCTTTTGGAGAACGATGTTACGTTATTTTCCTCTTTCCAATTTATAAACTCCGAGTATGTCCTTTCATACCTTTCTTTCGATTTTTTTTGCAAAAGGCAGTTTGAAACAGCACCCGCCTGTTCAATAATATATTCTGGCATATCTTCATCGTCGTTCACTGCACTCATTATTAGTTTAATTAATGCAAAATCAAAATCACATTTATTTGTAAAACGTTGAACGCTTTAATTACGTATTTAAAATAAAACAAACTCTAAATTTCATAATATTGTAACAAATTAACGCAAATCGAAATCACATTTTAAAACAACTATTTGTATTATTCTTGGGTTGTCCATCTCGAAACGTAAAAACAGCTTAACAATTGATATCATCGCAAAATACAAAATTTTTTAACATTATATTGTAATTAAATGTCATGATTTTGTAGGATTTTTTTCATTTATTTTCCGATCATGTAAAATTAAAATGGTATACGAGACAGGATTGGAAAGTAACGCAATCAACTCGTACAATTTAAGTCGCTCGGCTACGCCTCGCTCCTCAAACGTTGTGCTTGTTAATCGCATATTTTCCGCTCCTGTCACGTAATATACTATTAATTATATCTTCGTTATGCATTTCACCGATGCATAACATACACGATTCTTTGATAACTTTATATGTATGGCCATTTTTATTTTAATATGGTGTAAAACATTTGTCACAAAAATATATGGAACCGAAAAAAGTATTCATCTTGGTAATCGTATCGAAATGATTACCTTGTTTATACAAATAAATTTTGACTGCCTTCTCATCACCGCGATAAAGAAGTGAATTAAAATTTTCCGCATTTACGATATTTATTTGAATGTCGAGTTAATTTTCAACATTTTTAAAATCTTCTAATGTGAAACCATCGCGAGTATAGGATCCCAACCTTCGACATAACTCGAGCTCTTGTTGTAATTTCCCTCCCTTCCGAATATAGGTAATTTCATTTTTAGTTAAATTACGTCCGAGTATTAATTACATTTGTATGGTAGGTTAAACCTACAATTACAGCACGCCAGCCACATAAGTCATCTTTGTTATTTATTTTCACGATACATTGCTTCGTACGCGTGTCTTCAGTTAGATTCACGATTTTAGCGCGACCTTCACCGCGAGGCATATTCACAGTTTGAATATGGAAAGTGTATTTGAATAAATTCACACTTTCGTAGGAAGTTAGAATTTGTAACATTTTATCCTTAATTTTTTGAATATGATTATCACATTCAAACCTGGTTGAAATAGGATAGAAAAATTTCGGATTGCTTACAATAAGATTTAATCTATCATTTTCTTTAAATTGCGTACGTTTTTTCGCGAATTCTAACATTTCATTCAGCGCCTTGATAATTAAGTCTCGCGATCGTTTACAGGCGGATGATTCTTTTTCAAAGTTATTTTAAAATTGTGATGACGCGTTGTAAACTTGACTAAGTGACGAAAACTTTCGCGAATATTTACATATTTAGTCAAGTTTAAACGTTCACGCGGTAATTCGAAATAATCATCATTGAAATTAAATACACCCCCACCAATATATAAATTATCTACACAACCATTATTATTATTCGAACTTAAATCTAAGTCAGATTCTGATTCAGAGTCTAAATTCAACGAATCTGAAGAGTCAAAACCCGAATTATCACTATTATTATTATCATTATTATTTCCGACATTATCATTATTGTCATCATCATTATCCGAACTCTCTGACTCAGAGTCCGAGTCTGAGTCGTCAGATTCGGAGTCGTTAGATTTGGAGTCTGAATAATCTACTAATTTAATACTACTAGTACTAGGGATAGCGGATGATGGTATTTCATCTTCATAGTCACTTAATTCTAAATCGCGACTTAATATGTTATACGCGTTCCCGGCTGGAGGACTTTGGCTTACATCAATACCACGACTTAAAAATAATTCCCCCAAAAAAGGACACATTATAGTTTCTGTGGTACCACTGTCTATGCAACCCGGTTCTAAAATACTTATAGTGGGAGGGGGTGGTGGTGGTAAAAATTCCCTGTTAGGCTTCTTGATGTAGGTATCCAGATCATTATCATTAATTATATGATTTACTATATTATCAACTTCCCCATCACTTAAATTAAAATCCTTAAAAATATCGTTACAAATTATATTAAATAATTTTTCGCAACTAGGGCTTATACTTAAATCATTAGATAAATTGTCCGCGATTTCGTTAATTTCTTCGCGAATTAAATTATCATCCTATTAAATATCGTTATTTAAAATATCTAACAAGTCATCACGATTAATATTTAATTCGCGCGCGAGACGTTGAAGTTCAGGTAGAACTTCTTCACACGTATCATTAAAATTAGGTTCAATTTCAAAATCAACATTTACATTCTTAAAATTAAATTCAGTTTCAAAATCAACATTTATATTATTATCTTCACAATCAAAATTATTCAAGTCTAAATCGCTTACCAACTGCGCGAGAATATCTGGTTTCCTTTGTTCTTCTTCTTCTTTTCCTGGTACGATATCTAAATCACAGCACTATTCTTCATACGATGGCAAGTCGCTGACTGGTTTTGGAGGAATAAATTCTGGAACAATTCCCAAATCGGCGCATAACTCTTGTGTAGATAGATAATGGATTTTCTGGCTTCGGTGGTTGGAAATTTGTAGCAAAATTTTCATTTAAAACTGGTTCATTTAATTTTAATTCACTTACCTCAGGTTCAATTCCTAAATCTTCACAAGTAGGTAATGGATTCGCTGGTTCAGGTGGGTAGAATTTCCATCTGTATTTTGGTAATTCTCGAACTTTTTCTTCTTTTTCCTCCTCCTTCTTGATGTCTTCATCGTGTACCCAATCTTCGTTGATTTGTTGCTGTAAATCATTTATATACTTACCTAGTCCTGGTTTCTGCCATTGCGTTAATTTTTTAGACTTTGAAAATATACCTACTTTGAAAGGAAAAATAGAATTCAATTTAAAATTATCATTATTATTATTATTACTAGTATTAATAAGAATTAAATTTAAGGCTAACATTAAATCTATTTTTTTTTTAATTTATAATAGTATTTAATTCCACCCGCCTTAGCCATTGCTTTTAATTCCCTAACATTGTAGCTCTGAAAAGAGCTGTTTTCAATATTCGTAATCGTACGCATTATCGCTGTCTTAATACCGGAGGTGTCGCCAGTAGACATGGTACATCGCATTTAAGAACCCAGCTACTGCACGTCTATTTATAATTTTTTTAGCAAAGAGGCGTAGCCTAATTCAGCGACATAATTAGATGAGAGAATATGCATATGAATTCGCGAGCGAGCGCGTGTTATAATTCCTGGAACTGTTATGAACTGCGAACCTCGGCTCTATGTTACTTCATTGTTAAAATTTTCATTGATAAACATAGGTATCGCACGTTCGTTCGGACTTTGAAAATATTCTAATAATTTGCGTTGACCGTTATATTGGTATCATTACACGTGCCTGTGTTTACATTTTCTCCCTTACCTATCACAACAGATTCGGTTCACACTTCAATGTTTACATCTCATTCGTTGAAACTTGGAGAATATTCTTCTAATTAGCGACTTGTATTTTTTCATAGCTCGACAACTGTTACATCGGTTTCACTACATGTGCTCTTGTTTATATTTTTGCCCTTACCTATCACAACAGATGCCGTTCACGCTTCAATGTTTACAGCTCATTCGTTGAGACTTGAAAAATATTCTTCTACTTCCCGACTTGTATTTTTTCATAGCTCGATAACCGTTGCATCAGTTTCACTACACGTGCTCTTGTTTACATTTTTTCCCTTACCTATATGACTAATTCGACAAAAAAGAAATAATTCGTTTATTACGTACATAGATTTTTTTCAAGTCCAACATTGGTTTTTTTCCAAAGTCCGAATATTGATTTTTTTCAACGTCACACAATGTACACTAATATTTAGATTTTTTTTCAAAGTCCACAATTACCCCCACCACTTTCATCTTCTTCGAACCCCTTTAAAGTAGTATAAATATAGGTGTAGTTCCTAAGGATCTTCAGTATAAGCTCAGACCTCATACGAGATAGACGCATTACTCGGTAACTTTAACCAACTCGAAAGTCTGAAATACTTCCAACCATTCGAGAATTTCACCAACTTTCCCGTTGGTTCGGAATTTAATGTACTAGCTTTCACACAACATGAATCTAAGTGCGGTACAATAACTGTAGGTTCAATTCACCAAAAACATTCAATGTACTTTTCGATTCAAAAACAAAAATAGAAGAATGAAACTCCAAAAAAATCTTAAAATCAAATACGAAGGCATAGCTAGCAATAAAGCGATACTTCTTAATATCTACACAGTTTAGAGTATTTAAAATAAAGCAATAAAATAAAACAGCCCTTTTCAGGGCTAAAAAAAATTCAAACTCTTGAAAAAATATAATTATATACTTACGTTACATAGGTACTTACCCATTTGTTTAGGATGTAAGATGAAAAAATTCAAAGTCCAAAAAAAAAAAAAAATGAAATAAAACAATAAAATAAAATAGCCCTTTTCGGGGCTAAAAAAAATTCAAAGTCCAAAAAGTTATAACTTGGAAAAAAGAATACCTATCTCATTAACGCCTATATAAAACACATCCACCAACATGTACACACCCAATTATTAGATAGATGCCATACCGTTAACATCTAACATTAACGCTTCACACGACATATGACTCTCGTAGCCTAGTTTACCAACTTCCAGTCTTCCACACAATTGTCGCGAGTTCGAGTACACTCCAAAATTTTATTTTATTTTTTTTCAATTTTTTTTTAATCAAATTTTTTTTTCACATATCCCCATCCCTAATCACTTGAGGATAATCAATATACACACAAAAAATTTTTTGCCAACATAACCGAGCCGAAAATCAGGATTGTCCTCAAGTGACCCATATACTACTGATATGAAATATATTGAAATTTTATTGAACAAAATATAATTTTCGAAGATTTCTCGCTAAAATGTTCAAGACCACGTCGGCAGTTACGTCAATTTGGCGATGAACATTTTAGAAGCGCCATTCCATTAAAACGAGTTCGCCAATGTGTTTTAAATCGTCTTAAGGTTGAAAAAGATATTTCCAGTATAGTTGTGGTTACAGGAATTTATATCTACAACGGTACCCAAGATAAAACGACTAAATGTTTTCCGCGTAATTTACGTATATATGTTTAATAATTTGAGTATTGAAATTTCGAAGAATTTTTTTGGGGGGGGGCTTTAACCCGCTAGCCCCACCTTGATTGCGTCACTGGATGATATTATATCTCTCGTTGTTCGTATTAATTAAAAGTCATCGCGATATTAATATTATACATATTTATTTTGAATGTGAGTGATTCATACGATACAATTACCAAGAAGAAGATGCTCCCCCCTTATGCATCTAGAGTAAGAAGCATTTTTAATATAATATTACCGCGCACTTAGTAGTGGCATTAGAAACTATTATTATAAATGATTTGAATTTTTCATGTGTAAATAACTTCGTTTGTTCAGCAATTTAATCGTTCCCTATTGCTTTACAATTTTCTTCTTTTCTCCAACTTACATGTTTTATTCCCGCAGTTGGCACATCTGTTACATAAAAGCGGATCACCAGCACCAAAAAGGAACCAATGAAATTCAAGCAATATGTGTAGAGACATGTTGTAAGAGAGTACGATGCTACTATACGCAATTTTCGCGGATTGTTGCTGTGCAGCTCGTAACCATGCGGTCTGTGTTGTGGTTCGGCATGTTGGAGGTACCGGATTCAAATTCTTCTCCGGGTGAAGCTTTTTTGGATGATTTTTATGTCAATTTTTTTTAGTTTTTTTTTTAATTTTTTGTTTTTTAAATATTTATTTCTATAATTTTTACATCATTATTTATTCCATTATTCGAACCTTCAGACTCGGAACTTTCAGACCTACATTCCTTACCTCAAAGTTTGGTTAGGTTGTCTCGCGGGTGGCCATTCTACTTGACCTCATTCATGCCTTCAGACCTTCAGTACTCTGAACAAAATTATTACCACCGAATCCTAAGCTATTTGAACGTACTTGAATTTCATTGGTGGCTCTTTGGTGCTGGCGATCTGTTCATCCATTTCATATCGTATAAAGTAATTAATACGTACAAAAATTGATAAAATGTATAAAATAATGAAGTACGTAAATTTCGCATAATTATTAACACTAAAAAAATCGCACCAACAAAATTATAGAGCTTTTAAATAGCTCATTAACACGTGTGCCCACACAAGGTTAAATAAATAAATAAAAGATGACCCGCTGCTGTTTTTGGAGTCAGTATACCTATATATTTATGACGTTTAGGCGTAAGGTATCAAAACCAAAAATAAAAAATAAGGTAAAATAAAACGTGGGTAAGTAGTACATAACTGTAAGCACATACCTTGCAATATTAGAATGAAATGTAATAAAATGATATGATACATATGCCTTGTACCGAAGTGTCCACTAATGGAATAAGTTTCATCAATGATCGTGAACTGGAAAGCGCCCTCAAGAACAACGAACCGATTTTCATATAATAGGCAAAGAGACAAGATTCAATATAATCAAAATTATAACAATATATAAGTGAAAAAATCAATTATTAAATGTTAATCCACTTTCCGGCAAATTGAGCAAATTTTTACACAGAAATTAATTAAAATGACAAAGGAAGAAATATTCTAATGTAGTCACCACGACTGAATTGTACTTACTAATTTTGATAAAAACTAAAAGATACTAGAGTATCTTAAAAGCGGACTTTACTAATTATACTATTTTAAAGAATGTTATTAGAATAATTATTTTTTTACCAGAATAAAAAATTTTTATAAAATTCAAAAGTTCTACCCATTAGTATCATGTAAAACATGACCTCATGTGATTTAACTTCTTATAACCCAAAACTTGGAATCGTGTGAGGTCAGGTCATTTTACGTTCGAACAGCTCTAAACAAACAATAATATTTCAGACAGTTTTTTCAAAAAAACGTGACCTCAACTGACATGCTTGCGAGGATGGCCAACTCTTCTTCTTATGCTCCTTCCTTGGTTCGGAGGGTGCCTATACTCATTTTTAAAATTCATATTTTAAATTATGAATTAAAGCATTTCTGAATATATAGTAAATTCAATTCGTTGTGACAACGGTACCGAGTATGTTAACGATGATTTTAAAATTTTTTGCCGAGATCGTAGTATTCATTTGGCTCCAGTTGATTCACATACGCCTCGTTTAAATTCGTGTGCAGAAAGAAACAATGGAACTATAGTAGATAGGGCTCGTGCGATGCTTATTCAGTCAAAATTAAAGATTCATTTTGGCCTTTTGTAGTTGAGGCAGCTTGTTTTGTTTTAAATAGGTCATTGGTAGGTGATGGCACTGTTACACCTATAGAAAAATTGACTGGTAGGAAGCCTGATATAACTAGACTTCGCGTTTTTGGCTCGATCACTTATAAGTTTATTCCAAAACAATTTCGTGGTAAGTTTCATAAGAAGAGTGAAAAATGTATTATGGTTGGATATTCAACTACAGGATACCCGCTTTGGATACCAGGAAATGGAAAAATTTTTTATGCTAGGAACGTTGTTTTTAATGAAAATAGAAATATTAGTTCGTGGAGTAGCGATAATGGAGATAATGATTATGTATGTAAAAAGGACGATGTGGAGTTGGTGAGCGATGAGGTGGGTGCTAATGAAGAAGTTAATGTTGGTGAGAATTCAGAGGTCAACAAAAGCGAACATGTAGATGAGCCAATGGTGGAATGTGCTGGTATGGTTAATGGTAGTGTTGGTATTGATTCAAATGCGAACAATGAGTCGGATGGAGCAATGCATATAAGAGAGTGAAAGGTGCCTAAAAGATTTGACGACTATGTAGTTTCGAGTTATATGGTAGGTATGTCTATTGAAGGTCCTTCAAATTTTAAGGAGGCTATAGCGAATGATCAGGCAGAGGAGTGGCAAGCAACTATGCAAAGAGAGATAGATTCTACGCATGAAAATGAGGTTTGGGATCTCGTTGATGATAGTGAAGTTAAAGATAATGAGTTTGTTAATTCTGCCTGGGTTTACTCAGTAAAAGAATGCAAAGGTAGACCGGTGTATAAGGCTTGCCTTATCGCTAGGGGTAATATATTAGATGGAGAAGACGAAGACGTGTTTGCGCCTGTTGTAAAGGCATCAACATTTCGTGCAGTTCTTTCTGTTTCGAACTCGAAAAATATTAAAATAGGTTTATTTGATGTTAGTACTGCTTTTCTTAATGCTGAATTGCATGGTCGTATTATTTATATGAAACAGCCACCTGGTTATGCTATAAAGAATAAAGTTTGCCGTTTAAAGAAAGCTATATATGGCTTGCTTAAAAGTTCGAAAGATTGGAACAAAGTTTTATAGAAATTTTTATTATCTTTAGGTTTTAATAGATCAAAACATGACTATTGTTTATATACACGTATTGTTAGTGATAAAATCATGATTGTGTTAATATATGTTGACGATGGTTATATCACAGCAGAAAATAATGAAGATTTAGCTTGGTTTAAACGTGAATTGTCTAATCGATTTAAGATAAACGATACTACAGATTTAAACAAATTTTTAGGTGTAGAATTATGTTGGAAAAATGATACTGTTTCGTTATCTCAATCTAAATATATCGAACATGTTTTAAGGCGTTTTAGAATGTCCGATTGTAAGCCTAGAAATACGCCAATGGAAACTAATTTAAAAATAGAAGAAAACTTTGGTGATTCATTGATTACTAAGAAGCCTTTTCGAGAACTTATAGGTAGTTTAGGATATGACGAGGCCGGACATTTTATATGCTGTTAATTTTTTGAGTCAATTTCAGAAACGTCCTACTGATTTAATGTATAGCTATTAGAGTGGCCCTTATTTATACTTGTGATTTTTTTGGCGGCGGTTTTTTAAGGTGCTACCCCTTGAAATTGTTCCCACTATGAAAAAATGATTTCCTGAAAATTTTGATCAAATTGATTAATATTAACTCGTGCCGCAAACGAGTTGAAGTGTTGATGATGATAGCAGCGCGTCGCGTCATTGCTACCTCAAGTGAACCACGCGACGGAGTCTGTTGTGCCGCGGTATTGTATGGTACACGTCCATCTAATTGTAATGAGAGTATAGCGTATTAAAATAATTTTAATTTCAGAATATATGAAACAATATTCAATTTTATTGAAATTTGAAAAACACATTTTTTCGATAATTAGAGACAATCTGTAAAATATAATGTTTCTGATCTTCATTAATGCAAAGTTTATTATTGTACTCCTCCAATAACCACATGCCTTGATCAGTTGTGTCATTTACCATCCTTAGCTTTTCCATTACTTTTTTGTTGCTTGATATTTGCATTCCATGGGGATGCAGCATCGAGTAAGAAAGAACAACTTACATCAAACTTGGTAAAATTGTTTTTGTGTTGATGAGTTTAGACAATTCAGTATTGGGTATCGTTTCATCAGGATTTTGATATTCATGCAAATTTTTCATTAAATTAAAGTCCAATTGTGATGCTTTTTTGTAAGGGTAGATAAAAACTAATGTTTCAAGTATACATTGATATTGAAAAAAAAACAAATATCACAAAGCCCTTTTTAGTAGAAGAGCCAAGCTTAAATTTACTTCTAAATAAATAAATTTTCAAAGAATTAATGGCTTTGGCCATCCAACGAGCATGATGCATAGCACCTGGAAATTGAAAATTTACATTTTGTTTAGTACCTACAAAATTGAGCATGATTCAACGAATTCTTTAGTATCATTTCATATAATTTTTTTTAAGTTTTTCAAAAATTCAATAATAAGAGAGATTTATCTTCATTGAAAATTTTGGCTATATTTGATGGTTCTTTAATACCGGGTTGGAATTTATTTTTATCGATATTTGGCCATGCATCTTGAAATCTTTTAAATAGTGAAACATTAGGACTTTCTTTTTTTATAATCTTCCGCATTTTAAACTCTGTGAAATTTTCTCTTTTCCTCGTTAGTTAAATTTTTTGTCTATCCCGTACATATAACCAGCTCGTTATTTTTTCCTTTGTTTTTTCAAAAATTCAATGTCCTCTTTGTTTTTCATCGATGTTGAAGCATTTTCACCAGCAATGTCGAAAAGATCGTCAAGTTCATTAATAAACTTATACTCTTTGTTTAGTTGTGTCGATGACTTTTTAGCTGAGTTTTTAATTTTATATTGGGTGACCAGAACATTTTTGAATATTTCGTTATTCTTTGCACAATTGTTTCAATTTTAACTCATAATTTTTTTCACTGTGAACAGGAATTCTTGCATTTTCCCAAAACACCCACAGTTTCACCAATCGTTAAAGGAGCATTATCTTGCAAATTCAATTTTACCACTCTTAAATTAAAAAATAAAACTTTCAATGCTTGTTTTTTTGGAGGTAATTTACTTCCAACAATTTGTGAGGAAAAATCGTATTCATGGTATCTCACTATCTTTTCGCAAAGTTATACGTGATGTTAAAGCCATGGCTCGAAAACTTCTCATTTTACTATATGAGTTTTTACGAAATAAAATGATTACATGCTATACAAATTAGTAAACGCACGTATTTTTTGCATATGTAAATGCAACTATTAGCATTCTATACCTACACTATAACAGCCTCACCTACCAATTATATCGCATGACTTGTCTAGGATAGCAGTGATGCAACGTACTACTACAATTATCAATATTTCAACACGTTTGCGGCACGGGTTAATATTGACCAATTTGGTCAAAATTTTCAGGGAATTATTTTTTCATAAGAGGTAACAAATTTATAGGGTAGCACTCAGAAATTTCCGATTTTAAAAATAAGGGTCACTCTAATAGCTATGCTAATCAAATTTTGAGATATTTATCAGGTACTAAGAATTTGAAATTGGTATATGGTAGTGACGTTAATGATAGAAAATCAAGATCAGGTTATTTATTTGTTAGGGGGCGAATTTAGAAATAATAAGGTCGAAAATGGAGTTATAATTTCGTGGTCGTCAGTGAAACAAAAGACTGTATCATTGTCCTCTAGTGAGGCAGAGTACATTTCGTTGTCTACTGCTGCAGTTGAGGGTATATGGTTGTCAAATTTGGCAGGAGATATAGGTGTTCCTACACACGTTGTTAATTTATTCCAAGATAATCAAAATGCTATCAGGTACTCGTGTAGGCGTTTTGACCAATCACAGAGACGCTATTGTACATGCGTTGTGATTGGTCAATGATCATAGGCGTTTCAGCCAATCACAATGGCATGTACATTCCTTCGCTGTGATTGGTCAACCTAACATTATTAATTTAATATAAATATAAGGACTGTTGTATGTGAATTCAGTCTGTTCGTGTCAGTGTTCGTGATAATATATGTTGTTTCCAATAAGCGCGTTTTGAATTTCCTTGGCGTGAACCTCTATATATACTAAGGCGAGGACGATCTCGTTCAATCGCCACCTAGAGAACGACGTGGACGATCTACGTTCAAACGTCGTTGCGCGTTCATTTTTGGCGGACGCACCTTGCGTTCAACACCAAATACACGTAAGCGTTTCTTCAACGCCAACGTGAACGCCATTGCGTTCAGACGTTGGTTGTGAATTACATTGCTAAGCCGACACTCGTATAATTGTGATAATAATAAGAAGTCAAAGCACATCGATGTAAAATATAGGTTCATAAATGACGAGATTGAAAAAGGGAGAATTTCAATTAATTTTGTTCCTTCTAGCGAACAGATAGCTGACATTTTTACAGAACAGCTGAATTATGTATCTTTTGCAAAGCATCGAGCGTCATTAGGCTTAATGTAATAATTTTATTTAACGATGTATTTATATTTTTGTATGATTACCTATTATTTGACATTGTCTTTATATATTTTTAGACGATTACTGAATGTTGGATGATATATGTGTTTTTTTTTTCCGTCTATGCTATATTTGTGAATAAGATTTTTCTGTTATTTTATAATTGTTTAAAAAAAAAAAAAAAAAAACATGCAGCTATATATTGTATCGCATGGGGATAGTTCCTTATGTGGTTGTGTTGGCTATGTATGATATTTTATCTTATAGTATATTCAGTTCGCTCTTATGCCGTTATACCAAATACATCGATTGGCTGTGTATGTGTCCGACTTACTTACTTTAATAGAAACTGAGTGAACGCAATAGCAGATTTACTTTAAAAGTAAAGTCCACTAAAAATCAACATAATGTAAAAAAAAAAAAAATGATAATTAAGTAAAAAGTGAATAAAACATTGACAAGTTATTTTTTATGTTTCGACATTATACAGGAGAAAAATTATTCATAGGTCAAGTTTATTATATGTGATCACTAATCAGTGTAAAGGAAGAGGTACGAATAAAAATTCAACCACCATTCCAATTGATGATCACAGTTTACTTATATGGGGGTAGTGAGAACCAATTATATAGTCATTTATCTAATTCTGTGTGTCGCCAAAGTATTCGTTATAACCATCTCTATAACCTGGCAAGTATGGGAGTAATCATAATACTTGCAATTTTTCGCACTCCACATGCCTCCTAAAGCTTCTGAAAGATTCTTCTTTGAAAGAACAAATGAATTAATAAAAGAATCTCGCAGAAGCTTCGGCAACCTTGCTAAAATCTCATAACACTCTTTCCTCAAAATCCCAAGGAACGAAAATAACAAAACACAAAAAAAAATATCATGTAAAATAAAAGGGCACCAGAAGGGTACAAACTAAAAACACAAAAAAGAAATTTATGCATGTATTGCAGCATCCAATCATAAGGAGCCCCACATGTACACACCAACTGCAATACTGGGAACAGTCTGTAGTTGAAACTACCGAAGACTCCTCCCTCCCCCCTCAAAGAAAGAGGAAAAAATTAAAAACAAAATAAAAATGCAAAAATTGTTGGAGCATTGAACTCTTTACCATTTCTGGCCATATGGAGACGAGCTTGAGTATCCAGTACCCACCAATGGACGCATTGGAAACGCTCTTGCAGAAAATTCTACCTGATGCTCGTTTCCATACCACCAATCCTCATGGCGTAGATCCGACCAAAAAAGAAACAAAAAAAAAATATATATAACTTTCCTACTCTCAGTCAATAGTTTGGGAATCGAGAAAGCCCCTGCAATCTTAGCGCAAATCTACATGGAGTAGGTGTACCACCGCCAGCAAAGAACAAAAATAAAATGAACTAGGTACCTCAGAACGATGATACAAAAAGAACACAAAATCGATAAATAAACAAACTATGAGCTACAAGCTCATTGCAAGAGGGTTTCGCTTTCGCTTTCTGTAAATCAATTAAATGAATCAGGTCAAACAGGTCTTTCCACTCAACTGTGCCCTGTTGTGGGGAAAGAAAAGTGGGTCGAAAGATTTTCGACAACACATGTCGAATGTGTAAATCGTGTATCGCACTAGTTATAGACAACTGATATAGGGTTTAGGTATTTGCTGTACCCAAAGCACACTCGTTTACCTATACGTATATAAATGTCACTTAAGGCATGTTTTCAGCATGCGAAAGAATAGGTCAGATAGAATATTGACATGTACCCAGAATCAGTCTACTATGGTGAATATTGTGTTATTATAGGTACTGTAAGTTTTCATAAGTCATATATATATGAAATACCTACACTTATATATATTACCATGTGCTATTCTAATTTGCGATTTTTATGGTCATCAATTGGTTCCACCTTGGCATGACACAGGTTTTAGCAAATCATACTATTTTCTCATGGTATCATGTTAAAATGTTTCTTCATTTCCTTTACCTATAAATGAAGCGAAGTGATACTAGTTACCGCAGTATGAGTATTTTTTTCCTTAAGTACTTATATATACTTATTTATTATTTATTTAAATTAGAACCGATGTTTCACAATAAAATTCCGCGCGTCTTCATGTGTAATGGATACTGTGTTATAACACATTTCAGTGTTATCTTCGTGGTGATTTCATTCATGGTATGTATAAAATATAATGAAAAATTGTATTATAGCTGTAATCTTGGTATATTGATCAGTTGGAGTTGATTAGTTCATTTCTTTTATTTAAAAACTACAAGCAAAAAATCTACGAAATTTAGTAAAAAGTCGGAGAAAAGTCCAGAGCTTACTCTAATATTGCACCTAATTAGCTATATTTCAAAATCAAGGTTTTATTTTGCAAATTTTGGAGAAAATATGGACTATAAGCATGTATTATTTGTTCTTAAATCCACCAAATTTTGAAATACATTTTGCGTTTTTACAGTTTTTAGTGGATTTTTTATGCATTCATGAAAGTTTTTTTTTGTTTTTTATATATTACTTTGTTTAACTTAAATCATTTCATTCCACGAATTGAAAAGTTTTTTATTTATGTGATGGAGAGGTATTAGAAAACCAAGTTTTCGTGATCAAATACCTGAAGTGTTGTTTCGGGGGTGAAATGAAGGGAGTCAGTTTAATTTTAGATGATACATACTTTAAAAAAAAAAAAAATCTGCTTCTATTGTTTCGATCGAGATGACCTTGAAAAACTGAAATCAGAATCTCAAAAAAATGCTCTAAAAAGTATTCATTTTCTTTTTTAATTTAATGCTTCACTCACTGGCTTCATCATCAAATTAATTCAAAAAGTGTAAATATAAATTTTCAATCGAAATTTTTCATTTTTTCATTAAAAAAAAAAAAAGAAGACAAATGAAAAAATGAGGCTTATCAGCTCATACATGAGTCCAGGGAGCGGATTTATATGCAAGTAAACATGCCAAAATATGCACATGAAATGTGCACCTTTTTAAAGCGAAATACGCATTTTATCAAGAAATATACAAAAAGATTGAACTACAATATGAGTATACATTTTACTTGACTTCTTTTAATCAAAGAATTTTCATTTGCATATGTGTCCAGTCAAATCTGTCGGATCCTTTTTTTTTTTTTAGAACACTTCGTGAAGTAGTTGGAACGTGTCGTACGACTGGATTCTTTGGTTCGAAGTACCCTTTTGCTGAAGGCACAAATGAAGTCAAGCAGAATGAGGGGGGCAAAATGCCCCCACTTGCAAGACAACCTAACCTAACCCAACTTTGAGATAAGGAATGTATGTAGGTCTGAAAGTTCCAAGTCTGAAGGTTCAAAGGATGGAAATAATGTAAAAATTATAGAAATTAAAAAATTAAAAAAATACCAAAAACTTGGAAAAAAACTCGACTCAAAAATCGATGAAAAAAAAACATAAACTAAGATATGATTTAAACCCACGACCACCACATCTACGCACCACCAGGGATGGCAAAACGCGCAAATGCTCGCGCAACAGCGCAAATTTGTTTCAGTTAAATGCTGTCATATAGCCGATCTTAGCCTTGAATGTATTCGAGACATTCACTAAACTCAAAATATTTTTAAAAATCGGCCTTTTTCTGCTTTTACTAATGATAATGAACAAAATGATCAACGAAGTAACGACCGACGAACAATGGTTTATTTTTATAAAAAGTAATTGCATCATTTGGTTTTTTTTTCTCTTGAACAAGCGCAAATTGTCTAAGCCATGAGCGCATTTGCTGACAGTGCTCCATCGAGCAAATGCTCTTGCCATCCCTACGCACCACCGTGCATACCTCACAGCCTCAGGTTGCTCGACAATACTTTGCATAAATTTCGTATACATGTGTTGCTTAGTCATACGATAGGTGCCGACTTCCTCCCAAAGTGCTCCGAAAAAAAAAAGGATCCAACAAATTTGACTGGATTCATATGCTTCTGAATTTTCAGCATTCCTACTTCCAAGTTTGAATATTGGTATATGTTGCTGAAATTTCGCATGTTTGTCACGATTTTTGAAGAAATCGGTTTAAAACTGAGAATCTGAAAATATGCATGAATGGAGTAATTATAGTCACTGGTCCGCTTTCTGATTGGTCATACGTCACACGCGTAACGACTAATCATAAGGCTAGAATACGATTAAATCTACGTTATTTCATTTCTACTTTACTGAGTAGTATCGTTCTGTTTTCAATGTACTATAGAAATCAGTTTGTGATTTGAATCGTCAGTTCATTCATATTTTTATTTTACGAGAAAGTCAAGGTAATTAAGCACTTTTAGACTTGTTGATTGGTTGTTACAAGCGTGACGCAGATACAATCAATGAGAAAGTGAACCAGTTACTATGGTCACTCTATACCTATATACACTGAAAATGAGGAAATATGCATTTAACGCTGAAATATGCACTTTCGGATTATACGATCACGATTATAATATCATTTAGTTCAATTTATTTACCCTGAATGGCTGAGTCGAGCGATGGCCCGAGTTGGCAGGGCTGATGCGAGTAAGTTATCCATACCATCACTGAATATGGACCCTCCATTATTTTATATCGCGAATCTGTAAGAAAGGTTGCATACTTTGTATATCTCGAAGGGGCAAGTCAGAAACCATACGAGATTCCCGCTGCACGCGCTTTATTTTTAAATAGCAGTGTTGCAAAAGTTGAAAATCGAAAAACATTGAAAATGTTCTCCAATTGAATTGCTGATATAAAACATAATGAATGATGCCAGCAAAAGTATCCACTGAGGTAAACAAGCAACATTACATATGCGCGGCATGGTCTCGTTTCTAGGAGAAGGTATGCTTCAAAAAACTTCCAAGGAGAAATTAAAAATTAGGAAACCAGAATCAGTGTGTTAGGAAATTTAAAAATATATATGTTCAATTTTTTGAAGCGTTTTTTTTATGATACTCTTTATCTTTAAACAACACTTGTGTTAATTGTTCAACGGGTCACAAATGGCCGCAGTTTCAGATAAAATTGCCCGCTTGCTGAGACACACATCGTTTTCGAAGGCGATTACTACGTTGAACTGATCTTCGCATGGTAGCCAGTTGATGCCTAATATTTTTATTTCAGCCGCGGGATTTATTAATAACTCTGTTTCAATGGAAGGTAGTGTATTTAAAACCTTCGGCTCCTTTGTAGACCATTTACGAAGAATAAACTGACCTCCCTTCATAATACCATTCAATTGGCTTATAACTTCTTCAGCTTCGGCAATTGATTGCGCACTGGTTACGCCATTACCTACGAAGAATTCATTTTTTACGATTTCAGCAGCTAATGGGAAATCTGCTTTCTCATCTTCCGCTAACTGATTCAAGCAACTTACTGCCAAAAATGCTGAGGCAGGGAGTACATAAGTGACAGTAGTTAGCTTAAAATCCGCTTAGTTGCCACTTTTGTCCATCCATAAAATTCGCTGAAAGTCTTGATCGAGCTGGTGTAGGTTAATTTGTCGATACATCTTTTTGATGTCTGTGCAGATGGCTATGCTTCGACACCAAAAACGCAAAAGAATGAAAAAAATGTCATTCTGTAGAGGTGGACCGTTCATCTATATGTAGTTTATTGATATACCATTGCTCGTGGGTTTTGCGCCATTAAATACAACGCACAGCTTTGAATCTTCTTCATATAGCCCAATGCATCATACTATTCGCGATGTTCATTACTTAAACAGCTGAAGGTATATTTTAAAATTCTTGACGCAGCTTGATGACTTTCGCCTAGCATTCTTGCGTCTGGCCGAAATTTTAATGGTAATCTTACGTTTACTCAACCGCTGAGTTCGCGTTGAACGTTGTCCTGAAAATATTTTTCACAAGCTTGTTCTTAATTTTTAGAATTGAAATCTAGGTTGGATATTTCCTCCACCTTCCAAAACTTTTCCAGCACAGTTGAAATTCTACAATGATTTTCCTGCACTACCAACATATTTGTTATAAAGTGATGGAGCTTTTCCAGCAATCATCTAACCAAAGACCGTGTTTCGCATTGCCAGCAATTTTTAGTCTGCTCACAGTGACCAGCTAGCATTATGTCAAGAAAATATTCGGCACTCAACAGTAAATCAATTTCTCCTGGCTTATCAAAATCTGGATCCGCCAATATTTTTCCAGCGATTGGTATATTTTGTCGAGGTAAGCGCGTTGCTGGTAAAACTTTGGGAACCACTGACGCGTTCAAGGTCGATTTAAATTCGAATACTCGAGACGCAATGTCGCATTGTACATTTTTTCGTACGTAAGAAAAGGCCTCGGCAATTCTATCGATTTTCACAGCAATTGGATCTGTGCGTAAATTTAACCACCGTATAAGATTTTTTGAAATTAAATTGGCCTGAGCGCCAGGATCTAAAAGAGCACGAGCATGGTGATATGCATCTTGGCTAATGGCTATCTGCGATTAATAATGACACTGTTGCAAGCAGCACTTGTGTAGCAGGCTCTTGCATAAAAACATGCGCTGCAACTTGGCAAGCATTAAAATCATTCACCGATTCGGATGAATCCAGAGGCTTTGGATTTTCTGGTGCATCTCTGTTCGATTTTTTAAAATGCAACATATTGTAATTTTGCTTTTTACATATTTTACATCGGAAGTCGCTTTTGCAATCTGGTGATCGATGCCCGTAGTGAAAGCAGTTATAGCACCCATTCGCTTCCTTGCCGACGTTGAATCTTTGCTCTATGAAATTAGATTTGAATTCTGGACATCGGTGCAGTAAATGTTTTTCACGACGCTCGATGCAATTCATTTTTGCTTCTTTAACGCTAGCTTGGTACACGCGCAGATCAGTTTTCCTAAATTTGTTCGAAGTATTGGTAGGTGGAGGCGCAGGTTTGGGTAACGAAGCCAACGTAACAAGAACAATTATATTCTTGTCGCAATGGATAATTTTACTAAATTCGTGCGGTTATGGGCAGTACCAGACATCAGTGCAAATTGTGTTGAGGAATGTTTATAGGAGTTTATTCTCGCTTATGGCATGCCTGACCGGATCATTTCTGATCGTGGTAGTTGCTTTACGTAGAAACCATTTTTAAAATTTTGCGAAGTTCGTGGTATCATCGTTCATCATGTACCTACCCGCCATCCACGTGCAAATGGCCAAGTGGAGCGTGTAAATCGAATTCTAAATGTGCAGTTGGTAATTTATGCGGCTACATCGAACGAAGAGACAGAAGACTGGGATTGTTTTCTCCCAGAAATCCAACAGAACATAAACGTTTCAATAAATCGTTCTACGGGCAAAACTCCGTTCGAGCTACTATACAGTTATAATCCGCGTTTCGTCGACTCAACATTATATCGGGTTGTTAATCGCGCAGCAGATGTACATGATTTAGCTCTTGTACGTTTCATGGCGCGAGAACGCATTGAACGCGCTCAAGAGAAAATGAAAAAGGAATTTGATCGACGTCATTGCATTGGAGATCAGTTGGAAGTTGGAGAAATTGTTTTCATCAAATGTCCTAATACGGTGAAATTGCAACCAAAATTTCGTGGATAATGATCATCATAAAACACGTCTCAGGCGACATTTATCGAGTCTAAGATTTGCGAAGAGAGGGAACACAGCTAGCATATGTAGATTTACACATTTCCCAGATTCGACCCTGGTGAGTTGAACGAAAATTAAAAATTGATGGGGAGAGAGAGGTTGAAAAATGCACCAGAAAAAAGGACCCGAGAAATTTTTGGGATGATTATCTCGTATGCTTCATGAATGGACTACAGTTCATTGAAATGAATAGTAAATAAATTCACAAATAATGTTCCACATGTTCGCAAATTTCATCTGATTTCAGGCAATTTTTTTTTTTTTTGAGAATTCACTTTTAGGCTAAATAAAATGAGAATTTTTTAATAAAATTCAAAATATTAAAAGAAAATTACTATTTTTTTGAAGTAACAAAAGTTGTTGTTGGATACATAGTAATTGCAATAATTGCTTTTTACATCAGAAGGCATAATATTTTGAAAAGTAAGTGAGGCTAAGTATTTCGTAAAAGAACTAATCCCTTAAAACAACTAATAAAAAGTTTGGCTCTATATATACATTCATTTTCATTTTTTTTTTTTTTTTTTTTTTATATGAATAACGCCATGTACAGCAACTGCGGCTAGAGGTGTTCAATTTGTGGTTTATAGTAGGAATCGAAGATTGGTTTTGGTTAGGAAATTTGAAAGATTTTTTATGTTGTTAAAATCATCAGAGAAGGTGTCTTTGGGAGTGGTGGATGTAAGGATTGAAGACCTTTCGTCAGAGTACTTTGGACATTGAAAAATGAGGTGGTGTATAGTGGTCGGGGTGTCACAGGTATCGCATATAGGTGAGGGTTTTTTATCCAGCAAATAGGAATGAGTGAGACGCGAGTGACCTATTCGTAAACGAGTAAAGAGGACATCTTCTTGACGGGTAATCTCTTTGTAGAAATTTCGAGGGTTCACATCATCTCTAATGTATTTGAGTTTGTTGGTGGAGGGTACTTGATTCCAGAGGGAACGGAAAGTGAGGGAAGAGTTGATTTTTATGTATAGCTTAATATCAGATAGAGGAATTTTTGAATGGGTGTTATCTGTAAGGAGAGTTTGGCAGAGGAGTCGGCTTTTTCATTGCCGGGAATATTTCTGTGTGATGGTACCCAACAAAGAGCGATTTTGTGGGTGGAAGTAATAAGGATGTGTGGTATTTGCTGAGCTATGGGGTGTTGTTTCTTTGTTTGGTAGTTAGAAATGGAATGTAAGGCTGAGAGGGAGTCAGAGAAGATGACTGAGTTTCCAAGAGAGAAATCGTGAATATAAGAGAGGGCTGTTTTTATAGCAAAAAGTTCAGCAGATAATATAGTGAACTGAGGGGGGAGAGGACAGAGAATGTGATTGTTTTCATGGACTACGGCACAGCCTGTTGAATGTTCATTCTTAGATCCATCTGTGAATAATTTTTGTGAGTTTGAGTAGTTCTGTAAGAGCTTATTAAAGTGGGTATTAAATATGATGGGGTTCATATAAGGTTTAGAGAATTCGGTGAGTGTGAGATCGATATTTAGGCGGTGTTCTAGCCAGGGCGGTGAGAGATTATAGATAATATGGAGAATTAAGGTGTCATTAGAGGTTATAGATTGAATTAGGGTCTGTATATTAGGCGAGAGTAGATGATAAGGGAATGTGAGCTTGGACATATTGCAGAAGTTGGAAATGGAGAGGATATTAACGGCGGTGTTGGCTATGAGTTGTTGCCTTCTTATATTCAGGGTGGGTTCAGATGCCTCGCAGAGAAGGCTTATTGTGGGGGATGTGCGGAAAGCGCCAAGTGCTAGTCGAATGCATGAGTTGTGGATGGAATTCAGACTGTCTAAAGCTGATTTATTTGCAGATGCGTAGAGAGAACATCCGTAGTCTAGAGTTGAACGAATGAGAGATCTATATAGTTTGAGTAGAGTGCATCTGTCCGAACCATAATTAGAGTGAGCGAGTTTCTTTAGCAGATTTATTCTCGAGAAGAAAGATTGTTTCACATTGCGAATGTGTTGGTGCTAGGAGAGTTTGTTATTGAGAGTCAGTCCGAGGTATTTGACTGAGTCGGACAGTGGGATTGGAGAAGAATTTATAGAGATGGAGAGGGTTTTCGGACATTTGTATTTTCTGCAAAAATGCATAGCAGCAGATTTTGATGGAGACATTTTTAATCCGTTTTGGAGAGACCAGTTGTGAATAGATGTCGCAGCCTGCTGAAGGAGGCGTTCTCCTACAGCTGGGTCGCCGCATTCTATGAAGATACCAAAATCATCGGCAAATAAGGTTTTGAGTAGGAAAGGAGGTAAGATGGAGGGAAGATCATTTATTGCTGCATTAAAGAGTGTGGGACTGAGGACAGCACCTTGAGGGACTCTATTAGGAAGAGGGTGGCTTTGAGAGGTGGTATTAGAAATTCGAACAGTGAATTCTCTATTGTTCAAGAAATTGTTGACAAAGTATAGCAGATTACCTCATATGTTCCAGGAGTGTAGCGTAGAGATGATTTTAAATTTCCAAACTGTGTCAAAAGCTTTATTAATGTCGAAGAAGACGGCAAGAAGGTGGTTTTTATTATTGAATGCTGCATTGATTCGAGAGACAATATAAGACAATTGGTGTAAGGTAGAGCGGGAGGAGCGAAAACTATTAATGTGATGCGCGAGGTAAGAAAAGAGCGAAACACCTTTCAGGTACGACGGACGTTTATTGAGTGCATAACTTACATATGACGGACGTTTATTGAGTGCATAACTTACATATGAATATACGAGAGACAACGTTATTTAAGATCCAGATAGGACCTGCACTACATAGGTATAGGTTCGCACATGTTATCGCAATATTCATCCCTTCCTCTTTTAATTATAAAACAATTACATAATATTTAAAACAAACATAAAACACAAATCAATTATAAAAAACACTTAAATTAATCATAAAACACTCAACGCGTTTCGATGTCGTGTGAACAATTCCAAACCAACCGGTTTCGTCAAAATATCTGCGATTTGATTTTTTCCAGGAATGTGTTCGACGATAACTCTACCTCTCGCCACTTCGTCATTAATAAATTTTATTCTAGTATCGATATGTTTGCACCTACGATTGTTGTCTCCATTTTTTGAAAATAAAATCGCGTCAGTATTGTCTTCATACATTGTAAAATTAGGAACTTGTAAATGTACATCTTCGAGCAACTGTTTAATCCATAGTCCCTCAGTTATGGCGGTGGATAAAGCTACATATTCGGCTTCTGCCGTAGACAAGGCGACACTATTTTGTTTATTTGAGCTCCAAGAGACACAATTTCCTCCCATGAGAACAATGTACCCAGACCTAGACTTTCTATCATTCACGTCACCACCGAAGTCAGCATCCACATAGCCATTTACAGAAAAATCATTCGATCGTACAAAAGTCAACTTTTTATCAATAGTAGAACTTAAATATCTAAGAATGCGTTTAGCATAACAGTACATCTGATCAGTCGGGTTTTCTAGAAATTGGCTTAAAAAATTAACGGGATAAACAATATCAGGTCGTGTTAAAACAGCTATATAATTGAGACAACTAAGCAATTCACGATAAGGTTTATTCGTTTTTAAGTTAGGATCAGAGCATTTTTCTATTTTTAAATTTAATTCCATGGGAGTATTAACAGGATTGCATCCGATCATTCGAAATTTCTTTAATACTTTTAAAATATAATCTTTCTGAGACAACGTTATCTAAGATCCAGATAGGACCTGCACTACATAGGTATAGGTTCGCACATATTATCGCAATAAAAACCACATTGGGATGGATGGAGTTTATTTTCTTTTTCGAGAATCCATATGTGATAAAATGTGGGTAGTTTCATTTCTACCTTCCTAAACAATATCGTTCAATTTTTAGTGAACGACTGAAATTTGTTTGTGATTTGAATCATCAGCTGATTTATGTTTTTATTTTACGAGTTAGTTGAGGTAATTTACCACATTCCAACTTGCTGATTGGTTGTTATAAGCGTGACGTATGACCAATTAGAACATAGACCAATCATTATAAATATTCTATGTCTTCTTCTGAACGAAAACCAACTACATCTTCCCCTGTACAGGTTACCGCACCGTTATGTATATAAAACACAGGCATCTCAACTTTGAAACTTAATTACTCAAAAACTAATTAACTTTTAGAATTTTTTATTGGTCTTAAACGTACGGAGTACGACAACAATATATGATATGAATATTGGATTTCTTGGTTCAGTGGTTCAAAAATTTTTAGACCATTAACACAGACCCACACTGAATATTTATATCATGCGTCCAAGTGATTAGGGTACAATCAGCAAAAAAACTCTTTTCCAATTATTTAAAATCAAATTTTTGAAATGAAAAGAAATTTTAATGCAGTTGAAACGAATTTATCAGTCTTGAAATTAATTAAAGTAATTTTAAAAATGATTTTTGATCTAGGCATTGTAGTTTAACTCGTATTACGTTATTAATAAAGTGAGATTTTTGCGCTGATTGTACCCAAATCACTTGGACGCACGGTATATTAAGATATGGTTAACGCTATCAATATGAGACCTGGTATATCATGTAGATAACCCGAGACCCACTGGAACGAAAATAGGTACAGATGTCAAATTTAGTGTTTTGGGCTGTTTATGACCCTAGAAACAAGGGCAACCTCTGAAGCCTAAAAAGTTCTCAAAAAATATATATGATATTTTTCTTCAACAATCCGAGGACCGGTATATCGTTCCTACAATATGAGGCCTATTAAAGATTTCTCACCATCAATATAAGACCCAGCAACGTTGTCATATTGATTAGTGTATTTATAACTGAAGCCGAATAGAAATGTGTATTTTTCTACTTGCGAAAGCAAGACGCTATTTTACTCCTTTTCGCTAATCGCTGGGGCACTCAAATGAGTGCTTTTCTTCCGCATTTGTGGTGTGACGGCAGTTATTGATGTGTATGTACGTACGCTCATCATTACTCGCGAAAGGTATCATGGTCAGACCCAGGCTTTGTACGTGCGTTGCTCGGACCCGAAAACATAACCGAAATAATCAAGTTAGAGACATGATTTATTTAAAGTTTTACTCGTCTTTTAAAAACAAATATTTCCGTCGAATTTAAACTTCTCTAGCACCGTTTGTTTACAAGAGAAATTTCACGTGCGATGGTCGGACTCTCGGGTGCACCAGTTTCATACACGAGATTTAATTTCACACTATACGGTCGTAACTCAAAATGGTGTGAGATTAAGATATTTCTCCAGCATTGGTCGAACTTTAAAGCCGGCTACACACTATGCGTGATGCGTGATCTGCGATGCACGTTTCGTGATTCATGAAGGATTGGGGAAAAATTGATAATTCGCGAACCACCACGAATCGTCCTCTACACACTATTCGTATTTCGTTGAAAGATTAGCGTTTCATTGCCATTCGCAAATCATTGATGAAAAACCAAATATTCGCGCATGAGTAAATTACGAAATCAACGTGTGTGCTGAGTTAAACTGAGAATTGCGTAAATTTGAAGAATTATGCGCGCATAGTGTGTAGCCGGTTTAACCGTTCACACTGTGCGGATTTCACATGCGTTGGTCGAACAGCATATGCAACGTTACCACTAGTATTGAATTCATGATGATGGTGCGGTTTTTGAGGTTGGTTACGCGCGAGAATATAGAAGAATAAAAATTCTTAGTAGATTGACAAACGTTTATTGAGTCGTAGTATAGACGGATCGCGTTACGAGACTGACTCCATCACCAGTTCTCGCCAACGTTCTTTTTCTTAAGATTACGTAAAAAATACAGAGTGGGGTGACGTCACCCGCACTGTCGCTAACGAGGGAATGGTCAGAACTGTCCATCGCCAATTTCTTTGGTAGGTAGCCGATCTTGTAGCACTTGAGGAGTAAACCAACGCGCCATATTCAGTTTCTCGGAAACGAAGCTTATTTGGAGAAGCAGGGTTGCCAAATGTTGAAAATCAAAAATTCCTTATTATTTGAAAAAATATTTCTTAATGTTAATCATTGGAAATTGTAGAACTATTTAATAAAAAGTCATGTCACGTTTTCATATCGGAGGAAGAAAAGTGTACTTATAAAGGTATAGCTATAATTTTGATCATTATTTACTTTTTTGGCGGGTAAATGGTAATTTGAATTTTTCGTTTCTTTTTTATTTGTTGTTGTTCATTTGTATTTTTTTAATGCTAATTCAGGTGATGAATTAAAGAAATAATTCACTTCTATGTTTAAACCAGGGCTGCAAAAACGATACCTTAACGGAACGGAAAAACGTAACGAAACGGCATTTTCCGGTAAATAACGTAACGATACCTGTACCAGATAACGGAAAAATTAAAAAACGGTAACGAAACGATACCAGATACTAGAAAATTTGAAAACCGACACCAGAACAATACCGATACCGGAACCTTTTTCCGTTATTTTTCCGTTATTATTATTTTTTTTTTTTCATTTTTCCTATTAATATGTAAGACATAATGATGTAAGCGAACAACTGAGTATATTTATTATCGATAGGTACTTCGTGCTACATACATCTAGCTCGTGGGGAAAACCCCAATACGTTCACATACGCTACGCTACAACTTCTCCCCCTGCAGAGAGAAAAATACAAAAACGCGAAATCAATATTGCATAAAACCAAAAAAGCACATATTAAGACTAAATCATTAAAAATAAATAAATATTTCGATATAAAATTAATGACCATATTTTGGTACATCAAAAAACAAAGAATCGTGGTAAAAACTAAAATTCCATTAATGCTTTAAAAAAAATATATATATAAATGTATCAATTAGTGAACAATATAATCGGCGCTTTAGTTTACCTACAAAACAAAATAAATAATAAATAGGTTGGTTACATACGCCATTGAAAATCAGAGTACACAATAACATAAATATAAATAGGTAACATCGTAGCATCAAAATTTTTCTGATATACCGCACATACATAATCAAAACGACAAATATACAGACTATAAATTGAACAGAAATCTAATAATCGCATAACTTCAATTATGCTATCGATATCTCGCCGGAGGATTTATATATCGCCCCCTAGAATTAACAAAAAATCGTGATCCCTGCGCTTCGATATTTTGTGGGCGCCGTCCACGAGGAGAGCGGATTAGTGATTCAGGAAAACCGCGAAACACATTTGGGGAAAAACTACCACGGCGTGGAGCAAGATTAATATTAGGATTTAGAGTGATAGAATAAAAAGTTACTTTTTTTCTTTTTGAAACTTCGTCGTTTACCGAGTTCTTTTTTAAAATAGTTTTAGGTTTACTTACTACTTGATCACTTTTCTTACTTATCTTCATGTCCGATTCAAGATCTGGATTCCATTCAAACGCTGGCTTCAATCTATCAATTGATACCGTGTCTGTTTTATTCTGTAATTTTAATTTAAAAAATTTTTTATACTTTTTTATAACTTCGTAGGGCCCCTCGTATGGAGCTTCTAGGGGTTTCTTTACTCGGTCAACCCTAACATATACCTTACTACACTTATCTAAATCAGATGGTATAAAAATGTTGTTACCTTTACTTTTTTTAAATGATATGGGGCGGCATCTCCGGATTGCTTCCCGTAGCTTACTTACATATTCTGATTCCCTTTCTAGAGGCGTCTCTTTCCCATGTAGGAACTCACAAGGTAACCTAAGCTTGCAACCAAAAGTCAACTCCGCGCTTGAAACTCCAGAATCCCTTTTTGGAACCGCTCGAAGACTCAATAACACCCATGGTAAGTCCGTTCTCCAATTTTTTCCTCTACAACGTAGACCTTCTTTTAAGGTCTTATGGAAACGTTCCACAACTCCATTCGCCTTAGGATTGTATGCCGTGGTATTGATTGCATCTACTCCTAATAATCGCGTAAACTCCTTCCATAACGTATGAGCGAACTGCGGTCCTCGATCAGCCGTTACTTTTTCAGGAATTCCATATCGGCTTATCCACTCTGTAACAAATGCTTCGGCTACGTCCTTTGCCGTTGTATCTTTTAGTGGTATCGCTTCCATCCACCGCGTTGCTCTATCTATACAAGTGAGTACATACCTATATCCATCAACATACGGCACAATAATTAAATCAATATGTACATGCAAGGACCTATCGCTTTTTGGAAATACTCCTATTTCTGATTTTACATGACGAAATATTTTAGAACGCTGACATTGTGAACACGCTTTTACCCATTTCTTAATGTCTGCCTTCATCTTCGGCCAAAAATACGATTTCGAAATCAACAGAAACGTTGACGTCTGGCCTGGATGAGATAATCCATATAATTGCTGAAATACTCGATATCGTAACTTGGTTGGAATTATTGGCCTTTCTATATCCCTAAACAGACTACATAAAATGGAAATTTTTTCATTATTAAAAATTATATCTTTTAATATATGCTCACAATAACCATGTTTGCGAATTTTGATAATTTCTTCGTCATCTTTTTGAGCTTCTGCGATGTCCTTGATCGAAAATGCCTGCTCTACTACGTTTACCTCCGGTCGGCTTAACACGTCAGCCACTGTATTTGAGGTTCCATCTACATGCCTAATATCTGTGGTAAACTGTGACACATACTCCACATATCTACTTCGTCGCTCTAGCTTATGCGGAACTTTTTGCTTAAACATATAAATCAAAGGTTTATGATCTGTATATAATACTAACTTACGTCCTTGAATTAAATATTCGAAATGTTGTGTGGCTGCATAAATGGCGTACAATTCGCGGTCATATGTGGACCATTTTTCTTTTTTATCGTCTAGTTTTTCCGAAAAGAACGCTAGGGGCTGCTTCTCTCCATTGACAATCTGCTCTAATACAGCTCCAATTGCCACCACTGACGCATCACACTTGAGCTGCAACACAGCATTATTTTCTAGAAAGTGCAACAATGTAAAATTAATAAACGATACCTTTAATGTCTCAAAGTCCGTTTCCAGTTTCGAGTTCCATTGGATCTTTAATCGATCATTTTTTTTTGGTTCTTCCTTTGAGAAGATTATGAAACGAAGACAACAACTGAGCAGAATATTTCACAAAGCGTCTATAAAAATTAAAAACACCTAATACTTTACGGAGAGCTCCAATCGTTGTTGGTTTCTTCAACTCTTTGAACCATCGTATTCTACTTTCCATCGGCTCCACTCAAGTCTGCGAAATTTTATGGCCTAGAAATTCAACCTCGCTAACACAAAAAACAGATTTTTTTTGATTAATAGATAAACCATATGCATCCAAACGCTTTAATAAAATTTGAAGATGTTTTAAGTGTTCTGCCTCAGTTTCTGAAAATACAAGTATATCGTCTATGTAAATAAATATAAAAGGAAGATCGGACAACAAGGAATCAATAAATCGCATAAAAGTCGAAGGCGCATTTTTTAGCCTAAAAGGCATACGTTTGTATTCATATAAACCAGCCGGCGAGATTACAGAGGTCTTTTTAATATGCGGCGGATATACCGGTATATTGAAATACGCTCTAACTAAATCTATTGAAGAGAAAAATTTCATTTTAGATAATCTACATGTACAATCATATAAATTCGGTAGGGGATACCTGTCTGGAATCGTCTGTGAATTTAACCTGCGATAATCTCCAACCATTCTGTTGTTTTTCTTCTTCTGCACGACGCCCAATGGAGACGCCCAACTAGAGCTGGATTGGCGAACTATTCCTAACTTTTCCATATTTTGGAATTCTTTTTTCACTTCATCGAGTAGGTGGGGTGGTAAGCGTCTACCTCGCTGATAAATTGGCTGTCCCGTTGTATGTATGAAATGTTGCGTATCGTGGGGAGGTTTTTTTTGGTATTTTGGAGGCACGAATAATGATGAGATTGTACTTAAAAGTTTGTTGACTTTTTCATTTTCGTACTTGATTTCAGTTATGAGGAAAACGCTGGGTTGACTATATTCAGTTTTCTCACACGACGCACTCAATAACGATGCCCCATCGATTAATCGCTTTCTTGATAAATCTGGTAGAAGATGGTATTCTTTTAAGAAGTCGCCTCCTATAATTGGCATCTGGATGTCTGCTACTACAAAATTCCAAACAAACTTTTTATTTAGGTTCAGGTCCAATTCTAAGGTTTTTAGCCCAAAAGTTTGAATTGTTGAGTTATTTGCTGCGCGTACTGCATATTTAATAAAGATATCGATTTTTCCGGCAAATTTTTTTGGTATGAGTGAAATATCTGACCCGCTGTCGATTAAATATGTGATTCCAGATATTTTTTCTTGGATAAATAATCGCGGTGACGATGGTTCGCGAAAGTTGCCCACCGCGTCGACGACTTTCGATATTAGTTTTCCTTATCTTTATGTTCGTTGAATTTGCATCCTGGCATACATTTATAGGCCTTTGTCTTGAATTTATAGTGGTACCAACAGACTTCGTTAATAACACGACGACGAAATTGTGATTTAGATCTTGACCTATTTCTAAACCTATATGGCGTGGGACTCCTATTTCTAGGTCTACTATTACATTCAGACTCTAAAGCCGCTACCTGCAATTGTAATTTCTGCATCATTGTGAATAAATTGTCGATCGATCTTTGATCAAATACATTTGGTATAGATGACATCGCTGCCACACTCGCATCGCTATTATTTATTTCGTATGTTTCGTAAAGCTTATCGGCGATTTTTGCTTGATCCTCTAACGATTTGGTTTCTTCAAGGGAAAGAAATTCGATAGTTCTTTTTGGCAATTTTTTTATCCAAATCCCTCTTAAAATTTTATCATTTATGTTTTCCACGCCTACTACCTGCCTAAGGTGATTGAGGATGATGCTGGGTTTTTGGTTTGATGGAATATTTGTTCCTTCAAGCAGCGAAGTAATTCTTTCATTTTCGCTCTTACCAAACGTTGAAATTAGTCGTTCCTTCGCCTTTGAATATTTGTTTTCTTCCTGCGATTGAATGATGTCCTTGATATGGTTTATTTCCTGTTTTCCCAAGCTTTGGAGAAGAAAGCCAAACTTTTCTTGTTCGGTTTTCACTTGCTGAGAGTTGAAGATCAGATCAGCTGTACTAAACCAGATCTCTGGGTCATCTTGAATAGCGAACTGGGGTAGAGAAATTTTTATTATTCGCGTATTATTATTGACGTTATCGTTGTCTGGCATGGTGTTGAAAACTTCCAATTTCACACAAACTACACATCCGAATTTAAATCTCGTAGGTATATCAGTTCGCGTAATTCGAAAAAAAAAATCGAAAATTCGCCCGAGTAAAACAAAAATAGGCCAAAATTTCGGCTAACTTTCAAATTTTAACAGCTTTTCAACTTTCAACGAAATAACAGATCCTGGCAGGATCGCCAGTTGTAAGACATAATGATGTAAGCGAACAACTGAGTATATTTATTATCGATAGGTACTTCGTGCTACATACATCTAGCTCGTGGGGAAAACCCCAATACGTTCACATACGCTACGCTACAAATAATATGTAAAAAATAAAATTGCCAGTATTATTTGAGTAAATTATCAAGTATGTAGAAATTGTAGATGTACATGTTATGTAGCAACCCTATCCCTATCACCTGTTCACCTCTCTCATTACTTATAATTAAAGGCATTAGTATTGTATTTTCAAACATTTCGTTTCTATCCGTTTCCATCTTTTTGCCTTCATATTGCATTTTATCGATTATCGTTCCGTTTCGATCCATTGTTTCGATTTTTTTTCAACTTTCAAGTAAAATATAAAATTTTGTAATTTTTAATGATAACGCCTAGGCAAAACAACAACGATAAACATGAGAAAATCGAAAATGTTGGTAAAATATTGTGACAGCTTGAGTTTGGGACGCACTTAGCACCAGCTTGGGGCAGTGAGAAAAGAGCAAAAAAAAAATTGAATCGTTCCCATCTCCTCTTGCTTACATCTTTTGATTTTCATTTCCTTTCATTCATATAACGCTCTTTGCTCATTCGAAGTCGCATCGTTCCCTTCGTTTCTATCCCTCAAAAATTGTTCTAATCTCTTCGTTTCCTTCCATTCTTGACTTTTTTATCTGGTTCTACGTGCCTACCATACCGAGTTTGAACAATGGGTTCGGCTGTATTGGTCTGATTGGACATGTGGACAGGCAGCTTGGGATCGGATTTTACAATATGAGTATTTTTGTTGGATGGAGTTCCGGAGAATATACCGGGTGTCTATCCGATTCGGGTACCCTAGAGCGCTAAAATCCCTAACATAATGTTGTTAATTATAATTATTACATAAATGGGTACACTATATAAGATTCGTGAAATATAATAATTCAAAGCTAAGAATTTTGAGATTTTTCATGTTATTAAGGAGGCAACCAAGCGCGTATTTAAAGTTATTCGAATTAACTGAATAGCCATTTTAGGGAATTTTGCGCTTAAGGGTACCCGAATCGAATAGACACCCGGTATAAGCGGATTTTAGGCAGTCAATAAAAACATTGACTGGCTTATTTCGGTACTCTATTTGGAACGTTTTTTCAAAACGTTTGAGGACTTTATGAGGTCCAGAATACGAGGCAACTAGCGGTGGGCGATGAGCATCAGTGCGAAGAAAAATATGAGAGCATGAATTTAGATCGGTTGGAATATACACTCGCTAATGGGTATTGTGATGTTGCAGTGAATGGATAGATTTTGAGGCATCTGCGATAGTTTGAAGAATTTTGTAATGTTGTTTGGGAACCACTTCCACGAAAAAATCGCCTGGAAGTTGAAGGGGTTCTCCGTACAAAGCTTCCGCTGGGGAAAATTCGGTATCTGAGATGATGCTAGAGCGTAATGATAGGAGGACTGAAGGTAGGTGCAGAACCCAATGAACTGAGTCAAGATGGGCGGTCAATGCACTTTTCAGAGAGCGGTGAAAGTTTTCGATGAGGCCGTTTGCTTAGGTGGTACGCAATTGTTTGGATTTGCTTAATTCTAAGATAATTATTCAGATGCTGTACAGTCTCAGATTCGAACTGTCGACCCTGATCGGAGGTGATCAGAACTGGACAACTGAATCGAGAGATCCAAGTTGATAAGAAAGTTTTTGCAACTGTTTCGGCGGTCATGTCGGTCATTGGAGCTACTTTGGGCCACCATGTAGCACGATCGATCATCGTTAAGCAGTATCGATATCCACATGAGATTTCTAGTGGTCCGATGATGTCAATATGAACGTGTTGAAGTCATTCAGAGGCCTTACTGAGCAGAATGATGGGGGCTATTGTATGTTTTGAAATTTTTGTTTTTTGGCATGGAATGCATGAGCGCACCCAATGTCCAATATCGGAGTTCATTTTCGGCCAAACGTAGCGAGATAAGATTAAATGGCGAGTACAACGAATACCTGGATGGGCTAGGTCATAGTATTGAGAAAAAATTCTACGACGAAGGGAGACTGGAATATAAGGTCGGGATTTGTTAGGTAAGGCTGTGTCGCAATAAAGATCGATGTTTTCGATATTTATTTTTGAAAGCTGAAGCGAGTGATCAGGATGAGATAGAATTTTCTCCAATTCTGGGACATTCGCTTGTGAAGCGGCTAAAGTGAGATACGAAATTAGGTGAAAATCGGTTATTGCATATATTCGTGAAAAAGCATCGGCTACTTGATTTTCATCACCAGACAGGTAGCGAATATCGGTTGAAAATTGGCTAATGAATTCTAAATAGCGAAATTGATGGGGAGAAGCCTTTTCTGGCTTCTGATTGAAAGCAAAAGTGATCGGTTTGTGGTCGATATAGATTGTGAAGGGGCGACCATCTAAAATGTGTCGAAAATATTTAATCGCAGAATATATCGCTAACAGTTCACGATCGTACGTCGAATATTTTTGCTGGGTTCAAGTGAGTTTTACAGAAAAGAAACCCAGCGGCTCCTTCACGCCATCAGGTCGAATCTGAAATAAGGTCCCTCCAAGGGAGGTGGAAGATGCGTCAGTATGCAGGTGAAGAGGTAAGGAAGAGTTTGGAAAAACGAGGAAAGTAGCATCACGTAGGATTTTTTTGCACTTAATGAAAGATTTTTCAAGTAAATCTGTCCAAGAAATAGGAGTCTTGTCATTTTCCTTAGATTTCGGGAGCAAATCTGTTAAAGGAGATTGAGCCTCGGCTGCTTTTGGTACGAATCGGCGATAAAAATTGAGTAAACCGAGGAAACGTCGTAGTTCGCATATATTTGATGGGAGAGGATATGAATCTATGACTTCAACTTTTTTGGATAAAGGACGTACGCCAGTGGAAGAAATTTCGTGGCCTAAAAAGATAAGCTCAGGTTTACCAAATACGCATTTTGCTGCGTTTACTGTAACGCCATATTCGCGAAAACGTTCGAAAACAACACGGAGGTGTTCGAAATGCTCTTCTTCAGAATAGCTGGTAATAAGAACATCGTCGAGGTATGCGTATGTGAAGGGTAGGCCTCGTAGAACATCATCGATGAACCGTTGGAATATCTGCGGTGCGTTGCAGAGTCCAAACGGCATACGAAGAAATTCGAAAAGGCCGAACGGAGTAATTACAGCAGTTTTTTGAACGTCTTCGTCGGCAACGGGAATTTGATTAAAAGCACAAATTAAGTCGATTCGGCTAAAAATACGAGACCCGAATAGGCGGGCGGAAAAGTCGTGAATATGTGGAATCGGGTATGAATCTGGTACAGTAACGTTATTTAACCGACAGTAATCGCCGCAAGGTCACCACGATCCGTCGGACTTCTTCTCCATGTTTAGGGGACTGAGGGACTGACCCATGGACTTGACGAAGGACAACAGATACCTAAAGAAACGAGATGCTCAAATTCGGATTTTGCGATCCTATATTTATCTTCTGGTAGACGGCAAGCTCAGGCTGATGGTATGGGGAAATAGAATTAGATTTCAAGAGATTAGGCGCAATGGACAAAATACCTAGACCAAAGGATATTTTTGAAATTCCTGGTGTTCTTAGGCCAGTTACGCCATCAATTAGAACTTCGTTGTGGATATCGGGAAGAAGATTATAATATCCAAGAAGATCTGCCCCAATGATGGGGTTATCAATGTCAGCTATTACGAATGACCAGGTAATGGGTCGCCGTAGACCAGTGGCGTAGCCAGGATTTTTTTTTGCGTGGGCACAAAGTGGGCACAAGGAATAGGTATACAATAAAAATAAAATGATTCCCCTAGACCTTTATTGTGTGTGTGTGGGGGGGGGGGGTCGTCAATTTTTTTGTTAGCGAATTTTAAACACTAATTCACATTCTACGTAATTTCACTTGCTTTTTTATTAGGTACTTGGTACAGAATGTAACAAGAAAAATATAAACTTAAAATAAAATAATTCTACGGTTCTGATGTCGGGATGCTAAGCGCTCAACCACCATTTCCAAATCCAGATTTTTCGTTTTTTGTTTCTCAATAAATAACAATGCCAGGTTTATCAATCGCTCGTCTGACATTGCGCTGCGGATATACGTTTTTAAAAGCCGCATACACGAGAATGTTCTCTCACATGCTGCGCTTGATACTGGAATGGTAATGGCTATCACACATAAATTGTAGGTTCCCCAAAACGCAAATTTATAGATTTCGAGAAAATCTAAGAATTTCATAATCAGCTGTCAAATGGTAGTAAATTGTGATTTCTCTTCAGTCTTTATACTGATTTTTAATCTTCAAAACCTTAAAATTTTTGCGTGGGCACACGCGTGGGCCCAAAAATTTTTACATGGGCCCACGCCCACGCTGGCCCACCTGTAGCTACGCCACTGCCGTAGACCAAGGTTTAGCGTCATTACCCGTTCTCCGTAAGTTTTAATTTCGGTACCATTCGCGGAGAAAAGAATGTATTTTGAAGGGGTTGAGGGTGAATCTAGTGAAATTACGGAAATAACAGACCCGGTATCAATTAAAAATTCAAGCACACTTAATCTATCGAGTATAAATAGGCGGCGTGAAATAGCATTTCCGTCGGATGCCGTCGCGACAGAGGATATGATTAGTTTCCCGAATTTTGAGCCAAGAGACACGGCTTACCATCAGCCGTTGGTTTGCATTTTCAAGCCGACTTACTGTACCGGTAGTGGTAGTAAGAAAGTTGTACACCAACCCGTACATTAGACGGGGTCGGTGATCGACCTCGACGCGAGAAGCTACCAAAATCTCGGTCGCGAATCGCGCGTAAATGTAGTGGAAGGAAATTGTACATGCGATGATAAGGTATTATATTTTTCGCTAAGTGTGGTTACCTGACCTAAGATCTGTTTTATACCGTCGTTTAAAGTGTTGATTTGTGCCTAGATTTCTGATAGGCTATGTGAAGAACGTATTGCATCAGCGTGTGCAGGTGGAATGTAGCGAGGCGGTAGATTGGCGGCAACTTGAGGTTGAATAGCTGCGACTTGAGATTGAACGGCAGCAGCTTGACTCAACTGACCTTGGGATTCGAGCATTCGATCTGCTCTTTCCATGAGTGTTTCCAATTTTTCGACGTTTCCAGCGAGGACGAATCGCACATCTCCGGGCAGGCGTTCTAGGAAGAGGTTTCAAAGGACTTCGTCGTTGACCTGTTTTCGAGCTTGGATTCGCATTTCGCGGAGAAGCGCCGAAGGTTGGCGGTCTCCGAGTAACATGCCCTTTAGTAGTTTGCGAATAGCATCACTTACCGATTCGCTAAACTCACTGATGAGTTGTTGTTTAAAGAACTTGTACTTCTCTTTGGCGGGCATTTGTTTTGTATGCGTACGTACTTGTGCCAACGTTTCTGTATCCAAATTCGCTTGAGCGTACGCGAGTTTTCGGTCGTCGTTGGTAACATTATTCAATGTAAATACAGCCTCCAGCTGCTGGAACCAAACCTCTGGTTCCTTTTTGGAGAATTTGTTCGGCAAGAATGGGATAGCCTGGTTCTGTTGTATAAGTGCCATTTCGGGAGTAGAACACGATTCTGAATTTGATGCGGACTCGGACGAACTTTCGGAAAGTAGAGTAGATAATCCACTTCGCGTATTTACCATTTAGATGAAAAAACCGAAAAAATTAAAAATTAAAAATAATCAAAACGTTGCGGGTCACCTCTGTGGTTTTTGAGGTTGGTTACGCGCGAGAGTATTGAAGAATAAAAAGTTTAGTAGATTGACAAACGTTTATTGAGTCGTAGTATAGATAGATCGCGTTACGAGACTGACTCCATCACCAGTTCTCGCCAACGTTCTTTTTCTTAAGATTACGTAAAAAATACAGAGTGGGGTGACGTCACCCGCACTGTCGCTAACGTAAGGGTAGGAAAAGGCGAACCAGGTTTTTTGTTGGTGTATTGCCCAGCCGGGAGGTTTCAAAGAGACCGCGTACGTGGCACAGGATAGAGGATGAAAAGTCATAAAAGGGAGAACAAAAAAGGTTGGAAAGGAACGAGACATAACGGCACGTGGACAATACGCTGATGATCGAGAAAGCGCGAGGCGGTGAAAGATAGTCGCCGCAATGGCTACTTACAAGTTAATCTACTCTAAATTTTACTACTCGGGGTAATGCGCAATATTTTACTAATTTTTATAAATTTAATCATTGAATATGTTATAAAGGCAATATCAGAGAGCATGTTTATTTCGGCTAGAAAATTTTCAAAAGATGCACGCTTGGCGTTGTTTTAAAGGCAAACTTTTGACCGAAATTATGTAGAAGAAACACCCCATGCGGACAAGAAAGAAAGATTTCGATTAAATGAGATGATAGCTTCATACCATTAAAGATTATTTTGCTATCTGCTTAACGTGTATGTTGTTTTATTAGCTGTTGGTATAAAAATAATTATGCATATATACTAAAGTGGAGTGAAAAAAAAGTATCTTGGATTTTGATTTTGACCAAATTTGGTGAGATGGTTAACTTTCAGCGAGAGAACTTCCGAAAAGTTTTGAGCGCCCTAGGTGAAAGGAGAAGGAACAGAAAATCCTCAAAGTGTACTTCCTTTTGAAAAAAAGCTTTTTTTGTATTTTTTAACAAGTTCAAATGGTGTGAGGGACTTTTTTAGCACTTTAAAGTTGCAATTTGACTTCCTGCATCTTCCTGAACGATCACATCCTTCTTCGATCAAAACTCAAACTGCTACAAGGGGTTGAAAAATTGCAAATCGCGTTTGCACCTAATATGTTTGAGCCCGGTAGTATGGCTACCCTTTTTTCCAAATGTTTTGCCGCAGGCAATCAACTGCATGAGAAACTATATTGTGAAATAAAAAATAATAATAAAAAAATGAGACTTTTTCATTTTCCAGGTATGACAATTAGTTAAACTTGAAAAAAGATAAATTAATTACCTATAAAAATAAAGGGTAAAAAAATTTTCTTGGAAGTTGTTCAGCCGAAAAAATAATTCATTCATAGCCAGTCAAAATTTCACAACATTAGAATGTTGCGATCTACTACTGTCTGCACTATTACAGAAAATTTTCGAAAATCTCTTCCTAATACACTTGCAGAGCTTGTAAAAAAGGTGGCCAAATTACAAGGCACAAGAGTAATTGATGCAGAGTCTGGAAAATTCGATACCTAATATATAGAAATATTGCGAATTGCAATTTTTCGACCATTTGTAGAAGTTTGAGTTTTGATCGAAGCAGGATGTGATTATCCAGGAAGATGCAGAAACTCATTGCATCTTTTAAGTCTTACTGAAAGGGTTTCTCACACCATTAGAACTGGCTAAAAAATACAGAAAAAAACTTTTTTTCAAAAGGAGGTGCACTTTAGGGATTTTCTGTTCCCTCCCTTTTCACTTGGGGCGCTCAAAACTTTTTGGGAGTTCTCTCACTCTAGAGTTGCCCAAATACTTGTGTGTCCGGATATGAACCGAGTACTTGTTTCGCATATTTTTGAATCCGAGTATCCGGATAAAACCGGGTATAGTTTTTAAAAGAAATACTAGGAGCGCTATATGATTGTATTCTCGACAATTTAAAGGGTATTTTTTAATAAATTTGAATAATACCCAGCGAAAGATCATGAAAATCTCTTTCTAATGACATCAACCTTTAACTAAAAATCGTTATTTTAGAACATAGGCCTACTACATTTTCATTGATCAACTACCCGAATAAAGTATCATACCATAATGCCTAAAATTATTATTTTCTGTCTGTTATCATTATTATAGATACCCGGTTTCAATATCCGGATATCCGGATGTAAACAAAAAAATCCAAATACTAAGTACCCGGATACCGGACAACTTATCTCAATCGAAGTTAATCAGTTCACAAACTTGGTCAAAATCAAAATACGTTTTTTTTTTTTTTTTTTTTTTTTTCATCCAACATGTAGTTACTTACCAAGTTTCAAGTAAGACAAGATATGAGTAAGTGTTATGAAGATATCTACAAATGAATTACAATTTGTTTCCAAATCAAAACAAATTTTTTTATTAAAAAAAAAAATTATATTGAAATACAACTTTTTTTACGTAAAATAAAAATACAAAATTACATTATATTTCAACATTAAAATCATTTTATTTTGATTCAAAACCAAATTTTTCACCCCCCAAAAAAAACTCAATAAAAATAGAATAAAATTTACAATTTGCCTTAATAACAAAGGTAAATTTTTATTTTATTTTTATCAAGTTTTTTTAGTTGAGTTTTTAACTTAAAAAATACAGCTATTACAGCAAATCCGATTTGTTGAGGGTGAGGGTGGCTGGTCAGAGGAGGGTAGGTTCTTCATGTCTTTACATTTCACACCATTTGTAATCATCTGACAAATGTCCAACATTTTGGTATACATATTTTATTCCCCAAGCTCCGATGGGTATTCATGAAATTCCTTCAAAACTTGGAGAGATGATATTTTTTAGAAATGCATCAAAAGCACTTTTTTGTTTTTTCGATTCACCTCAAAAGGCGTATCACTCAAATTCTGAAGTGGGTAGAGAAGAGGCAGACATTTCAAAATTTGTTGTTTTTTGTGAAAAATTCGGTTATGAATAGAAATATAACTAATAATTTTTGGAAAAAATTGATTTTATGTTTAAACAAAATGTAATTGCATTTTTATTTTTTGTAAAAAAATTGTTTTTGAATCTAATATTAAATGCTAATGAACGCTAAGCCAAAATGATAGACAAACAATAGCATGCTGCATGTTAAACCTTCAAATCTCAACCCTCCATGTCTGCATGATATGCTGCAATGTTGCATTTTCGAGTCCGACCAACTACCGCAAAATTTGACAAAAATTTGAGTCCGACCAGCGCACGTGATCATCCTATTTACTACACTTGTAGTTACACAAGAGTGGGGTGTGTAATTCTTTTACAGGGGGTTCATTTTTTTCCGATAAAATATACTTCGGTCGGACTCCAATAAAGAATCGCTTTTGATAATTTTTCCATGCACAGAATGACACGTAGAGTAAGGTACGTTCGTGTTAGTGTTACTTACTCTTTTTTCTGCTGTCGACGGCAACGATAGCTTTTCTTTTCGAATGTGATGCCTTTTCTTGCACATATATGCCAATTTTTGTTTTACATGGCTTAATTGCGATTTCTTTTTTTGCATATACCTATCTTTATATTGTTTTCTTCGCGTTTATAAATTTGTTATTCGTTAAAAAAAAATGTTACCATGGAGCTACGGAGTTCTGAATCGAGAAATATTACTATTGCTGGCGGTCCTTGTTGTTGCATGTGTTTTTGACCGCATGGGAAGATCAGTTGCATCCAGTAAATTACCATCACCGTAACTTATTTATATAATCATTACTAGTCATCATCATTATTTTTATTGTCTTTATCAGGGCTGTAATAACGGATCGTATTTCCTTCCATTCCCATTCCAGTATCTGTTCCTGAGTCATTCTGTTAAATTCCCATTACATTACGTTCCATTCTGTTCCCTTCCGTTCCGTTCTATTCCATTCCGTTCTTTACCCTTTTTTTTAGTACGAGTTGATAAAGTTATGAGTTGGAGTCTCGTCTTTTTTTTAATTTTTTTTTTTTTTTTTTTAATAATGATTGTAATAGTAAAAAATTTAAAATTTAAAAAACATTGAAAATCAAACATAAAGATTTAAGCAATGACTCAAAGTTGCGAATAACACAAAATGACTCACATTATAAGAATCAATGACACACTCACTTGGGAGCTAACAGTTAAAGGTTAGCGATTGAGTTACCATCTCCTGCTTTTCACAAATTCAAGATTCTACTACGCTACTAGGGACTGAAGTTAATTCAAAATAATAAAATTTAAATTTCACATCAAAAAATGTACATTGTATTGGGCTTGGAAGGTAGGAACAAATTCGCCACCATTTGAATTTCAAAAAATGAAAACAATGTAAAATAACAGAACACCAACAAAATTGATCCGTTATGTTCCATTACGTTCTGTTACATTACGTTCTGTTTCGTTACTGAAATGAAAAAATTGGCCCTTACGTTCTATTATTCCTTTACCGTTATTACAGCCCTGGTCTTTCATGTCGCCAGAATTTATTACATAATTAAATATACATATATCTTGTATGTATGTGGATTTTTTATTATTATTATTATTATTATTAAAGCTTTTGACAGTGTCAGCCATGAGCTACTGATCGGAAAACTGGAAAATTGTGGTATTCGCGACTTTATGTTAGACTGCTTCAAGTCTTACCTTAGTAATAGAAAGCAGAGCGTGAAAATTGATAGTAAGGTCAGCTCTTGGTTTGGGGTAAAATCAGGTGTCCCTCAGGGTAGTGTCCTGGGCCCCCTGCTTTTCCTGATATACATTAATGACTTGCTGGAGCTACCCCTCCATAGCTCCATGTATTCTTTCGCTGATGATATGGCCATTGTATGTAAAGCGGCTTCTGGCAATGAGCTTAAGTCAAAGGTGGAAAGTGATCTTCGGATGATTTCTGATTGGTTGGCGCAACATGGCCTCTCACTTAATATAGGTAAATCGAAAGTTGTATATTATGCTTATAAAGTTGTGTATGAGTGGAGGCTTCCGATTAAAATTCTCAAAAAAGATTGTTGTGAGGACTGCACCTGTGAAGAGCTAGAAATTGTTGAAAACTATAAATACTTAGGTCTAATAGTAAATGAAACGCTTACCTGGTCCGGTCATTGTAACGAAGTTAGGGGAAAACTGAGAAAATTAAATTACCTTTTATACTATCTAAAAAAATTTATTTCCAAATATCACCTTAGGCGCTTTTATAGGTCGGTTTATGAACCCATTCTGAGGTACGCGCCCCCCATCTGGGGTGGCTGCGCCCGATATTTAATCCGACCGGTCGAAGTTTTACAACATAGAGCGGTTCGGGCGATTTCGGGGGGGAGAGAAGGTAGGTTCTGCTACTGAAGCTTTCAGGGTTGCTGACGTTCCTAGACTTGGACAGTTATATCACTCCGGCTGCTGTGTCCTTGCTCGTGAACTGTTCGACATTAATTCTAGCACCCGCCGCTACAGCTCGCGACGTAGTGATGGTATTACCCTCCTAGCACCTAGATGGACTAAAGTACACTCTAGAGCCCAATTTGGTTTCAGGGGTCCAAAATTATTTAATGAACTCCCAATAAACATCCGAAGTTCGAGGGGTGCCAAACTACGAATGGCAATTTTGTCATATATAACATCTAGTTAGCCCCACACGTGAGATGAGTTGAGTCGCCCTGCCCTTTCGTGCCCTGCCCTGCCTGTTTTCTCATTGTCGCGATTTATTTGTTTATTTTATCAACTGTATTAATAATTATCTCGATTTTATTTGTTTATTTTGTCAAATGTGTTAATAATTGTCTCGATTTATTTGTTTATTTTATCAAATCTGTTAATAATTTCTCGGTTTTTTTGTTTATTTTATCAAATCTGTTAATAATGATCCGGCCCCCCACTCGCTCCATAGTATAGGGGGGTCGTCAAATAACTGTATGTTAAAAATGTTATAATATTAATAGCAAAATACATTGATTGATTGATTGATTGATTGATTATTATTATTATTATTATTATCATAATCATAATCATCATCATCATCATCATCATATACAGTACATTAAAAGAATTTTCAAGGACAGTTCGCTAGAGACTCCCAATGAACCGATTTTGATGTTTTTTTTTTGTTTTTTTTTTTTAATTTTCTTATGACACGCAGATGTGTCATCGAGAAAAAAATGACATTTCAAATGAGAAGATCGAAAAAAACGAATTTTCGATGTTTCTTCCATAAAACGAGCACGTACAACATGCGTTGCCGTAATAACAGCGTCTACATACGCACTACTACACTGCTGGTTGTGGGTGGGGCGTTTGTGTCAGCCGCCGAGCAGCGTCAATTTATCTGATAACGAGTTTGAATGCCCATTTGCGTTGTGTTCGCACTTAACGTATCCATATATTTGTTACCATATGGTGCGACCAACTGATTTTTGCATCCCTCAGCGTGAACTTCCCTGCTTTTAAACTGAATATAATTTTCTTCATTTCTTTTGGTTTTTTATAGGATAGTAAATGATAATAATTATCATAATGTTTATCAATAAATTTAATACATTTTATTTCCTTATTATCAATTGGTTTCAGTCAATTTTATCAAGAATCAGTGTTGCCAAGTGAACAAGAGTAATTAATCAAAAGTTGAATAAAGTACATAATTTTGACAAAATATCGTTTAGAATGGTTGAAAAATGAAATAAATGAGTTTTTATTTCTTAATTCAACAAAAAACAACGAGAGAAATTGAATTATTTGAAGTTTTTTGTTTTTTTTTTCAGCATGGGAGTTTGATGCTGAGGGGTGCATAGATCAGTTGGTCGTTGGGTATATATCATACTGTCTTATATAATATCATATATATTAAAAAAATTTGGTGAAAAAACGTAAGTACAATTGCTTAGCCTCTCCCAATGAATCCATTTTAATGATTTTTTATTTTTTAATTGACATCTTTTCACCCCTAGATATGTCATCAAGGATAGAAAGTTTTTGGTGGCTTATGGGGTCATAAAAATTCAAATTTTATGACTTTTTTTTGGTTTCTTAGACTTATTTGAACTTATTGCAAAAACTAAAAAAGCTACGAGGTCGGTTAATATCTCAATGGAAAGAGCTTGAAATTCAGAACAATAATGCCACATAGTGTACCCTTCTAGGTATCTGTAATTGTTTTCCAGTTATATAAATTCAACATTTGAAACATTTTATAACAATGGTTTAAACTGAAATATTTCAAGAAATATCAGTGCTAAATTGATGTAGTAAGCGAGGGAAATATTTAGAATTCAATTTACTATCGATTGATATAATAAGTCCGAAAAAAAAATGTTTGAAAATTTTACGCTTGCGTTTATACGTTACCAAAAAATTTGAGTAGATATGTATTAGAAGATCTTCTTAAAACCTCTCTACAATCAGCCAGCATCTCGTGATGGACCGATTTTGATGACTTTTTTTTAATGGATGGTTTTCAACCTCCAGATATATTATTAAGTATGGAACTTTTTCAAGTGCATTCGAACCAGAAAAATTTCAATTTTCTGAATGTTTTTTTTGGTTTAAGACCTTTCCCCAATCAGCCAGTCTCTCCTAATGGACCGATTTGGATGATTTTTTTTTTAATGGTTGTCATTGACCTCTAGATATGTTACAAAACATAACTGATTGTACGAAAAATATACGAAAATAATTTATATTTAGAGGTATTAACTGGACTCAAGGTAGGAGAAAAAGTTTTACTCTCACATATAGATTGAACTCCAGCAGATACTGTGTTCCTTTTTATCTTCAAACGTAGGCAATTTCCATTTCAGTTAGCATTGTACATGACTATAAACAAGTCCCAAAGTCAAACACTTGATCGAGTAGGCCTCTATTTACCAGAGCCAGTGTTGGGTCACAGCCAGTTATATGTGGCCTTATCTAGAGCCAAATGTTTCGAAAGTATAAAGGTGGAAATTACACCAAAAGGCTGTCTAACTAAAGATGTTGTGTGGAAAGAGATGCTTTAAAAATAACACTTTTCATAATTATTAATGAAACTTTGCGAAAACCTTCGAAATTCTTTCCAACTTTTCTGGGGGTTTCTTCACTTTCTTCATCAATATTTTTAATTCTTTTTGCATTATTTGACAACATTTATTTAATTTTAGTTGATACAATTGAAATTTTTTCAATTTTTCTTTTGTAACATCTCCATTTTTTTCATTTTTTAAAAATTTATTCAAATGAGAGAATTTATCTCAAGCGAAGCGAGAGACAGAGCAGCACGAGCAAAGGGAGCAGCCGCCCTAATTATTATTTATTTATTTTTTATTTGTTGTTTTCATTAAAAATAATAATCTGGCATCCCTGAAACATCAAGATGTAGTAAGATGACGACTGATCCAAATTGATTTTGTCGTCACACTACATAATTTGGCATCCCTGGTGGGGAGCGACACGACTTTTGGATTTATTTTTTGTTTGTTTGTTTCTCTCTCGTGCTGCTTCTGGTGTTGTTCGCCTTCCTAACTGGCGGAGATCAAGATCGCGCTCCCAGTTTCACTATCTCGCAGCTCACCCTTACAATAATCTGCCAGTAGAGATGAAGAATGCTGGTGCTGTTGCGTTCGGGCACATGGTGGGTGAGTATGTGGAGGCTATTCTTGATGGATAGGATGCTGATAGCATTTTCTGGTTCCCTCTCCCCTTCCCCTCCATTTATGTGATTTGTCGCTCTTTTTGTAGTGTATATTTTATTTTGCTTATTTGTTGCGTTTTAATACTATTGTGAAATTTTATATCTAGTATTTTGTCAAATATATATTGTCCATTGTCTATTTTCTATCTCTCTCTCTCTCTCTCTCTGTTGTTATGTGATGATACGCTCTTCAATTTTTCTTATTTAATTCAATCATTTTTCGTAATTTATGCACTTTTTTGTTTAATCATTGTTCGTTTAGTGTTGCTGCGTCGTTGTTTGCCTCCAGATTCATATGTTCAGTGCGTTGTTACTATATTTCGGTGTTTTAATGTGAATCATTTCATTGTATAATTCACCTTTAGCGTGATTATTGCTTATTCATGGCTATCGTGTTTATGGTATCGGCCTAGTGATATCTCTTTATTTAATTGATACCGGTTCCTGCTTTTGTCATCCTTCCACAGCGCTACGAAACCATACGCTACTTGTGATAACTGCCAATAGGTTGTAATAATCTCGTTTTTGTATTAATACTTTATCAAAGAACTATCATTTATTCCGTTTGACAAAACATTTGCATACATTGGAACTTTGAGGCGTTTGATTGTTCGGTTATTCGCTGCGATTACTTTTCCGCTAAAACTCATAAAATGGCTAATTGCGCTCAGTGTGGCTTGGCATTCTCAGCTGGCCAGCAGTGTGTTACTTGTGGCAAGTGTGGGGCTTTGCTGCATCCTAAGGAAGTTGGCGAAGGGAATTGCTCGTCAGTAACGTTGAAGACATGGTCAGATATGAGCCCGGCTAATCGTTCAAATTGGGCTTGCTTCTCGTGCTGGAAAAAACGTGGTGGCTCATCCCTGGATCGGGAGTCAAAGCGTCCTATTTTGCAGGATGGTTCTTCCGAACCTTCGCGTCTACTTGAGCAGATCTCCGTGCTATTAGATGAGAAACTCGATTGCCGATTTACACCTCTAGTCAAAAACGTGGATAATATAAAGAGTGGGCTTGATGGTTTAGGCTCAAGGCTAGCTGATGTCGAGTTGGTTAACCAGCGCCTAGTTGCTAGGTGTGCTGATCTGGAGGCCAAAAACTGCGATTTGGAGGGACGAATCTTGGAGCTCGAAAATTACTCTAGAAGGGAGAATGTCGTTTTCACAGGCATCCCCTTCTCCCCCTCGGAGGATCCCATTGAAGTTGCTATTAAAGCTGCGGCTGTCGTGAATGTTAGGTTGACTCCCTCTGATATTGTAGACGCGCATCGGCTCCCAATGAAATACTCTGGTGGCGATGTCCCGCCTCCCTTCATTGTGAAGTTTGTGAATCGTCCAATGAAAAGAGCGGTATTTGATGGTTATCGGCGTGTTCGCCCAAATGCCGATAGTTTTGGCGGTGCGGCAGGTGTCAGAGTTTTTGCAAATGAACATTTTGCGCCAGCTACTTCTATGTTGTTACGTGAAGCCAGATTGAGACTTCGCAAGGTAGGATACAAATTTGTGGACTGTCGCAATGGTCTTATTACTGCTAGAATGACTGCCTCTTCACCTTGTATCAAGATTTGTAGTCTAGACCAAGTATCGGAGATGGTCGAGGCAGTTGAGAAGAGTCGTCGATAATGGAGCAGTCTTACTCCTCAGTTGTAATGTTTTATGCACTTTTTGCATTTTTGCTTTTCATGTTTTTATTTTTGTTTGCTGTGATTTTTCTTATTATGATACTTTTTGGCTATAGAATTGTGATATGTACTATTTTGAATATGTTTAGGGGTTCCTTTGCGGCTTGTGGGGTTTGGGTTTCTTTGTTATTAGTTGTATTGTCCATTATTTACTATTTTTCTTAATTTACATATTATGGCTACTTCAAAATTACACGTATTTTGTGTCAATGTCAGATCTTTAAGGCAGAATTTTGATAACCATTGTTTATATTTAAATACTTGTTCTACCGATTTCGATATTATTGCACTGACCGAAATTTGGGTATATAGCGAGGAGTGTAGGAGGTATACCTTACTAGGGTTTGACTCATATTTTGAAACTCGTAATGATAAAAGGTCGGGGTGTGTATTGATTTTTATAAAAAAGTCTATTTCAATTACAGCTAAGAATATTAATGCATTGAATTTTAATGGTGTTTCTCTTAAATTTCTTTCTCCTGGCAGGAATTTTGAGTTATTTGTTATTTATCGCTTCTGTGAAAAAGATATGAATCCGTTTCTCGACGAATTTCTGGACTTTATCGAGGGGTCTGTAAACCCAATGCTAATTCTTGGTGATTTTAATATAAATTTGTTTGATCCTTATGGTGGTCGGGGTTACCTTAATTGCATTTCTACTATAGATTTTGAGTCATTGGTTGATTCGCCTACCAGGGTTGGTTTAATATCTTCCTCCTGCCTGGATCATGTTTTGGCTAGAGGGCTATATAGATTAGATGCTCATAGGTTTGATGTACAATGTGAGGTAAGAGATGTTAGTTTTTCTGATCACTCCTCGCTACAGTGTTCACTAGTATGGCCAGGTAGCCGCTTTCGGGATCTGCCTCCCTGTTCTAGTCATAAGACTGATTTCACTTCTCTACAACAGAAGTTTGACTTTATTGACTGGGCAAGTTTAACTGATGTGGTGCGCTGTGGTGACTGTGATGTGAATGATTGTTTTTCTGAATTTGTGAATGTTCCTTCTAAATGTGTTGATTCCTCTCGTATGCCTATGAAGGGACCTTCTAAATGTGTTGATTCCTCTCATATGCCTATGAAGGGACCAGCGTCTATTCGTTCACGTGCTCCGTGGGCCTCTCCTCGACTAATTAGATTTAGTAATCAAAAAAATGAGTTATTTAAGCTAAAAAAGAAATATCCTCATAATGATGTTATTCGGCGTCAATTTAAGGAGGTGTCTAAGAAGGTATACCTAGTGACTACTTGATTCGAGCACCTAAGCGAAAAAATTAGCTAAAAGGTGAATAAATTCAGAACATATATGTATTTTTGATAATGAAAGTATAAATTAAAATTGTATTTCATTGATAAACACTTTTAAGCGTTGAATGAATATTATTTATGCCATTTATTGTTCTTAATATCATTCAAATATGTAATATATTTCTATGAGAGAAAGATTTTTGCGCTTAGGGTGCTCGAATGAAGTAGTCACCCGGTATAGATGTTCTAGAGCCGATAAAATTCGTTACTACGATCGTATGTTGGATGCCTGTGGGAATAATCTTGGTTCATATTGGAAGAAGCTTAATAAATTAGCTGGAAAAAAGAGGGAGCGAGTCATATCTAATATAAATTTAGGTGGTGTTTTGACTAATAACCCCTCTATGATAGCGGAAGCTTTTTCTTCCTTTTTTGGCGATGTGATTGGTCATTTCAATGTGGTCAGTGGGGGGTCAGCGCCTGCTTCAATCTCGACTGTTCCTAATATTGGTAATTTCTCGCTTTCCGAGGTTTCATCCTCGGAGGTTGTAGCAGCTATTTCGCGCATTTCACCAGGTAGAGGTAGTGGACCTGATCTGATCTCTGGTCTAGTCCTCAAAAAATCGATAATACATATTTTAAACCCGCTTACCATCCTTATTAATCGCTCTTTTAGAGATGGTGTTTTCCCGGGGTGTTTGAAAAAGGCTGTTATACTCCCCTTATTCAAGGGTGGTGATGCCCTTGAGGTATGGTCATATAGGCCAATCTCCCTCCTACCAATCTTGGGTGAAGTTTTAGAATTCTTTGTTAAGGAGAGGCTGTTGGAGTTCCTATTGGACGCTGCTTTCTTTTCTATGATTTATACCATACATGCGAAGAATTTCTTCCTAAGTAACATTCTAAAAGTTGCATCCTCTACCCCTCCAACTAAATGTGCGAGAGGACAAAAATCTCTGAAAAAAGTGGTTTTTTATATATAGCTCTGAAAGAAGGAGGAGGAGGAGGGGTAAATTAGATCAGTAAAACATTTTCTTCGTTCAGTTTCCTATAAGATAAAACCTTCAGACACTATTCGAAGTGTTTTTATTGTACGACAATTATGATGATGCGGAGATAACTACACTGGATTCTCAATAAAAATAATTGCTGATGTCTCTCGCTGAGCACCAAAATGGACACAAAATATGGAAACTAATTATCGTATGAACATACATGTACTTCGTATGTTCTGTGAAAATTTCAAAAATTTTCCCTCGTTCTTACTGCAAATATCGCGAATTGAATTTTTAGCATATAATGCACGATAATTCTGAAAGGGGTGGGGGTTGGAGATCAAAAATATAGATGGAATGTTTTTAGGTCCCAAGTAACATTTGGAACCACTTTTGACCAAATTTTTAAAGGCCGATTTCTCCAGCCTAATGGGGGAGGCCCTTTGATCATTAACCAAAATGCCTTCTAGTGGTTAGGAAAGTGATATGCAGAGCGATTCTTCAATAACTAGGCAAAAGAAAAAGCCAAAAACTAAATATTGTCCGATTACTGCATTTGATCTTCAGAATAAAAGTTTTAGGTTTGCAAGGCGAACTCAGTCTGCTGCCTTACAGACGCTAGATGGTTAGTGGTGGAGTGAACGGACTCGGTGTAGATGTGGAAGAAATTAAAATCAAAATGAGCGATATTGAAGTTCGACGTAATAATTTTGATAAAATTTTGATAAAACTTTAAGTAAACGTTTATATAATTTTGAGGGGCATATTGAAAAAAAAAAAAAGACTCAATATTAAACAACATGAGAAATTTAGAACCTCACTACCACCTCAACGCTGAGTCTACATTGGGCACACGGGGTTTTAGACAGAGACTGGAAGCCGAAAGATAAAGCTGGGCTTTTGGCTTTTAGCTAGTGATAGAAATTATAAAGCTGGAGCTTTTAGCTTTTGGCTTTTGAAATTATATGGCTGATTGGGCTAGCTTTTGGCTAGCTTTTGGCTGGAGGAAAATACGGCTTTTTTCGGCTTTCAGCTTTCAGCTTTCGGCTTTCAGCTTTCGGCTTTCCACTTTTATCCACCTAAGCACGTCTAATTGCAGTTGAGGGAAAAATATAGAAAAATCTCACTAGAAAAATCAATCTTTTTGGATTTTAACTCGAGAAAATTGAATGTAATTTGATAATTTTATTTTGGCATGACAGCATGACGCGAATAGAATTTTACGTTTTTACTATGTTTTTTACTTTTTAGTTTTTTTTACCGGACTTTAATTTTTGAAAAAGCTGTTAGAAAAGCCAAAAAAATAAAGCTTTTCAGTCTCAACTCTTATACTGATTGGTTTTTTTGAAATTCTCTGCAAGATATCAATGGTGTATTTCCCTATAAGCTGATTAGGCTCGCGCGTGAGAAACAGGTTTTTGGGGGCGGCAAAATTTTCACTTATATTTGAGAAACAAAAAAAAATTTTAATTCAAAAAAATCATTTTTGAAGGAAAATAAATTATTATCAGCACTTATTCCTTTTTATTTATGAATAGCAATAATATATATAAGTCATGTTCTAATGTTCTTATTTTGGAGACAGGAGTCAAGACAACATTTGACTCAAACTTTGACCCTTCACTCCGGGGTCAGGTTTAAAATTTGACTCTGACTCCAGTCACTGACTCCAGAGTCAGGGGGTCAGGTTTAAAATTTGACTCTGACTCCAGTCACTGACTCCAGAGTCAGGTTGAAAATTTGACGCCGACTCCAATCTCTGTAATTATTATGGACTAGGAGTCACCTAAAAATTTTGACTCCAAATCCGAATTGACTCCTGGTCCTTGATAATAATTATTGAACATGTGAGCAACCAGAATTGTTAGCTACATGTTTAGTACTACCGCGCCAAAAATTTCGAAAACAGATGCCTGCTAAATAAACAGAAATGTAATTTTTTTCGATAACCAATACGCATTCCTTTTTTTTCTTCAAAAGAGTAATTTTATTGGTGTTTACCAAACAAAATGAGCGATTGAAAAAGATCGAGTGATGCTCAGTATTGTAAAGAAGCAAAGGAGAAAAAACAAAACACGAAGAAGTGGTTAAAAAACTAGGAAATTAGATAATTTTTTCAAAAATGATAAAAAATGATGAAAAATGGTGAAATTTGGAGGGGGTGGCGAACAGCTTCAAGCGTAGGGTGGCAAAAATCTCAAGTCCACCACTGCGAGATATGACTGAACTGATGAATGGTTGTTCATCTAGCAATTATAGAGATGCGTTTCATGGATAGCCGTGAATCTAGCGATCATTTTGAACTAATTACATTCCTCTTATGAAAGTGCAGTAACTTGGGAACGTTATACCTATAACATTGTTCACGTCTTTGACTATATACTAGATGGACCGAGTTACATGTAGGAAAACTGCAGTGAAACATTACATGCATCAGAGTTGGAACACTCTTTGTAACTTTATATCTTGCGCATGCCTGAAGTCCTTTATCACATTCATGTTATTCTGATTTTAAGCAGTACTATGGATGTCTTCTTACCTCACTATTGGCGTGAAATAAATTTGCGTATGCGCATTCAGTGACGTTTACTTGTTGCTAGCTCCATCCATCTAGTATATAGTCAAAGGTTCACTTCTATAACCTGGCTACTAGAATATGTACTTTTTTACTATGTGGAAGATGTGATTAATGGCCAATAAGAATTAACTTTTGCCTTTTTCTTTCGTTCATGCAGATGATTTCATTTGGTAAAGGTGATTATAGTTCAACTAAAATAAATCATTCACTACATATGATGGTTGACAAATTGCCCTCAACTGGATTGGACTCTATTGACAACATATCCGATAACGATGAGTGAGTAAAGTGAATATCTGGTTAATACGCTTACAATAAAATAATTTGTAGACACAGTTTTATAAATAGGCGCATGCTACAGTGATAGAGATAAGTGCGAAAGAAAAGCGATACTTTCATTGTTCATGAAATTTAGTAACTTGTTTAGATTATTGAAAATTTATCTATCAAATTCGAAACCCGCAATGATTATTAAGATGGAAGCTGTTGGAGTTTAGATTAGTTTATAGTCTATAATTTAGCATAAAAAATCACGAACAAGACCAATCTCTTCAACTTTCTTTATTAAAATGAAAAGTAACAGGACACAAGATCAAGTGGTAAATGAGACAGTGCTTCCGCAACACAATTTTCTTCAGATTTTGTAAATTTAATATCATAATCATAATTGGCCAAAAATAATCTCCATCTTAACATTCTGCTCGCTGCCATCATTGAAAGTTTTTTATTCGATCTATTAAATATATAAGTTAAAGGTTTATGATCGGTTATAGTAGTACAATGCTTTAAATATAGATATTGATGAAAACATTCAACACCAAATACAATAGCTAACGCTTCTTTCATAATTTGCGAATAATTCCTTTCATGTTTAGACAATGTCTTAGATGCATAAGCGATACGCCTAACATTACCATCAGGAATTACATGAGATAACACAGCACCTATACCAAAATCCGTACTATCACAATGCAATATTAAATCTAAGTTTTCATCGAAATGTACAAGTAAAGTATTAGCAGCAAGCTGATTTTTAATTTCTTCAAACGCCTTATCACAATCATGATTCCAATAAAATGTATTACTTTTCACCGCCTCATACAACGGTTTCAAAATTTCAGCTCGAAATGGCACAAATTTCGAATAATGATAAACCATACCAGCAAAACTACAAATTTGCTTAATAGTACTACGTTTTTTTTTTTTTTTTTTTATCAATTATAGCTTTAACTTTACTTTCTAATAGTCTAATACCTTCACAATTAATTAAATAGCCTAAATAATTTACCTCACTTACACCAAATTCACATTTATTAAGGTTAATTTTTAATCCAACTTCAACTAATCGCCGCATTACTTCCTCTAAAATTCGTAATATGTTCTTCCTCATTTTCGGCCGTGATTAAAATGTCATCATAAAACACAAATACGCCTTTAATACCGATTAAAAGAGCTTCCATTATTCTCTGGAGCTTTGCAGGACTGATATTTATTCCATAAGGAAGTTTTCGATATTTGAAATTACCTATATGAGTAGTAATTACAGTGAAATTTTGCGATTTTTGATTTAAGGGCAGTTGCTAATAAGCATAACGTTGATCAATCTTTGAAAATTTTGATCCAGGTTTTATACTCGCCAAAATATCGTTGTTTCTTAATATTGGGTAAGGCTCAATTTTGATATGCTTATTAATCGTTATATTATATGCCTTACTTATTTTAACGTGGTCTTTACCTTTCAGCAAAGGCACGATAGGTGACCCCATTCGCTGTTTTTAACGGGTTCGATTATTCTTAATTTCAGCAGCCTATCGATTTATTTTTCAACCAGTTTCTTTAGAGCATGAGGAGTGGTCTAGGTCCGATATAAATTGGTTTGCTGTTTTCCTTCAGCTCGATATCAATAGTTTCTTTGTTATATTCACCGATATCATTTTCACTCGAAATTACCTCGCGATATTTTGTTTTTATCATTTCAGGTACATTTGACATAGTGATAAAATTCATTGGCTGTTTATCAATCACCAATTTATTACTTATTCCCAATATTGGAAATAAATCATCTCCTATTAAAGGCGGACCTCCTTTTGAATACATAAAGATCAATATTCATATTTTTATCATCTAATTTAACTGTAACATACCCTTAAGGGCTAAACTTGTTCTACACATAATCACTGAATGATCGATTAGTTTTAATTAATAGTTTATCTGGGAATAATCGTTGGCAATCTTCTTCAGATATAGCTGAAATTGGCAAACCTGAATCAATTTGCATTTTAATATTTTGACCTTCAATTTTAACATCCATTACAACAGGTTTATTTTGGAGAACTTTTTTGGAAATTGTATATAATGACCATGGATCACTCTCTTCACTACCTTCTTGATAATTTAATTTTGATTTCTCAGAATTTGCTTAAGTTTACTTTCACAATTATAATCATTCTTATTACGATCACGAACTTCATCTCTCTATATATTAAAATCAAAATGAAATTGGTTTTGAGATGCGCGCGCATCTTTGTTTTGAATAACAGGTATAAAGGTATATAAAGGATAGCAGGTATATAAAGAAAAAAAGGTTGTAAATTTTAATAAAAATCTTGTACATGCACAAGGGTAAGTCATAAAGTTGTTTTGAGTAGCAGAAAAGGTATATAAAAGATAGCAGGTATATACAAAGAAAAAAAGGTTGTAAATTTTAATAAAAACCTTGTACATGCACAAGGGTAAGTCATAAAGTTGTTTTGAGTAGCAGGTATAAAAAGTATAAAGGATAGCAGCTATACAAAAGGAAAAAAAGGTAATAAATTTCAATGAAAGCTTTTTACGTAGCAAGAGTAAGAGTAAAGTTGTAAAATTGTTTAAAATGGCAGGTATACAGAGGTATAAAGGGGCGAGCCCATCCTGAAAGGAATAACTTTTGGTGAGGATAACAAATAAAAATAAATTGAGTTGTGCAGTTAGGAATGTCACAGTACTTGTCTGATAAATAACTTTTATTTCTTCATTTAATTTTTATTGCAAGCCCTGGAGGAGCGAGGAGGCACTAGTTATTATTACAATTCGAAATATTTTAACGGCATATATTAGCTAAATAGCCTTTACGTTCACATGTATTACATTTTAATTCGCGGTAACGACAATTCTCTTTTTTGTGATTATTCCCTATTGACGAATTTGCTATAGCGAATTCGCGACCGCAAATTTGAGACCAGTACGCTGAGCAAAATAAACAGCATATGTGAAACGCTTGCGTGAACGCGCACCCATTTTGATGGCGAATGAGCAAGAAAAATCGCTACTCCATAAAATGCCCAGCGTAATTAAAACGCTGGCGCAAACGCCTCGTTATTATAATGGCGAATGCGCATAAAAATTCGTCTATTTATGCGCTAGTAAGATTTAAGCCTAAGAAGTACTGCGGAAAGATATTTTTTAAAATTTAGAAATTAATAATTCATTTTTTTCCATCTAAAATTATTTTTAGAGTTATTTTTTTTCGATGTGGGAAATAGTTAATTTTTTTTTATGCATATTAATTCAGGCTAACACGCTTCAAAAAGTTTAAATATCTTTACAGGTTTAAAGTGAAAAATTGATTTTTTTGATAATAAATTACAATTTTTTTTTTTTTCAAAATATTTTTCGAGCTTCATTTTTTTTAAAGTTGGAAATTGATAATTCAATTTTTTTCATGTTTATTATGAATATCTAAAAAAAACAATTTTTTTTTCACATGTTTATTCTACAAATACAATCTTTTCATATTCTAATCTTAGATATAATGTTTAATACTTATTATATGCAATAACTGACGATGACGTAGCGATTTTGGGAACGGTGATTTCGGGAACGGCGATTTCGGCAGTAACATTTTTCTTTCCTTTGGTTATTATATCTTGGTGATATTTTAACCAAGATATAATGCTTTTGTTCAAATCGTCTATCTTGTCAACATCAGATTCTTCGACAAAATGAGCTGCAACGAGAAAAATCGATAATGGAATTACAAAATTATTTTTTCAGCTGAATTTTTAACTTAAAAACGATAGCTATTACAGCCTACCTAATTTTTATTATTGTTTAGGTAGAAAATAGTATATTACTATACAGGAGGCGAAAGTGATGTTTTTTTGTCGAGTGCGAATGTTGGCGGAACGAGCCGAAGGTGAGTGAAGCCAATTGCACAAGACAAAAAATATTCACTTCGCCTCCTGTATTGTAAGATATTTTTCTTTATACACACTATGAAACAGTAGAATATAAAATTAAATATCAAATGAGGTATAATCATAACTAATTTTCACTTCATCAATTAAACCTAATCTCACGAACTTGCAGCCAGAATTGGTAACGAGTGTGGTGGTAAGGTATGATAAAGAGGTAGTGTGATGTAAAGAACTAAAGAATCATACTTTTCGTCACACTGTGATGAAAAGTAATAACTTTTCGTCATACTAAGATGAAAAGTAATACTTGTTTGAAATCCTTCATTTTCGTAGGTAGTCGAGCGGGAGTAATATTGCATTTTCGTAGTGTGTATAAAGAAAAATTACTTTATTTTACATACAGATTGGTCGAAAATTTTATAATGAAATGAGAAAGATATTTCAAAAAAATCTCTTTCCGAATTCCAAGCACATTTTACTCAGAATCATTTCTAACATTGAAATTATTTTTCTAGTGCTAAGTTATATAAATACTAGGCTGCTTTTTCTCCCCCCTTCGGGGCTCACCTGCACCTTCCCTAAATAGTTGATAATAACATTTTTCTAAACAAAAAAAGTTATTTTTGATATTAACTCCACTACTCCTGTGAAAAAAAAATGATTTTGATAATAGTTCTTTAAAAACTGAGTTGGCTATGTGCGAAGAATTTTTTTGAAGTTAATACACAAAATATTTGAAGACCCCACCTTTCTCCCAACCGCCCTTCCTAGATAACCTTCCTAGATCCAGTAGAGTGCAACAGCTGTCGATTTCAAGTTACACACTCAGCTAAAAAAGATATTCGAGTAATATTGTTTTCGAGATATTTCATTGTAAAAGAAAAAGCATTGAACCATAATATAATATCTTAAAAAGTTTGAGTCCTCAAGCATAAATTAAAAAAAAAACGTAAGCAGCCATGCCGCATTACTGGAGCTGAGTTTTTAACTGGGGCTTGTTTTGATTTAGTAATAACCACGCTCAACCATTCATCACTACAGGCCACACCCAATACCAAGTCTGAAAACCCCTACCCTATCCTTTCCAAAAACACTTAAGAAGTTCAATTTGACACAAATGTAGTATTTCTTGCCATGAAATAATCATGCGAACACATATTTCTCAAATTATAACTATTTGAGGGTCCTCAAATTATCTTCAAATTTTGTAAATCCGCCATTTTGGATCCATTTTGACTCAAATTTAAGTGGTTATATTCTGGTCACAAACTAATCCTACACACAAAGTTTGACCATTCTAGGCCGATTTGGTGATGAGATATGGAAGATTCATGAAATTTCCTGCAGTAATTTCCCCTTTAAAAGCCGTTTTTTGCTCTAACTCCCCTCCAAAATCACTGAAGAAGCTAAAATCAAAATACGTTTGTCACTTGGGCTCATTTTATCATATGACACAGCAATAAAAAATTTTCGACCCCTCCTGGTAACCCCGCCTTCCCCCCTCCAACATCATGTATGGAAGTGATTTCGGGATATAGTATACAACTTATCCCCAATAACCATATGAATTCATATTAATTACATTTTTACCAACTTGAGGCTCCTCAAGCTCTACTCAAAATTTTGATAATCCGCCATTTTGAATCCATTTTGATCCAAATTCAAGAGGTCATATTGTGGTCACCAACTAACCTCACACACAAAATTTGACCACTTTAACTTGATTTGGTGGGGAGATATGGAAGATTCAAGAAATTTCATGACTCAAAACTTCCTCAAAAAGCCGTTTTTTGATCTAACTCCTCTCAATATGCACTTAGAAGCTGAAATTTGGATATGTTAGTATCCGTGACTCACTCTTTCATATGAAATCAAAAACGAAAAATTTGAGCTATTTGCCCCTTCTCCAGCCCCCTCAAAATTTGAGTGATCCGCCATTTTGAAATTTATCGAAAAAAAAAAAAACTATTTTTGCGTATTTGCAAGAAGAGTTCCTCACCGAATTTTGAGCGAATTTTATCCACACCGCCTGCGCAAAGTGAGTGACACAAAAAACGCAATTTTCTCAAAAACAGGTTTTTGCTAACTCGCCTCAAATGCACTTAGGAAGCTGAAATTTAAATATGTTGGTGTCCGTGACTCACTCTTTCATATGAGATCAAAACGAAAAATTTGAGCTATTTGCCTCTTCTCCAGCCCCCTCAAAATTTGAGTGATCCGCCATTTTGAAAGTTTTCGAAAAAACAAAAAAAATACTTCTGCGCATTTTCAAGAAGAGTTCCTCACCAAATTTTGAGCAAATTTTATGAATACTCGCCGGCGCTACGCGTGGGGGAAAAAAAATATATATATATATATACCAAAAAGTTGGACATTTGCCAGATGATTACAAATGGTCTGAAACGCAAAGATTTGAAGACCCCACCCTCCCCCGACCTTCCCTTCCCAAATCAGGTAGGCTGTAATAGCTATCGTTTTGTTAAAAACTCAGCTAAAAAATTGAATAGATCTCGTAATGATGATACTCTTTACGGTGAAAATTTTCTGAACACGTACCTCATCAGCAACGTCCACATCCCTTAATAATCGTTCGTGATGCAATTTTCTATAAAATGTGGATTTAGATACCTTTTTTTCATCGATAACATAATTATTGTTTGGTCTGTGGAAATATAAATCACGTATGAGTGCAGAATTAATTCATTGTCAACAAAAGTTCAAAATTTTCAATAAAAATCTTGAAAATTACAGGCTCTTTTGTTTGAAAATTTCACCTCCCGCCATATGATAACTTTGAAATAAAACAGACAAATGTCTCCACGATTTTCAATGAAGACTATAATTTTCTACCACTGTAAAACGTACGCGGTAAATAGAATCATCACTTTTGAAAAGAAAAAAAGTAAATGCGTATGTCTTCTATTTTTCCACTAATACTTCATAATCATCTACCTACCTATGTTGTTTATATAGCAAAACATCTTAATATATAGATACAGATATAGATATAGATGGCATGCAATAAACTTATTTGAGGTAAATATAGCAGTACATACCGAGGATTAGGCATCTTGAAGAATTCCTATACGGACACGTTAACATAAAACATAATGTACGAGTATTGCACGAGACACCACAACGCGGGAATAATGCAGCTTCTAAACGCGTAAACTAATAAACACTATACGAATATCAAGGTCGAAAATATGCGGCATATGTAGTATATACCATATACTTGGAACCGATTGTAGGGGGAAGTGCGCACGCAACAACGAACGTGGTAAGTTGAATTCGCTTTTCACGCTAGAACGTGATAGAATTCGCTATACGCTAAAGATTTTGCTATGATAATGAACAAAAGTATAAAAAGTCGCTACGCTGAATACGCTCATTATATGCAGGGCAATATTTCAAAATTTTCGCCCATAAAATAGCCATCTATTTCATTAACGTATTTCCAAAAAGCAACTTTTTTATATTTTTCGCTCCTTCTTTAGCGAATCAGGCAGCGGAAAGCGAGTGCTTCGTCAACAGGGTTTGTACCACATACTGCGCAACTTTTCCTTTTAAAACATTTTTCGGTTCTGTGATTGTCACTGTCACAATAAGGATAACTTTTTTTTGAGTAATTATTTTTACTGTTACTATAATAACGTGAGCGTGAGTTTTCACCATTACTAACATTAATAATTGAAGACGTACCGTTTGCAGTTTTCGCATTTCTATTTGCCAATTCTTCATCACTAGCGATTTGTAATGCTTTAGTAAATGTAAGTTCTGAGCCTACCTTGAATAGTTCTTTTTTGGTATGTTCGTTGTTGCTTCCTATGACTAATGCATCGCGAAGATCATCTAATTTGTCTTTATAATCGCAATTCGCTGTAATTCTCTTTAATTGAGGAACGTAGTCTACAACCTTTTCACCATAACTTTGTTTAGCAGAATTAAATTTATACCTTTCCGCTATAATATTAGGCTTTGGTTGGAGATGATTATTTACTGCTTCAATCGAATCTTTGTAGTTCTTGTCGATTGGATTCGCAGGACTCATTAAATCGGTAACCAATTGAAACATCTCCATATTAAGGGAATTGAGCAATATGCACGTTTTCTTCATATCAGGAAATTCATTCATTCGAAAATACACTTCTATTTAACTCGTGAAGATTTTCCACCTACCTTCATTTTGGCGCATCGCCTATGATTTGAACCACTGAAATCGCTTCTCGTTCAACTGGTGTAATTTGAAATAATAATAATTCCCTATTTTAACACATATTAACATAGAATTAATGTTTTTTTCACTACATATCGTAGATGAAAAAACGAACTTTCATGTTGCGACATATATTACAATTTACGAATTTCACAGCAAGCACTTTCTTGATCAATCTTTTAAAATCCTCGTCGCCATTGTAGCATATTCGTGTGATTAAATTGGATGCAAGATTTTTACTATTTTATCAAACGATTTTACAAATGCAAGATATCTATTGTCATAATATTATCTAAAGTACAACAGTGTTGCCGCATGATGCCGCACCCACTACATGTGGCGAACCATCGTGGTACCACTGTTGTTGGATTGCCTCCGTAATCTAACAATGGTTTATCGCGGTACGTTCAATTGCAGTCGAGGCATGATGGGCTCGCGCTATCCTTATTGGGTGTGATGGTACAACTACAGAATTCTCCGGTTTTGAAAAAGAACGAAATAAGTTTTTCTTCGAGAGACGCCATTCTCGTTATTAATTTAGTTTTCGATTTTTATCCTTTAAATACGTAGCATGTTAATAGAATGTTCTTTTTGAAATTAAATTGGAAAATGTTGTATGATTTAACATTTTAATAAAATCTGAGTAATAAGTGACCGCAGTTTCGTTCTTAACATTCAATTGCACCGTTAATTAGAGGGAAATCGTATTCCCTACAACTTCAGAAGTGGGATGCTATCCACTTAAGCCTCATGAAATGTAAGTTTACATAATGAACAACCTTATTATGAAACATTAAATTTTTCCGGTTCCGTTTTCACTTACGTAATTGTGAATTTGAATGAAACAATATGCCGCCGCCAAGATACCAGACGCGTTCGAGTTCTAGCCAAAATTTGCGTTCGTCACGACGCCAACCGTCTCCGATATTTATGGATAATCCTGAACCCGCAGCCGCATCGCTAAATCAGGATTCTATAAATGCCATGGTCGTCGCACAGTTGACAGCTTTAACATCGCAGATTACTGAGCTCGCCAACGCTGTTAAGGCTACCGTCATATCACCTCCGTCTGTTAACGCTACGCTACCTGCCGCACCCACACCAGTATTCGCTACGATCAACGCCGCTACCGCATCCGCTCCAACCGTATCTGTTTCAGCCGCACCTGTTCAAGCTGCATCGACCTTTGCAACAAACGCACCTGCACCAATTGCCACCGCCTCATCCTCTGCTGCAGCCAGTGATGTTTCCGAACCACTTACCACATTTAATCAAGTAAACGAAGTTAATATCCGCTCTAATGAAACCCCGCTTACGTCATTATCGTTCTCATTAGATTTTACCCGTGATATGAAGAGTTATGATGGAAGTAGCGATTCCGATGCAGCCAGGGAATGGCTTACTACATGGACGTCCATTGTAACTATTCATGGCCTACGCGACCGTGTAGCAATCGAGTTAGCCCGTCGAACGTTGGTAGGCGCTGCAAAAGCGTGGTATATCCGTTGCCACAATCGACTAGTAAGTATTGCTGAATTTAAACGGCTCTTTCGTAGTGCTTTCCTACCCCAACAGGATACTATTGAAATTATGCAGCGAATGGTTAGCCGAGAACAAAAGATCGGTGAAGACATAATGGCCTACATTCACGATAAATTGCGCTTATTGCAACCGTTATACCTCAACATGGCAGAAGTGAAGAAATATGTTAGTCGAGGATGTAAGTGGTCAGCTTTAGCCTCCCATATCCTAAATTCAAATGCCATGGATGAAGACGAGTTAGTCACCGCTATACGTACTTTTGTTGAGTGCCAACCACCGCGTACCACTGTACCTAAGCCACGGGTAACCCAATCAACTATAGTAAACTCGTCGAGTACAAAGCCAGCAACTGCAACTGCTACCCCAGCTAACACAGGTATAGGTAAGCGTTCCGCTGCTAATAACTATAACCGTTGTTATAATTGTTTCGAGGTTGGACATTTATCTAGCCAATGCACCGCACCGCGACGACCAGTCAAGTGTACCATCTGCTCTGAGACGGGTCATGTTAGGGCAAAATGCCCCACCGTAGCCACAAAAACGCCTTCAAAGCCATCAAGCGCACCGACCACAGCCAGTACAATGACGATAATGCCTACCCAGATGAATGAAGAGATGCCGACAAAATATCACCGACCAGTCACCGTTGATGGTATTGTTATCAGTAATTGTATGATTGATCCAGGTAGCTGCGACTGCATTATCGCTATAAGTGTCGCTACTACCCTGCCAAACCGTGTAATACCCTGTGAAAAGCTATTCACTGGAATTGGAGCCGATAAGGAGCCAACAAGGTCGTTTGGTTACCTTCGTAGCATCGTTAAAATTGATGACGTCGAATTAGAGGTACCAGTCTACTTAGTCCCAGACCATGCGATACCTGTAGGTCTAATTATAGGCCGAACATGGACAGAGGACCCAAGTGTTGTATTCGCGCGTGTTGGTAATATGCTACGTTTCTTACCACTTGACGAGTTTACAGCCCGCCAACTGGCTGAAATGGTGGAGCATACACGCGAGACTGTGAGCCAAACCACAAAATTGATATTGCGCGACTCCCTGCCTTTAACAAACCAACACTTTGTCGGGTTTGTAACCGCGTTAGGCCCAACTATACCATGTTTGTTTCCTGTAGCCAACGATGCTGTAGGCCTTATAATGCCGCAGAAATGCAACGAATTTGTGGTACCAATTACAGTGAGAAGTTCAAAACCTTGTCTTCCCGCTGGGTCATGTATCGGCCGAGTTTTGTCAATCGAAGCCACTGAAGTCGTCCCATCGCCGAATAAGTCATTGGAATTATGGAAACCATTTACCTTAGAAGAGGTAACTGTAGGAGCAACGTTAAACCAAGATGAAAAACTCCGCCTTATAAAATTAATCAACAAGTACCGTCATGCTTTTGCCGTTAATATCCGTGAGCTAGGCTGTACTAATATAGTACAGATGCGCATTGAAGAAGTACCAGGAAGCGTACCATGCGCACAACGACCCTACCGATCTCCCATGCCACAGGCACGTGCGTTATCAGAAATTATCAGTGAATGGGAAGACTTAGGTATCGTGCAGCCAAGTTCATCCCCGTATGCAGCTCCCGCATTACTTGTTGACAAGAAAACTGGTGAAAAACGCCCGGTCTTTGATTACCGCCGCTTAAACGCGCAAACTGTAGCACAGCCGTTTCCCATGCCACATATTGACGATCAATTGTCAGAATTGGGTACCGCAAAGCTATATTCAATCATTGATCTATTTTCTGGTTATCTACAAGTTCCTATGCACCCAGAGTCCATCCATAAAACCGCATTTGTCACCACCACAGGGCACTACGAATTCACACGTATGCCGTTTGGACTAAAGAATGCACCCGCTGTTTTCCAAGGGCTAATGAATCGAGTTTTAGGAAATCTTCAACACCGCATAGCATTCTGCTACTTAGATGATATAATCGTACCCGCAGGAAATTTTGAACAAATGCTCCAGCGCCTTACTGAAGTACTATCTGCTCTACAGGAGGCTCACCTTACCTGTCGACTTAATAAATGCCAATTTGCAGTGGAGAAAATAGAATTCCTAGGTTTTGAAATATCAGCAGGTCATATAAAGCCAGGTATTGCCAAAACTCAGGCTATTGCTGAATTCCCACGACCAAAAGATGCCCATGAAATTCGACGATTTCTTGGCCTAACCGGATTTTTCCGACGCTTTATCCGTCATTATGCAGTCATCGCTTCACCGTTATCAGAGCTACTGAAGAAAAATGTGGAATTCACTTGGAAAGCAGCTCAAGAAGATGCATTTGTCACTTTGCGAGAAAAGCTTACCACCTCACCCGTTCTGCGCCTATTCGACCCCAAGGCTCCTATTGAGGTCCACACTGATGCAAGTGCAAAGGGTATTGGAGGAATGCTCTTGCAAATACACTCTGGTAAGCGACATCTGGTCTACGCCGTTAGTAAAACATGTAGCCAGTCGGAAAGTCTATATCATTCAAGTAGGCTTGAGTTACTCGCAATTGTGTGGACACTTACCCGATTACGACAGTTCCTATTAGGCGTACAGTTCACTGTAGTAACGGACTGCCAATGCCTTACCTACCTTCACCGTGCCAAGGTAGGCAATGGTCAGATGGCCCGTTGGGCAATCCTAATCGCCGAATTTGACTGCAAATTTCAACACCGCCCTGGCACCAATATGGCCCATGTTGACGCCATTAGCCGCGCACCATCCGCTGAAAAAGAACCGCAATCTATTTCCGATAGTATTGTAACGGCAAGCCCTGCCTATATGTTGCTCGTTGAAACAACGGAGGTAGCCACCGTTCGTGCCTTCCAGGCCCAAGATAATGAAATTTGCAACTTAATCCGCTATATTGGCCTATCGCGTTCATTAGATGAAGAGATGAGGAAATATGCCGTGATTGATGGAATACTGTACCGTCGTGCTGACCATGACCAGAAGCTGCTCCTTGTAGCGCCAAGGACTCTTAGAAAAGCATTAGTGATCAAGTTCCACGATGAAATGGGACATTACTCAACTGAAAAGGTAGTCGCAGCCATTAGCCGACAATACTGGTTTTCAGGTATGCGCCGCTATGTAAAAACACACATTCGCCGTTGCGTTGCCTGCCTTACAAGGAAGGGGCCCTCGGGCCGTGTACAAGGCCTCTTACGTCCCATACCTCCGCCAAAAATACCGTTTGAAGTGATTCACGCTGATCATATTGGTCCTTTACCAGTGAGTGGAAATTTTGGACACCTATTTGTGGTTATCGACGCACTCACTAGATATGTAGAATTGTACCCATGTGAGGGAACCACATCACCGGAAACAGTTTCACATCTTGAAGAGCTAACCACCCGTTTTGGATACCCTAAACACATAGTTACTGACAGGGGCTCTGCATTTACTGCTGGAGAATTTAAAATTTGGATAGAAACCCATTCAATCAATCATACCCTAGTATCAACTCGTCACCCGCAAGGAAATGGGTTGGTCGAACGAGTCAATAGAGTTTTAATCCCACAATTCGCTATTTATTGCTCCGAGGAGGGACAAACTGATTGGAGTAAACATGTCAGCCGTATAAGACGAAATATTAATGCATCGATAAATCGCAGTACAGGACACTCGCCGTTCGAACTACTCTATGGCTACCAGCCGCATTTCGTTGATATGGAGCTAGCTGCCCTACTAACTGATGATGATGCCAGGCAAGATCCAAATACCATGCGAAAAGTAGCCATAGACCAAATCACCATCGCCCAGCAGGAACAAAAACGCAACTTTGATCGACGGCATTGCCCAGGTGACGAGCTCGATGTTGGGCAAATTGTTTTTGCCAAGACCGCTCCAGAGGCGACTGGTGCACCAACCAAGTTCCAGCCAAAGTATCGAGGCCCACTCGTGGTAGTGAAGAAAGTTGCCCCAGACACCTACCGATGCCAATCGTTAAATACCCAAGGTACCATATTAGATACCAATTTCCATATCTCATCGCTCCGTGCCCTAGGGGATATACCAATAAGTGATGATGAGGACAATGCCGCTGAAGAATCCGCAGACCTGTAACCATCATCACGCTGCGCGGGACGCGCGGGTTGCAGAATGGCCGAATGTGGCGAACCATCGTGGTACCACTGTTGTTGGATTGCCTCCGTAATCTAACAATGGTTTATCGCGGTACGTTCAATTGCAGTCGAGGCATGATGGGCTCGCGCTATCCTTATTGGGTGTGATGGTACAACTACAGAATTCTCCGGTTTTGAAAAAGAACGAAATAAGTTTTTCTTCGAGAGACGCCATTCTCGTTATTAATTTAGTTTTCGATTTTTATCCTTTAAATACGTAGCATGTTAATAGAATGTTCTTTTTGAAATTAAATTGGAAAATGTTGTATGATTTAACATTTTAATAAAATCTGAGTAATAAGTGACCGCAGTTTCGTTCTTAACATTCAATTGCACCGTTAATTAGAGGGAAATCGTATTCCCTACATACATCGTAAATTCTGTCTTCTTATATAAATCTTTAATATGATGAAATTTTATTTTGTTAAATGTCTCGTCTTTGGCGAAGAATCTGTTTTCACAATCTGAATAGCCGACTTATTATCATGATAAATTTTTGCCAGACCCATTTTTTGTATGTTTAATTGAAGTGTTCATCATCAGTACTGCCTGTAACAATACTATCGTCATGAACAACAATGCAACCTGCTCCATTTAAAATAGATTTAATATATTTTGTAGGTGATTGGTTAAACAATCATGGACATTTCAGCCAATCACAGCAAAGTTTACATTCCTTTGCTGTGATTGGTTGAACCAATATTGGTAATTTAATATAAATATAAGCACTTAATGTAAAAGTTCAGTTCATCTTGTTCCCGTATTCGTTACCGAATACGTTACCGAATACACAGTTGTTTATGAGATTTATGTGGTTTTATTAACTCGTTGGGAGTGTACAGTGTGGACGTTCAGTGCGTTCAAAGCGTTGGTACATTGCATAGCGAGGACGAGTTTCGTTCAGTCGCTATATGTGCTAGCGTGGACAGCTTACGTTCAGACGTTGTCAAATAATAAATACAGCGGAGGCTCTTGCGTTCAACGTCGACCAACGATTTCTTCAACACCAACGTAAGCGTCATATCGCTCATACGTTGGCAGTGAGATACATCGCTCCGCCGACAAATTGATGCCGAAACTAAATTTGAATTAATCAAAAATGGGCAATGAAGATATTTCGAAAATGAAAGCAATGGATGGAGTTTCATCATCCAGTTCCAACATAACCAGCCAGAATGAGAACACTCTCAAAATCTCTTTACCATAATTTAAATACATAATCCATCGTTGTGGTTTAATTTGGTCAACCTGCAACTAGAAGCACAACACATTACAGATGAAATCTCATCTTAGTAGCAATGATCCTGCGAATCCCATCCAATATACTTACGCGACTGAGTGATATTTTTGAGAGTAACGATACAGCCTCACAAAAATTTCAAAAGATCAAGGATCGGATTATACAATTATATGCGCCAACATTAGAGGCTAAACTTGATGTTTTATTCCGCGATATAACACTCGGCAATAAGAAGCCTAGCGTTCTCTTAACAGACATGCGTTTGCTTGCTAGAAGCAGTATTTCAGACGATATCTTGAAACGACTTTGGCTTCAACGATTACCCAATCGAATTTAAGAACATCTTACTGCATCTACAGAATCACTTGATTTACTCTCAATACGAGCAGACAAATTAGCAACTCTGATTCCGGCAGAATGTAATGCAGCTGACCAATTACAAAGTAATTCACATGGTTTCGAAATGGCATTGGTTGAGATGATAAAAAAATTGTCGCTCCAAGTTGACGAATTAACACGAAAAACGGACGAATCCACATCAAGATAGGGAAATGAGAGAAGTCGATGCGATGAATTCTTAAGTCATTATAGACGTGCCCGTTTCTGTTCTCGTACCCCAGCCCCAGCACGAACATTGGATGAAAATGGAATCTGCTGGTACCACGCAACGTTTCAAGATAAAGCGCTTAAATGTCATCCTGGTTGTACATATAAACGATCAGGAAATTTAAACTAATAGATGGCGCGACCAACGGAACTCCATTTTCCGACCCTACGTTGCCATCGCGCAGCTTACACATTTACGACCCTCTTACTCGCCTCACAAGGCATTTGATGAAATGCTTAAATTGGGCATTGTAAGGCCTTCTAAATCTCCTTGGGCTTCGCCGCTGCTTTTGAGGAATAAAGATGGAACAGATGAAGTCAGACCATGTGGTGATTACTACTTACTAAATCTTGTCACCACACCTGACCATTATCGCCTACCAAACATGAAAGACGCTGCTGCAAGACTCACAAGTTCGACCATATTCTCGGTCTTAGATATCACAAAGGCATTCTTCCACATTCCAGTACTCGAAGAGGATATTCCTAAAACAGCGGTGATAACTCCTTTTGGACTCTTTGAGTATACACGCATGCCTTTTGGGTTGCGTAATGCCCCTCAAACCCAACAAAGATTTATGGACAATATATTGAGGGATTTTGATTTTGTATTCTCATATATTGACGACATTCTAATTTTTTCGCGCGATGAAACCGAACATGAACGTCATATCCGCGCTATTTTACAAGTTTTGTCTGAAAATGGCCGCACCATAAATGCTAAAAAGTGCCAATTTGGACAGACATCGTTGAAATTTTTAGGATATCAAATTTCCGCACGCGGCATCGAATCTTTATCCGAGAAAATTGATGTCTTGCAAAATATGCCTTTACCAGCTAGAATTTCCGATTTACGACGTGCTCTAGGCGCATTTAATCATTACAGAGATCACGTACCAAATTTATTGAAAATCTCAAGCCCTTTATATGAAATATTGAAAGGACGGATGAAAAGACATGATTTAACCACAATAGAATGGACAGACAAATTGCAACGTGCATTTGACAACTGCAAGAAAGGTATAGCAAATAGGGTGAAATTATTTTTTCCAAACCCAGAATACCCAATCACGTTAACTACAGATGCTTCAGATATCGGCATTGGAGCAGTCCTTCATCAAATAAATCCAGAAGGAATCAAAGAACCATTGGGATTTTTCTCGAAAAAATTGAGCGACCAGCAAAAGCTATACCCGACTTACAATAAAGAACTTCTGGCGATTTATGAAGCGATTCGTTATTTCCAGCCTTATCTAGAAGGACACGCAGATTTTGTAATTTATATAGATCATAAGCCACTAACATACACTGTAAAAAAATCGCCAATATCCATCAAACAATATAATGCCCACAGAGCATCTCAGTTTGAATACATCGCCTAATTTATAAATGAAATTCGACATATCAATGGAAGCGATAATATTGTGGCTTATTTATTAAGCCGTATCAACGAAATCGAAATTCCGATATCATCGAAGGACATTGTAAAAGGCTAAAACGATGATCTAGAAATTAAGAAATGGATCGCTGAAAGAAATGCGCCATTCAACTTGAAACCCGCTTTAATACCTAATACTGCCAATGAATATATTTGGGCCAGCCCTCATGGCGAATCTGTTCTTGTATATATTCCCAAATCAATGCGACACTCGATATTTTTACAATTTCATAATTTGGCCCACCCTGGACCAGGAGCTACCGCAAAATTACTTAAAAAACGTGTAATTTGGCCAAATTTAAACAGGGATGTCCGTGAATTGACAAAACAGTGCATGGCGTGCCAAAAAAATAAAATTTCTCGTTACACCGTTTCACCATATGTTAAATTCCCGCCAATAGTAAAATTCGAGCACCTACACCTCGATCTTGTTGGTCCTTTAACGCCATCTGATGGAAAACGATACCTTTTGACTATGATGGACAGGTTCTCTAGATGGATGGAGTATGTACCACTTTCCGATATTACCGCTGAAAATGTAGCCATCGAAATTGTGAACCAATGGGTAGCTAGATATGGTGTTCCAAAAATTGTGACTACCGATAGAGGAACTCAATTCACTTCAGACCTTCAACTTCAGTTATCCAACTTATTAGGATTCGACGATATTAAAACCTCAACTTACCATCCACAAGCCAACAGAATGCTAGAAAGATCGCATAGACGACTAAAAGAAGCATTACGATGCCATGATAGAGAATGGACAAAAGCACTACCATTTGTACTTCTTGGTTTGAGATCAGTAACCTGCGAAGATTATCCTTGTTTCCCCGCTGAAATCGTTTTGGGACAACCATTAAGACTTCCTGGAGAATTTGGAGAATTTTTTGAAGAAAAGGCAGGAAATCAAGAAATTATCCCTCCCGCAGATTATATCATTCAGTTGAGAAACGCGCTGAGCTAATTACAGCCAGTTACATTCGCTCACAAAACTGCAAAAAAGTTTTTCTGCCACCCAGATCTTGAAAAAGCAGAACGAGTCTTCGTTCGAATCGACTGAGTACAACGACCATTAGACCCGGTTTATGAAGGCCCTTTCACCGTCATTACCCGAAAACCCAAATATTTCAAGATTGATTATAAAGGGACACCAAAAACTATCGCAATTGACAGGTTAAAACCTACATATTATTGCGAATTACCCAGAAATTCGTTGGCGAGCGATAACGAACCTACCATCCTTCCTAACAACATAGAACCAGAAGAAACGACCAATCAAAAACATACGTCGAACAAAGAACTTTGGAACAAACTACCATTTGCTGATCGAAACTTTGAAAAACAGAAAAAATTGAAAATATTCTCGAATATTGGAGTTGTGTCAGCATGTACAACATATCATGTGATATTATTGGTTAAAAAATTGTACATGTATGAGAGGGGGAGAGGTAAAAGGGGGAAATATTTTAAATTAAGTGCAAAATGTATGTGAAAAAAATCTGTTTTTTTTTCCAATTTTCATGAAGAATAACTTTTGAAAAAGCGCATCAAATACTATATTTTTAAGTGTTAAATACATTAGAATGCACCTCCCTGACATGAAATACATCCCAAGATAATGTATTAAATTCTTTGAATTATGATAATGCAAGCAATTCATGAATACTTTAGTATTTTAATGTTCAAAGTTTTGTTAGAAAAAACATAAAATAAGTTTTCAGTCTGAGGAATAGTTTTTCCTTTCAATATAATTATGATGTTTTTAAATGTTTTGGCTGAAGTTGAGTATGAAGGAAATTAAATCCATTCATGTTGCGAACATCAGTAAAAAAAGATATACAAAATAAAATTTTTAATTCGTTGATGTTTTGATAATTTAAAAGAAACAAAAAAAAAAAAAAAAAAAACAAAAACAAAAAAACAGCACCGCTTTGCTAATATGACTACTGGGGTGCAATAGGCTCTAGAGTATTTATAATGAATGGTCTATGTTCTAATTGGTCATACGTCACGCGTGTAACAACCAGGGTTAAAAACCGTTTCAGGTTCAATTGGTTGTTGTAGTTGTGGTACGTGATAGTTAAGTTTTAGGTTGTGGTACGTGTGGTTTTTGAATTGGTTTTCATTGAATGTCCGAAATGGTTTTAAGTGGTTTTGAAATTCCAATTCCTTTCTTTTTTTGGTTATGGTTTTGAAAAGGTTTTCAAAATTTTTTCAATATAACATATTATGGTTTTTGGTTCTATTTTCTAATTTGTGATGGTGGTTAAGGTTTTCAATTGAAACAAATTCAATTTTCAATTGGTTATGGTGGTTGTGGTTTTTTTTCACATTTGTATTTGCAAAAGCCCTGTTATTGTGTTTGTATGTATGTCTGTCGATTTGTAGAATAAAATAAAATGACTCGAAAATTCATAAATTAAAATGTTTCTTTTATTTCCATCACTTTTATTTATTTTGCTTTATTTCAATATTTTCAAATCTTCAAGTAGTTATGACTCATGAGAAAAGTAAAATACCAATGTAAAAAATTGAAAATAAAAATAATAGAAAAATTTTTATTTTCATTTCAAATGCAGAAGTCAGAACTTCAAAACATCAAAAGTTCAAAAGCTAAAAACGGCAAAAATCTAAAACTAAATAAACGAGGTATATAGAATGCTTACAACATAATATCACTTCAAAATTTGGAATTAAGATTTGTTTAATTGTTTGTGCATTGGCTATTTGGCTTAACCAGTTTGCAAAATTATTTATTCCTATATAATGTTACCTGAATTATAAACATAATTCAACTTTGAGATTCAGTGTTGTGAATTTTATAATGCAAAAATACATGGTTTCGGTTTTTATTTTTTATTTTTTGAAATTCAAGGAAATAATTGTTATGATGGTGGTATTTCTAGTGGAAAACCATATACTGTTATGGTGTTTTCGATAACTTTCAAACTTTTTTGTTAAGATTATTGTTTTGTTGGTGGTTTTTATTGTGGCCATTTAGTGTATCAGAAACGTTTGAAATGGTTTCAAATGGTTATGAAAACCCTTTCAAATTTTCAAAACATACGGTTGTGGTGGTTTTTGGTGGTTGTGGTTTTTAACCCTGGTAACAACCAATCAGCAAGTTAGAATGTGGTAAACAGGGCAAGGCAAGATATGCTTTTGCATATTTTTCTAGTGGTAGATTATCGAGCACATCGATAATATCTTTACGAACTGGAACAGTCTGATTAAAATAAACCCAACATGTTAGCGCATATTTTGCATAAAATGACTTTTTTAGGGAATATTTGAGAATAATTTGCTACTTTTCCTTAAATTTGGCCCTTTTTCATGAATATTTCGATTATCGATTAATTTTCAGTATTTACCAAGATCAAAAATTTTCTGTCCTAAAAAAAAAATCCTAAAAAAAAATTGAGTGTATAAATTTCCTATCTTAAACTTTTATTCTGTAGTTTACAAAGCAAACAATCTTTGATGGTATTTTAATCTGTGCTACGAATTTATGATATTTATTTTCTACCTAGTTATTTAGTTGAATAGATATTACAATTTTACGAAACTGCTTCAAAAATCCTCTATTTTGATACTCATATTATATGGGAATATTTTCGCATATTTTTGTTTTAAAAAAAATATTTAGTGCATATTTTACCTCTTTTTAGAGCATAAAATATGTGCATATTTCACTGTTTTTAGCGCCTATTCTGCCTTGCCCTGGTGGTAAATTACCTTGACTAACTCATAAAATAAAAACACAAATCAGCTGATGATTCAAATCACAAACGAATTTCAGTCGTTCACTGAAAACTGAACGATATTGTTTAGGAAGGTAGAAATGAAACTACCTACATTTTATCACATTCTAGCCTTATGATTAGTCATTACGTGCGTAACTCACGACCAATCAGAACTCAGACCAGTTATTATAATAACTATTCTATTTGGAACAACGCAGAATTGTACGTTTTTAGTTTTGCCATTAAAGGTAACATGAGCTGTCCCTATACCTGAAGGGTATACCTTACTGTTATCATAAGACTTGAAAATAACGTTTTTCTTTTGTGCCACCATATATCGACACAATGATAGTTCAAATTTCCAACATGCTTCAATTTAGCTAACCCTGGGGTCTTTGCCTGAGCAATTGAAGGCCTATTATCACCATGGATAATAGCAAGGCGATATGTTCTTTTAGTTAACCGTTCCAATAATCCTACAGTTATAACTGTGTCTTTTGAGCACATTGATAATGGGAAATATTCTGACTTAGATGATGACCCCGCTGGCAGTTTTTGTTTCTTAAAACGCCAGATTACAGGATCTCCATATACTCTTACCAAATATCCAGTTATGGAGAAACCATTCCCTGTGGAGCCTAGTGACGCATCCCCTTCTCCTGTATATGTGAGCCCAAGGTGAACCATTCCTTTTAAATATTGAAGGACTCGTTTTACACAGTCCCAATCCTCTTTCTCCGGATTTGATTGTCGTTGACATAATGCATTTACTGCAAATGTAATATCGGGACGAGTTCCATTCGCTAAGTGCAATAATGAACCAGTTATTTCACAGAATACGGATTTTCCAGTGGTTGGTTCACCTGGATTCCATTCTACCTTTCTTCTTGCTTCAGCTGGAGTTTTCTTCTCAGCATTCCTAGTCAATGCTGGCGTTTTAGTTGCTGGTAGATTTTCTTCATTAAAACGTTTCAGGAGACATTGCGTGTACCTCGTTTGTTTCAATGTCATTACCTTTTCTTTAATTTTCTTATCTATTTCAATCCTTAAAAATACTTTTGGTGCTCCCAAGTCTTTCATTTCAAATTCATCCCGTAATCTACGTTTGGTTTCAATTATTTTGTCCCTACAATTTCCCACCAAAAGTATGTCGTCAACATATAACACCAAGATGACATAATTTGACTTTTTGCGCCATATGTATACACATGGGTCATTTAAATGATTTTGAAAATTCATTTTTATGGCTGCTATGTGAAATCTTTGAAACCAGCATCGTGGACTAATTTTTAATCCATATAATGCTCGTTTCAAGACACATACTACTCCTGTGTCTACTGTCATACCTTTTGGTGGGTGCATGTAGACAGGTTTTTCAAGTATCCTATTTAAAAACGCAGTTTTTACATCCATTTGAGCCAGTATTAATTGTTCTTTGTTAACTAGAGCCAAGACTGTATGTACAGAGTATAAACTCGCTACTAGGGAGTAAATTTCAGATAAAGCATAGGTTTCTTTATCTCCAAAGCCCTGTATTACTAGTTGAGCTTTGAATCTATCTGTACCATCAGCTTCACGCTTCTTCTTGAACACCCATTTTGATCCCATAATGTTTGCTCCTTGTGGAGGTTCTTCCAATACCCACGCATTATTCCTTTTTAAGGATAGAAGTTCATCTTCCATGGCTCGTACCCATTCTTCCCTATCAGTACAGTCAATGGCTTCTTGGTATGTTGTTGGATCTTTCTCTTCATCTGTCAGTACAGTTCTTAAGGCTAGTATTTCATTATATGCTGAAAGTAAGAATACCTTTGGCTCTTCTTCATTATTTGATACTACTTCTACTGACTCAATTTGACATTCCTCATCACTTTCAGGATTTGGGCGCGACTCAGGCTGAGCCTGCACTGGTGATTGTGATGCAATATCATTTTCTGAATCTAGTGATTTTTTACTTTCTAAAGTTGTGTCAGCTGACCACTTTATCACCTCTAATGGCGAGTTTCTATAGATTTCCCCTTTTATATCTTTATATACTCTGTTTTCAATAAATTGTACGTCTTTAGACTCAATAAGTTTACCTGTTTGAATATCTAGAATTCTATATCCTGTAGAAGTATTATTTAACAATATACCACCAGTTCCCCTTTCCTCGAATTTAGTATACTTTTCTCGGGTTTTATGGTAGATAGCTAAACATCCAAACAATTTCACATACTTGAGGTTTGGTTGGCGATTTAAAAATACTTCATAGGGTGAAAGGTATTTTTTTGCTTTGTGAGGGGACTGGTTGTATTGTAGTAGCACGTTAGGTAGGCTACTAACAGTAGGGTAAATAATGTGTGCTTATACCCCTTGCCCGTATAATACATGCAAGCCCGGACGGTAGTCCGTGCTGAAAAGACTAATTACTTTTATTCCCCTCGCCCGTATAGTACGTGCGAGCCCGGATGGTAGTCCGTGCTAAAAGAGACTTATTATGATTAACCTTACACGTATACAAAGTGTACACCCGGTTATCCGTGCGAGGAGAGAATCCGAAAAGGAGCAAACGCTTAGTTACGTGTATATTACTTTATTCGAGATCACAAGACAACAAACTGAAAAATACATTGCGCGTACAGCGTTTATATAACCCTAAATAAGCCACGACCACCGCGCAGTGTGGCCACAGCATATACACAAAAAACAGCTATATGAGAAATGATGCGCCGTGCGCATCTCGCTTCGCTACATATATCCCCTTCTTAAAAAGCGGAGCTAGTACTAAAGCTAAACAACTTAAAATTAAGGAAACAAGTAAAAAATTAAAAAAAACTCGTTTATTTTATCTTAGCTCACTTAATAGCTGCTCCTGTTGTCCAGTTCTTGTTGTTTAGCTGTTTTTTCTTCATTTTCTTCATGGTTCCTTTTTTTAATTCAAGGGGATTCTTATTAATTTTTTTTTATTTGTTTCTTTTTTCTTTTCTTTTCTTTTTTTTTTTTTTGAGTTGAATTTTCTTATAACGAGTTTTATTGAAGTTTTCTTATAAGTGCTATCCCTTTTTTTATTTTCTTTCCACCTTTCTTTTTTTCTTTTGTGTTGTCATTTCATAGTATTACTTCACTGCTTGTTTCAGTTGTTTGCAACATGTGGTTTTCTTTTTTCTTTTTTATTGAGTTTGCTTCTGCTGATGTTTTTTTTTCCACTAGTCTTGAGCTAGTTCCATCTTACTATTCCAATTCATGCTAATAAATTATTGGAGTTTTATTGTTGCTGCTCTGTGCTTGTAGTTGTGCTCACTACTCGATGTGTCTTTCGGATTCTTACACAACAAAATCTTTGTGATTTGTTTTGCCGCATATAATTTGCTACATGTTAGGTATTGGTAATTTTGCATCTCTAGGTATCGCTTGTATAAGGTCAGTGCTCACTACTAGATTTGTCTTTCGGATTCTTGCATGACCAAAGCTTTTGCCTTTATTACTGACACAAATAGTTTGTTAAGCGTAGTAATTTTACTTTGTTGGGGTCTTGTATGCTGCTCCTGTGCTGCCCCATTAATATTAAGCTTTTTTAGCGATTATTAAGTGTTTCACTTGAGATTACAAGCATTTTCAGAAGTTCGACATTCACAGTCGCCAATGTAGTAGCACGTTAGGTAGGCTACTAACAGTAGGGTAAATAATGTGTGCTTATACCCCTTGCCCGTATAGTACGTGCAAGCCCGGATGGTAGTCCGTGCTGAAAAGACTAATTACTTTTATTCCCCTCGCCCGTATAGTACATGCGAGCCCGGATGGTAGTCCGTGCTAAAAGACTTATTATGATTAACCTTACACGTATACAACGTGTACGCCCGGTTACCCGTGCGAGGAGAGAATCTGAAAAGGAGCAAACGCTTAGTTAAGTGTATATTACTTTATTCGAGATCACAAGACAACAAACTGAAAAATACATTGCGCGTACAGCGTTTATATAACCCTAAATAAGCCACGACCACCGCGCAGTGTGGCCACAGCGTATACACAAAAAACAGCTATATGAGAAATGATGCGCCGCGCGCATCTCGCTTCGCTACAGTATAAGTACGCAGCTTGAGATATTGCATGATCCCAGTATATTAGTGGAACCCCAGCCTCAGAAAGCATAGTAGTAGTCTTTTCGCATAATGATTGGTTTATTCATTCCGCAACTCTATTATGAGTCAGTGTGTCTGGTTCCGAGATTTCTAAACCTATTTTCTCACTTTTGAGAATTTTCGTCATTTGGCCAGCATATTCTTTTCCTCCATCTGTCCTCAAATAACAAACTTTGGAATCCTTCCCTAATAAGCCTCGCATCTCATCTAAATATTGTTGGAGCAAGACGCTGCATCCGATTTATTTGTTATTACAAATACTATTGCAAATCTTGAAAAGTCATCTGCAAATGTGATAACATATATTCTTCCTGTTTTTGAAGCTGGTGTGATTGGTCCCATCACATCTGAGTAGATCCTCTATAGTGGAATCTTGCTTCGGTTTCTAATTTGATTTGAAGGTAAATGATGGATTTTAGAGAGTGCGCATGATTCACAATCAAGAATATCCTGACCAAATTTGATATTTTTAAGCATAGGCATTTTAGATTTATATGTGTTTAAATAACCTAAGGATACGTGCCCAAGTCTTTTATGCCATAAAAGTCCTAAGTTATTATTACACATTTCAGACTCCTTTGAGTCATTTAATGAATTGTCTTCATTTTCCAAGTTTGTGACACAGTTTTCTGTATCAACAGCTTGGGTATTTTCTTCATATATACCTGAGTTTACAACACAATTTTCTGTGTCAACAGTTTGACTACAGTTTGACTATTTTCTATTAAGTATGCAGGAGCATTAGTTGATTCTTCAATAATCTCTAAATATACTAAAAAGGATCTTGAAAAAACCCTTGTATAACAATTTTGTTTGATTTATTAAAAATCAAAAGTTCTTTATCATCACCTTTAAAACTAGCACCTTGTTGAACAAATTTCCACAAGGATAGCAAATTTGCTGTTAATTCATGAGAACATAAAATTGAATTTATCACTATATAATCACTTTCAGGGGTTCTTATGTGTAATGCCCCCTGCTCCTATATACTTGAGGTTGCTTCATCGCCACTTTTGGCGCATGTGACTATAGTTGGTTCGTTTAATTTTTTCACCTTTCGAAGAAGATGCTTATCTTTACAATAATGAGACGCTGCAGCGGAATCAATGATGAATCTCACTTCACAGCTCATTTTGTGTTCAGGATTTTTAATTAAGAAACACTTACCAACTGGTCTATCTGAACTCAAGTGTTTTGAGTCTGCAAGGATCATTGCTTCATTATCCTTTGCCCCATCTTTGTATTTCCTGTCATCTTTCCTCTCATTTGGCTTTTGTTGAGTCTGAGCTTCCTTCTCATCTCTAATGGCTCTCTGATATTATCAACAATTCGCTGGTTTATTAGATATAGCTTTGACATGATAGTGAGACGGACAGCGGCTTTTCAGACTTCATTATCTCTTGTACGAATCCCTGTTGGTTTTGGAATATTCTGATCGATGACGTCTGATAATCCACGAACTTGCAATTCGTCACTCAGCATGATTTTCCATGTTCGATACCCAATTTTATCAGTCGAGACATAATCCAGATTTGGCAGTAAGTTAGTTCGTAAAGTTGGCTTTTGATTTGATAATTCTGGAGGTGGCGAGCCAGGCGGAGGTGGAGGCGAAGGCAGAGGTGGCAAAACCAATGGCGGAGGTAAAGGCGGAGGTGGCGGAACCAATAGCGGAGGCAGAGGAGATAAAAGAGGTATATGTCTCATTGTTATATTTGAGGATGCCTGATTCGTTTGTGAGGGCATATGAACATGAGGTTGTGTCTACTTCAGTACTGGAATTTGTTGTTGTGAATTAGCATTAAGCGACACATTAGTTTTTGTTCCATTTAATACATAAGGGTTATAAGTACGTGGTGGCTGTGTCTGAACCTATGACACATAATTATTATTATTATTAACACCAGTACTGATTTAATAATTATTAGTTTGTACTCTCAACATAATAGTTCAAAGTTAAATGCCTCAGATTGATCAGCAATGCCATGCATTAACTCTGACGTCTCATAACTGTCAAATACTTTATTACATAATATACCAAACAACCCAATCTGCATTAACTAAGAATTTTCTCGAGAAATACTAACACTTGGTAGTCCAAATATCACCGATTTTCAACAAACTCGCATTTATAACTCCCAGACGCTGTGTAAATTCCCATATCGAACAACATGCTACAATATTGGCACAAACGCCTGCGCGAATATGAACGCTCCTTTGCTTACTTTTCAGCGAAATTGAAACGTATCAAGTTCTTTTCACATTGTGAGAAGATAGCCACTAGTTAATTATTTTTCATATATAAATACTTGAGACTGTATTTGAACATGTCCCATTAATTCTTTAATCCATGATAAAGCTTCTTCTGAATTTTGTGGCTGCCGCAGCAAAGTGGAAACCACCGCTCTGGATATCATGTTGGAATTAGAGGTCCGTTATATCGATTATTATCGATTAAGAGGAATGAATATAATATTTAGAAAGAAAACGAATAAAGAATTAATTATTTAATTAATACGAAAAACATGAACGACAATCATCATTCAAAAGCATGCAGAAAAAAACATTTCACTTATCGTCATAGTCACTAACTTAAAAACGAAAAAGGTCGGTTAAGAAATGAAGGAGGTGACGTTCGGTAGGTACTTAATGTAATGAAGAATATTTAGTTTTACTGTCAAGTACATTTTAGCATATTATATTTTATTACGAGAAACCTAAATATTGAAATCACCGAGATTGAGAAATTTGAGCATCAACAAGTGCAAAATGAATGTAGAAAAAAACCACGCTTTTAGACAACGTGTTCGTACCGAATGTAACACAACGAACAATTTGTAAATAAATCACAATGTACAGTATTGTCAAGTATAGGGCACCACAACGTAGAAAATTACACCAATCACATGGGCACCACTGCGTTAAATATATTTTAATTGAAGCCCTCTCCAGTTAGAAACATTATGAACTATTTTGACTATAAGTATATAAAAGTCGACCATGTGGTGCCCGGGCAAAAATTCGATTTTGACGTTTGATGGCGTGACAACCCGATTTGGGCACCAAAACGTCAAAAACGGGCACCATATTGACTTATTATGCTTAAAATGGCACCACTATGACCAATACTAAATCTATATATATATATCTTATCTATATTTATAAAGGTGAGAAATTGTTTGTTTGTATGTTTGTATGTTTGTACGGTTATAACTGGAAAACCGTCGAAGGGATTTTTTTGAAATTTCGAATTCGAGTTTCTATCGCTACGGAATAGGTTTTAAAATCGTCGTTTCGAGTTTAGCCCCCAGGTGGGGGGGAGGGGCACCAAAATTTCATTTCCGGACCCCGTCTCGAAATTTTTTTCCTTTTTTCCGTCTAACCTATTCTACAGCGCGAGTACTTCATTTTTTGTAATAACTCCCGATGAGCCCCGAGGCACCCTTCACCCTTTAATCGGGGCCCAAAGTTCCGAAAAAAAAACCAAAATCGACGAAATTAAATTTTTTTCGAATTTATCCTAAACATCTCATGTAAGGCGATGTCCCAATGATTCGTGGTCATTTTCAACTTCTTAGCCCCAAATGGGGGGGAGGGACCGAGCGAAAACCGAAATTTTCGTATTTTCGCTTCCGTTCGACCGTTTTTAATTTTTTTCAATTCTACGTCTTGGGATCCACAACACGAACGATATTTCAAAAATTCGAAAAAATCGATCCGTAAATGAAGCCGCAATTGAAGCGAATGTGTGGAGAATTTTTATATTTTTGCGAATGTTGGCCGCGTTCGCGCAACGCGTTCGTTGCTTCGGCTGTAGGGACCAGACGGAAACGAAACCTGTCTAACCTTGAGCGTGGCGAATTTCAACGCTTGAAAACGCTACTCTTATAATACGTATAATGGGGCTGGAAAATATTGGAATGAAATTTTTTTTGTATACATTTTTTTCATCGAGGGTTCCTCTTTAAGTAGGTACAAAAAAAAAAATTCGCCCGTTCTACAAAATTTTATTCGACGTTAACGAAAAATTTCCCATCTTTTCTAATAATTGGTATATAAACATTTTTTTTAATCCTACTTATATAATTTCACAACACAAATATTAAATTCAAGAATAATTGCAATCGGACAGCATGAACCAAAGTAATAATGAAAATACCAAAAAATACCACACGCGCTTACGCGTGGGTGAATAATTGTTTACAAAATTTAACGGCTTTTTTGCCAATATCTGCAAATCGTAACATGAAATTCCTCAGATGCGATTTAATGCTTGACATAAACGCATCTATTTGATTATCTCATTGATTTCATCTTATTAATCACCTTTAAAAACAATCATCATCAAATAAAAACTATTACCGATTAGTTGGATATTTTTCATATTTTCAGTGAAAAATGTTGATTTTTTCGGTGTGTTCGACCTTGAATTCTCGCGTGGATGGATATACTTCATGTTCAAACCTGTTAGAAAGGGTATGAGGTACGCGATTTTTTTTTTTCTTTTCAAAGGTGTTCCCCATATAACTTATTTTCCCTTTATGAATTTTAATTTTAAAAAAAGTCGAAATAAAACGTGCATTTTAAACGTTTTTGAAAAAACGGACAACTTTTGAAATAATGAACCAAAAAAAAAAAAATACATCCGCGTATGTAGTTTTACAACACGTCAAAAAAAATGAATATTATTTTTCATAAATTAGAATCTCCGTGCACGTTTTTGCAGAGCATAAGCGCGTGTATTAGCACAACAGTCGGTCAAATTTTAACGGTTTTTTGACTGATGACTTCGGAATTTTTTCTTAATACGCCAGTTGTTGATTGTCATCGCAACTACCCACAGCTTTTTTCAGTTTCATTGACACTACTCTTAAAATACGTATAACGGGGCTGAAAAATATTGAATGAAATTTTTTTGTATACATTTTTTTCATCGAGGGTTCCTCTTAAAGTAGCTACAAAAAAAAAAAAATACGCCCGTTCTACAAAATGTTAGCATCTCCTCCGCACCTACTATCCGATTTTGACGAAATTGTGTTTCCCGTCCGAATCAACGTGTAGATAGTTTTTAACTATAATTCAAACCCCAAGCACAAATTGGGGTGGAGGAGGATCAAAATTTTGAATAGGACTCTCCTAAAATTCAAATATACATTTTTTTTTTTTGATAAATGGATTTTAGAGTATGAATCGATTTTTTCATGTTCGTACCATTTTTCATTTTTGGAGCACCCTTACCCTTCAAATTTGACTCAGTAGTGGCATTGTAAAATCAAAAATCGTTAAATTTTACTTTTTTTCAAAAATAAGCTGGACATTATTTACGCTGTAGTTACCCAAGTATTCATGTAGATTTTTAATGCTTTTCGACCATTTTTGAGGGAGGGGGTAAAGAAAAACCAAAATTTCTATATTTTTGCTTCCTTTCAATTTTTGAATTGTTTTCTTTTTTTTTAATCAAGGCGTTGAAAATAACAATAATAAGAATGTATAATAAAAATTCCCAAAAGAATGGACCCAAAATAAGGCTGTAATAGCGAGTACATTTTCGTTGCATTCGCGATTCGTCAGAAGCGAGTTACACGAGGTAAACATGTTCGGCCTTAAATACTCGCGTTCGTATGCTCAAACCCGTTGAAAATGGTATAAATTACCTGATGATTTCCCATACACTTTATATCCAATTATGAATTTTAATTTAAAAAAATAAAATAAAACGCACATTTGAATGGTTTTTCAAAAAATGAATTACATTTGTATACGTACTTTTACAGCAGGAAAAAAATGAACAATATTTTTCATAAGCAATTATGATGAGTTTTAGAGCCAAAATTGGAATCTCAGTGCACGTTTTTGCAAGCGTGTATTAGCACAACGGCTGATGACTTCAGATTTTTTTCATAACACGCCAATTGTTGATTGTCATTTCTACCCACAGATTTTTTTGAAATTTAATTCAAATACTTTACTTATAAAGAAGTTAAATTACTTATGAACATGATGATTGATGATAATAAATTTTTCCCACATCATTTTTGTACATCCCCATAGAAAAAAAGAAATACTTCAGCTTAGAAAGCTTATAAATCTGTGTTAAAATCAATTTATAAATTTAGGGGAGACTCGGGCATATAGAACAACCTTTTTTTTAGTTGGTACTAAAATACGCTGTAATTCCAAAAAACATCTGGAAACAGCTTTATTACGAAGAAAAAACATTTCTCTTTCAGAATAAATAGTACAGCCACAATTTTGATGATTCTTTATGCCTGGCCGGTTCTGTTATTTTATGGAATTAATGGTTGTTATTCAAAAGTGAAAAGAGGTGATACGAATCGAGCGAGCGAAGCGAGTGAGAAATAAAAAAAGTAAACGATGCGAGCGAGCGAAGCGAGGGAAAGGGCGCGAGCGCAGCGAGCGACCAACGGGGGTCTGGGGGCGGAGCCCCCAGCTGGCAGCGCGAAGCGCTGCTAGTAGTTACATATAAACGTCAGCTCCCGCTATGTAAAAAAGCAGTTATAAGTTGGCTCCATGTGAAAGTGGATACTGTATATGGAGCTGACTTTCACACTCATGCATTAGTTTCGTCCAGGCGCGCTCTATCCAATAGTAAACGTGGTGTGAGCCGAAAGGTATTTTTATATTTTTTACACTGATTGCAATTCTTGTAAAAAATAATTGAGGTGTAATGTCTGAAGAATTAAAGCAACCATCATAATTTTTACTATTTTTTTTTAAATTACCTCTTTCCTTCATTTATTCCTTCATTTATATTTCTTTTTCTTTCCAGTGTATTTAGGCCTAATATAGTTATTTTTGAAGGGAAGTAGTGAAATAAATGATTTATATTTCTCTTGTTCATAATCTGCTGAATAATGATTTCGGTTATAACAATATTTTCTGAGCTTGTTTGCGCGACAATTTTAAACTAAAATCATTTGTAAAACATGCAGTTATTAGCACTATCATAAGGAGTACACCTATACAACAGCTAGCAACGCTATAATGATACAGTAAACGAATCAGCAGTTATTAATAATTATAGGTAATGATGATAGGAATAGGTAGGAATGTAATGCAAACTAAGGTATTATAAGAATAGGTAGTACATTAATATTTGATATTTGACGCAAATTTTCATACGAAAAAATTTCAATTTTTTCTACACTCTATTACAGATTATTAGTAAATTAAATTTCATTGATCAATATGTCAATGGAAAGCTCTTTACATCATCTACAAAAAATGTTATCATCAACATTTCTCTGGAGCCACCATTTTCGTGTTTTTTTAGTGTTTTAGAAGCGGTAAAAAACGAGCCAAGATGGCGGCTCCATTATACCTGTTCTTATAGCACCTTACTGCTAACAATAGCCAACAGTAGAAGTTCAACTGCCAGTTAACTAGTGATTGGCAGTATCGTAGTGAGTAAGAGTGAATGCGCTTCACTAATTTCGTGTTGCGTATAAGTGTGTAAGCATTCTTAAATCAACATTTTTTTTTTTCAGGCATCATAAAATCATATTATTAATGCCTGAAATGGTGCATTCCGCAAACGCAAAAAAAGTACATCCCAAAGTTCAACATTCTAAAGTAATTCCTGTAGTTCACTCCGGAAAAGTAATACATGCCCACCACCATCATCATCACAACAACGTAGACCATAAGCATTCCCATGTAGCCAAAGTAAAACATCAGCATAAACATGTTGGTGATGGCGATCACAAACACCATCACCATGGCATTGGTGTGGTAACTCACAAGTATGAAACAAAACCATTACATAATCACAAACAAAAAGGCAAAGTACCACACAAACATGATTACTCATTGAATGGCGTTGTCAATCATCACAATGCTTATTACGAATCTCCAAAACAATTGCACAGCAAATGGCATACACTACCATATAGACTTTTTATAGAAAATACAGGCATCCATGATAAGAACGAGGTAAATAATTTTATCCATGGGCATGAAGAAAAAAATAATAGACATGACTCATATATACCTATCGCTCAATTCACAAATGCACCGATTGGTTTATCTGAAGAAGATTTTAAAAAAATAATGAGAACAAACATGAAACCTCAGTCAGACTTTTTAAATGAGTACAGTAATGAAATGGTTGGCCATACTGGTAGTGAGGTGAACGATGGTTTTGTTTCCAATCATGAAAACGCGGTCGAAAGTATTACAAATCCACTCATGGAAAGTCTGGAACAAGGTACAGCATGTGGTAACTTCAAAACGTCTTCGCATGAGAATATTATCTCATGCAATCACTTTGGTGAGAGCAATAATATACCTTTAGCTATGAAGCAGTATGAAACTCGAGCATCTTTTACTTCCCCTCAAAAAAATAATGTCCTCGCTTATAGCAACGCCTATCACTATCAAAAATGAAACTAAAGCTATGTACATGTAATGATTTAATGCGTAAATCTGATGAAACTTTATGTAATCGATGTAATCTCTACTACACGCATATTACATGGGATACATAATGAGACTCATTACACGCAGTTAGCCGTTTACAAGCCGAGAGTGTTATATCATTATTATTAGGGCTAGGATTTATATGCGCTTAAAATTCGATTATATGCGCATTAAATATGCGCTAAAAATGATGTAAATATGCGAATATATGCGCTATAAAAGTATAAATATGCAAGTATATGCGCTATAAAAGTGCAGCATGTGGCATATCAAAATAAAGGTATTTTCAATCTGTAACTGAAATTGAAGTGAATAAACGAGAAAAATACGCGAGTTCAGATTTATTCGAAAATTAAACATTAGAATAACATCCAATAACGAGATGTTCTTTAAGATTTTCAATTAAAAATGATTTCCTGTTGTCCCTAAGCACACTTTTCAAAGTGCTGAATGGACAAACAAACGTCGTTCACTTCCGTTCCTTGATAAAGTTGATAATCAGATCTGCCAAATGAACGAAAAATTTCTCGTTCTTTCAGATGACATCACATGAGTTCATTTTTTTTTATCAAAAAAATCGATTTTTCTTCTCGAAATTTCGCGTTTTTGCATTAATTTTCGTGATTTTTTTGTAAATATGCGCTAACCAGCCAAATATGCGCTAAATATGCGCTATAAAGCTACTTTTTGATGAAAATATGCAAATATATGCATTTAAACCCTAAATATGCGCGTATATGCGCTAAAAAATTTCACCATTCTTCTTCAAAATGTATGAATCGCAATAGAAACGGCGATATGCGGTAATTAGTATAGCCAAAACAGATATGCGTTTGCATATAAATCCTAGCCCTAATTATTATAATATAATTAGGATTGTGAGTTTTATGCATTTGCATGTTTTTCTGTGGTGTAGATAGCGTGGTATATCCATCAGATGTTTACGAATCATGAAATTCTAAGTAAAATGAGCCCAATTTGTTCTTGCATATTTTGTCATATATCATACATTTTTAAGGCATATTTGAGCATGTTGGGCTTAATTTCCCGTGTTTGAGGCATATTAAATGAAATTCAACATTTTCAACAAAATTTTTGAGCAACCATTCTTTTAAAAAAAAAAGAAACAAAGAAATACTGCTAGCAAAACACATTATAAATCTATTTTATTTACCAGCAGTTTTGTAAATTTGATACCTATTGATAATTTGAATGATATAAACATTGAACAAGAACACATTTATGTATTTATTTTCAATTTTTATCATTATTACCTGAGCTTGAGATGTTTTGTTTACAATGATGCATGCACTGTTGAAATAGGTTCATTCTCCTTTTTAAAATAATATCCATATTGATAGTGCATAATTGTGCATATTTGGCTTTTTTAGAGCATATTTTTTGCATATTTTGGTAAAATAAATGCATATTATAAGCACATATTTCACCTATTTTTAGGACATACTGATTGACTACTTGATTCGAGCCCCCTAAGCGCAAAAATTTTTCCTGCTAAAAATAAATTATATATTTGAATGATGTTAGCAAGAATAAATGATGTAAGTAATATTTATTTAATGCTTAAAAGCGTTTATCAATGAAATGCAAAATTTTAATTTATACTTTCATTGTCAAAAATGCATAAATGTTTGAATTTTTTTTACCTTTTAGCTAATTTTTTCGCTTGGGTGCTCGAATCAAGTAGTCACCAAGTACGTTGGCACCTCGTGAAAGTACATCCTTAGAAACTACCTTCGCGTTAGTGATGGAAACTATCGATAGCACTATCGATAGTATCGATAGCACTATCGATAGTATCGATAGCTTTTGGAAAAAATATCGAAAAATATCGATAGTAAAACTATCGTTTGACTATCGATACTATCGATACTATTTTTTGTATTTTCGTCGATAGTTTCGATAGTCTCAGACTCTCAGTAAATGGCTTGGTTCATGCATACCAGGCTGAAAAATGAAAACGAAGCATCAAAAATGAAAAAAATACTGGCAAAAAGTAAATAATGACCTTTTTTACTTCTTTAAATCTTAATTTATGCTCTTTTAAAAATTTTCTGCATGTAAAAACTTGTGAAAAATAATAATCGTGCGTGAAGTTTTTTATTTATTTATTTTTCATAATAGTAATTTCTTCAATTTTGGAACTATCGATAGTTATCGATACTATCGATACTATCGATAGTGATAATTTTCATCAACGATACTATCGATAGCAAAATACTATCGATAGTTTCCATCACTACTTTGCGTTATCAAAAAATGTTGACAATGTCGCGCTACCGAAGTTACACAACTGCGAAATTTATAATATTTGACATATCAAAATTTTGAAGCGTTATTATAATGGTCTTGTGAAGTACTTAATGACAGTTCAAAAAAAATTTGAAAAATAAATTAGGTAAAATTCCGAAACTTTCTTGTTGTCAAAAAATTACCTTGCCGTTGGAATCTCTTGAATGCACATCTTTCAGCATATTTGCAAACTGTACCCCAAACTGGCCACTTATACTAGAGTGCGCTATATGCTTACGTGAGTTCGTATCATTTTTGAATAAAAAATAAATAATAAAAAAACTCGAGGAAAATGATGTAGTTTTTAGAAATTTGTCATTGTATGATTTTTCTATAAAAAAATCTCTTGAGGTAAGGAATGTACGAAAAGGATCAGTTGAGGTGAGGAATGTAGCATTTAGGTATATATTGTGGTAAGATTTTTCTATAAAAAAAACATCTCTTGAGGTAAGTAATGTATAAAGAGAATGAATGCATTGAGGTAAGGTTTGGTAAGAAAAAAAAAGTAAAAAATTGAAGAAAAATTCATGTAAAATCAATACCTACGAGGAATTCGAACCACAGTCCTACGTATAAGGTGAAGTTCCTCATGTTATAAAAACTGTCACTTCCCATGTTATTTAAATGCACGTCACGAATATAAAACTTGAAAATGCAAAATTGCTAGCATGCAAGCAACACTTGAACACAGCATATTTACAATTATTATTTTTGAAAGTTCACTTATTCACAAAATTGATATTACTACCAGCCAGCTCATATTCATGATGCTATATTTTAAAGCAGACATAACATTTTACACGTAAAATAAGTTATTCTACATTTATATGTAAAATAATCATGGACATTGCAAAATATGTAGAAGTAAAATAACTAAGTGAATAAAATATGAAAATAAAGTGTAAAATTAAGCTAAAAAATTAAAAAGGTAGGTATAAACTACACTCTCACTACAATAAGGTGTCTCCCTTTTTGTTAATCAATGAAATTTGAAAAATGTATTTTAAAAACAAGCACAAATTTTTATCGTTTGAGTAAGTGATTAAAAAATTAAAAAATTATTTACTGTTTAACAAACATATTTGTGTCATCACTAACAAATTAATTAAAGAACAAACAAAATCTATTCCTAATGTAATGTTGTTTTTGATTCCTGAAAACAATGTTAGCTGATTGGTTGCTTGGTGAATAAGTGGAAAGATGTATTAATAAAGTCTTTGTTTTTCAGCTTCATTTTACACTTTTTGTTGTTTACATATTTCGTATATTTTACCGCAGAATTTCTTTTTTCTAGGAACATCGGGTAGTATATAATGTAGAATAAAGGTGTAGATAAGAGGTAACTTTTACATCTACGCCCAGGAAAATTTTTTTATCCAATTTAATAAAAATGTGTAAGATTTGATTTACTTATATGAACTTTTTTGATCAAATTTTATCTCATTAAATATTTTTTGATGAAATGTAAATCAGTCATGTAAACTTACTTTGATCCAATTTGATAAAATGTATTTTTATGTACTTATGAATTTAATCTCATCAGATCTACCCATGCATACTATAGGTATATTTAATTTTATCAAATAATATAAGTAGGTAAAGACATTCAACGCACTACGTATAATTTCATCAAAACTTATCAATATACATATATATATACCCACAACATGTGCTTTCATGTAATTTTACTTTTCTTAAATTAGATCTAATTTCATCGAGTGTGTTTTCATGTTATTTCATCAAATTAGGTAAGTATATCTTAATCAAGTTACATCAAATTGTATATGCCTCGATCAAGTTGGATACTTACCTTCATTTAAGAAACATATAATAATTATAGAATGATGTTGTTATAGATATATAAACTATTCAAATTATACTCTGTATTTCAGTAACAACTCATTTCATTAAAGCTGGCTGTACTCGGAAAATTTTCGAAAATGTTGGAAATGATTGATCCAATTTCATTAATTTTTACCTAATAATTAGGTCTAGAGGATCTAACTTTTAAACCTCCATCTTTCCAATAAGCATTACTTAATGGTTGAGCAAGTGAGATCCTAATTCATAAAGTTATATGGAGGCATTCCCCAGATAAAATTATATCTGAGCAATCCTTTTTTTATTAAATAAGATGAAAAAACTTTTCCTGTACGTGCCGACTTATCATATTTTTATTTAATGTAGTATTCAGGTTTACATAAATTATATACAAACGTAATTCGAAAGTAAATGTAGAGCCCATCATGGCTGAGCAAAGACTTCTAATTCAGCCCATTCTGTCCTGTCTCAATGTATTCTATGAAACAAATCGTGCGTTAATAATTACTTAAATACTTACATCACTTCATTTGCTCTTTCTTTACCTTCTTTTATTATTTCTTAAGATTGCTGGAGTTTTTTTTTTTTTTTTTTACTCAGTCAATTTTGTTATTTTGCCCAATGTCCCACCTAATTTTAAGAAGTCAACGTTTTGAATTTACGCGCTGTTGTTATGAGAAAACTTCACCCCTCTTATACCTTAGGTCAAAATTAAACAGTAGGTGAGGGATGGCATTTTTTATTTATTTTGAGCGTTTTGAACCAAATTTTGAAATTCCTACTATATCTATACAGTCACCAGCTTAATATAGGTACTACAGTGCGTCCGCACTTGTGTACATATTGTTTTGTCCATTTTCAATTCAAGTTCAATTGATATATGTAGTTATTATCACTAATATATAATTACTGAAACACTATAATGTATATGAAATTTTATGGCAAAAATATGAAAGTTAAAAATTGGTTTGCCAATTATAAACGCAAATAATTCAAACAAAACTTAATATTATCAGTCTTTTATAAATTGTCATGTTTACTATTATATGGCTTGAGTTTGAAGAGGAGAATTCTTGCTGATATCCAAATTACTTTTCAACTGATCTTGACGATCCCACAAATGTTCATTATGATCATGATGATGATGATGATGATGATCTTCTTCGATTGGAAACCATTCAGAAATCCACACAGGCCTCCAAATTTTTTTCCAAGCAGGAACCCATATAGTCTTCCAATCCGGTATCCAAATCTGTTTCCAGTCTTCTTTCCATTCCAATTTTTTATCTGGAATCCATATTTCTTTTTTCTCTGTTCTCCATACCTGTTTCCATGCTTCTTTCCATTCTAATTTTTTATCTTCTACCCATATCTGTTTCTTAGCAGTTTTCCATTCTTGTTTCCAGGCTTCTTTCCATGCCAACTTCTTATCTTTCACCCATATTTGTTTTTTTTCTATTCTCCATATTTGTTTCCATTCTTCTTTCCAAGCTAATTTTTTTTCGGGAATCCATATTTGTTTCTTCTCAGTTTTCCAAATTTTTTTATAGTGAGGTTTCCAAACAACTTTTTTCTTCCACAGGTCATGCGCCACATACTCCCAACCATGATGATCTACCCCCAAAGGCTTAGCACCTGGAACTGCTACCTTAATTAATTCTGGAACCCATATTTTTTTCCATGCTGGAACTTGGTATTCTTTCCATGCTGGAACTTCAATATGTTGCCAAATTGGCTTATAAACTTTTTTCCAGTCTGGCACTTTTACTTCTTTCCACGCTGGCACCGAAATTGGAACCCATATTGGTTTATAGATTTTTTTCCAATATGGCACTTGGATTTCTTTCCATGCAGGTACTGATATTGGTACCCATACTGGTTTGTATATCTTTTTCCATTCTGGAACCTGAATTTCTTTCCAGGCTTGCTTTTTAGTTGCTATCCAGATTGGCTTCCACACTTGCTTCCACGATGGTTTCCAAATTTGCTTCTTTGCAGGCTTCCATGTCTTTACCCATCCTGGTTTCCATATTAACTTTTTTTTCCAATATCCTTTTAGCGGTTCGTGATGATGTTCGTCAGGATGATGTTCATCATGATGATGGTCATCGTGCTCATGATAATCACCTACTCGTCTCTGAATTGCCAATGGTGCTCTAAAAAAAAAAATCATGTCAGTACAATTGTGTACCTATTTAAAAAAAATATCTTTTCTTTTCAATGTTACAAGTGCTGTTGTCAGCAACAATGATATTTTGTGATGGCGCCATTATGTATCTAGTCAAGTTGTATTACCAAAATTTCAACTCTTTTCAGCCTTAAGTCGTATTATATCGAGTCAACAAATCATTCATGAAAGAGCAACGGATTTCTTTGAAAGGAATAGTATTTTAGAATGAACATATATGTAGTTAGGATGAGTATCTGCCTAATGCGCACATCTATATAGCAAATAGATGTATGGACTGTTGTGTGCTTATGCATGAATGAAAAGCCTATAATATACTCTCAAGATATCAACATTTGCCCGTTATTAGCAAAAATTATTGAAATCTTTTAAGAATGTACCTATTAACAATTGAAAAGACATTTGTATTTAGTTTATCTATCAGCCATGTGAGAATAGAAACAAGATATTTATCAGCGATGGTATGCACATAGATTTTTTTTATCTGTCTCCCAGCTGACGGAGGACCCCCAGAACCGTCATTTGGCATTACTACAAGGGTGGCATTACTTCACAGTCGCACGTGGATTAACTAACTAAATTTAGAAAAAAGTTTAGTGATAAAGAGGTAATCTTAAGGGTAATCACAATGTGGTTCTTCCACAATATCTTCTTTTACATTTGATGGTAAAATGAATAATTCAATTTAGGGAGATTATGTGTTTTTATCAAAATGTAAGAAGCTTAAGTATAGTAATGGGAAGAGTAAATACTCATGTGATGGAAAAATTTCCATTTAAAGTATGACTTGTGGTATATCAAAATATTCACCTGGTCATTCTGAACCGCTTTGGTGAAATAAATGAGAACTATAAGTTCATCAACGCATTTAATGGTCCAAGTTTCAAACAACTCTACGCACCTTTTTTCTTTTGGCATGTTATCATGATATAAGTACCACTCATCTGATGAATGGAGAAAACATTTTTAGTATTATTATGATATAAATAAAATTTGAGGCGGTGTATGAAGTCAAAATTTGAGAATTTTAAAATATTTTTTTAGTTCAAATGTGCATTATAAATATGAAGATGTGTATGATGCCCAAAACCAACATTTGGATATATTTGTAGGTGACTTTTTAGCTTAAAAAGAACAGCTATTACCGCCGACTTGATGTGGGAAGGGGGTCGGGGGAGGGTGGAGTCTTCAGTTCTTCCAACTTTTTGGTATTTATATATACATATGTGGAATCCCACGCGTTCATGAAATTCGCTTGAAACTTTGTGGGAGACTTCTTTTTTTGCTTTTCTGATGCACCTCAAAATGATGAATCACTCAAATTTTGAGGAGAGCTGGAGAAAGGGCAAGTATCTCAAATTTTTTGTTTTTGATCTCATATGAAAGAGTGAGTCATGGACACCAACATATTCAAATTTCAGCTTTTGTAAGTGCATTTACAAGCGAGTTGGAACAAAAAACGGCTCTTTGAAGAAGTTTCGAGTCATTAAATTTCTTGAATCCTCTATCATTTCCTTACCAAATCAACTTAGAAAAATCAAACTTCGTATGCGTGGTTAGTTGGTGACCAGAATATGACCTCTTGAATTTGGGTTAAAATGAATCCAAAATGGCGGAAAGTTAAAATTTGAAAATATCTTGAGGAACCTGAAATACTTATAATTTGAGAATATAATCATGTTCATGTCATTATTGTATGACAAAGAAATACTACAGTTGTTCTAAATTCAAGTTCTTAAGTGGTTTCGGAAGGGATAGGATAAAAGTTTTCAGACTCGGTAAATGTGTGGCCTGTAGGCATGAAGTGGTTAACAATGTTATTTGCAAATTTGAACAAGCCCCAATTAAATAGTCGGCTCCACTAATGCGACATGGCTGCTTACGTTTTTCATAATTTTTTACTCAGATTAAGTCACATGAAAATTACCAACATTATAATTGTTGGCCATCGATATCTAGTTCATCTAACTACCAGGATTGATGTTGCTGTAAGTGCAATGAAATATCAAGAGCGTATTCGAGCAAGTGTATAAATGATGATTTTTCAGAAGTAGCCTATATTTATTTATCCTAACTTAATGATGCTAATATTAAATTATTGGCGTATCTCCATAATTGCAAAAGAACTAAAATTTTATGGTCCCATAGCAGGCCATCTTGAGTAGCTCTTTTTACACTTGCTCAAATACGTTTGTAATGCTTTGTTGCTACTTGCGACATTTTCAGTCCTGGTAGGTAAATGAGGTATCGATGACCAGCAATCACAATGTTAGTATTTTCCACGTGATGCCAGGGTTAGCAAAACTTTCTGGACTAGCCCAGGGAAAACCATGTGTAATGGCACCCATGAAATAACTGTAAACCCCCTTCCCCTCTTGCTGGAAAAAAATAAAAAATTGTTAAATTTGCGATTCTGTAGTTGATACTTATAGGTTGGTAATGAAAAATAACAACATAACTTTGAGGATATTACTTTTTTAATGCAAAATGCAAACAAATGTAAATAAAAAATGAATTTCTTAGATTAAAAATAAGTAGGTAGGCTATGTAATAAAAAACAAGGCTGATTAGTAAAAGTAGAATATATAGATATTTCTTTTTTAAGTAAAAATTTTAGGTGTATTTTGTGGAATTTTTCAGTATTTTTAGAATTACACTTCTTATATTATACTGACGTCACGGCTCCTAAAACGAATATCAGCGGCCAGCCCACCCGGGGTTTCCCCAGTTCCCTGGTGCATGACGCTTCTGAATGTGAATGATAGTTTTGGGTACGCGTAAAGGAAAAGGCTGCTAATACGTTATACATAGATACATAGATGAAGTCAAAAACTAGTTCATTTTCTAGTCAATAATCATAACTCAAAATGTTGAAATACCTCTTATTTAGCGCTTTGTGAACGAAAATTCCTTATGATGATTATTGATGATGAAGTTTGAAACCTCCTCTAAATAATTGCCATGGAATCGAACAATTTCCCCTCCACACAAGCAAACAACTAACTGCATAATTATTCTATATCCAACACTTACTCAGTAGCTTATATGTGAGTTATAAAAGTTGAATGTTCATAAAATTTCCAAGATATTGTTGGGAGATAAGAAATGAAAGAAATTCCATGGTTGTACAATAAAAATTCGCCAAATTATCTCGTTGTGAATAAAACGATAATGATACTATTTTGGGATACTTCCCACATTTTATTCAGAACATAAGTTCTCGGGGAACCATGAAAGGTAGCAGAAAACTGAAATTTTGTCCACTTCAAAAAGTGTGTGTTTGAGTTTCATTTTTATTGTGCCCTTGATCCCCTCCCTTTGCTGTTCCAAAGAGCCCTTAAAATCTGAAATAAAGGGTGAAAATGATAAAGCACAATCTACAACATAATCAGCAAGTAATGGGCACACTTCAAAAAATTTGGAATGCACTCCCACTCCCACTCTATTCCTAAAACATGGAGTGCATCTATTCGCATTCTTCACTCCTGGTGTTTTCAATCTTTTTTTTTTATGTAGCTATTACTAACTAGCTATTCAATGCTAAACTAACATACTTTCTTCTTCAACTACCATAAATGTGGATCATGATCCCCCACTATCGTTTATTTTTAATAAGAAGTATGTTTATTAGTATTGAAGACAAATGTTTTTTCGGCGAGCGGTAATATAAATGATTCACCGAAAAAACATTTGTCCAATGATATGGATGCATTGAATATTTTCTACGTACTAGTACACATTTCACCTGAAGACGCGTCGTCATCACGACGCGAAACGTTGGGTACAAACTTTTTCATATATATATAAATGAATAAACACGTTCGTGAGGAGTTTGTGAGCATTTAAAAAAAAGTCATTCATATTAGTATTATTCAAAATTCAAATTCAAAAAGCCTTTATTAGAATAGTACAATATAGTAGAATCTAGAACATCTTATTAATTTATTTTAGTTTTAATGCCCTTTGATTCAGGGCGAAAGCACCCCTTAACCATGCTCATTCGAGCCGGTTGTTCGCTACCCTGATGTAATGGGCATTTTTTAGATAATTTTTGAACTCGTCCCCTCATCTTAATTTCTGTTCTCACTGTTTTCTTTTTGATTTTGGGCCCCAAACGAAAATTTTGTATGTCCATCTATTATCTTTTAGTCGAATGACATATCCCGCCCAATCTCATTTTTGCCCTGTAATCAAATGTATGGAATTTTTAATGTTTCTTAATTTTGGATATAACGTCAAAGTACTTGTTCTATCTCTCAGCCTTACTTTCAATATGGATCTCATCATCGCATTTTGTGCTGTGCTTATTTTTTGAATATCTTTTTTTGTTAAGGCCCAGGTTTGAGAGGCATACATCAGAACGGGTAGTACGCAGCTATAGCTATTAAATATTGTGCTTTTTAGATGATTTCCAAACTTGCCTTTAAAAATAAATTTGAGGGTCAAAAATGTTTTCTAATTAATCGCTATTCTTCTTTCAACTTCTTTTTGGGTATTATTTTCCAAAGATATTAACTGGCCTAAATAAATTATTTCGTCTCCGTTTCCTACTTTCCATTTTCCTATTTTAATTTCCATATCTGAATTTTTCGACAGTATTTTTGTTTTTTCATGCTTCATTTCTAAACCCTCCTCTAAACTTCTTTTATAAAGTTGATTAATCATTTGATTTAATTCTTCTTTATTTTTTGCTATTAAAATCACATCATCCGCGAATCAATATTCCCCATTAATTTCTATTTCCTTTTCATCCCAGTTTAACTCTCTAAAAATCTCTTCCAGCGCGATATTAAAATGAGTGGTGATGGAGGATCCCCTGTTTTACTCTCTTATTTATTTCAAAATGTTCCCCTTCAATATCAGTTATAACTTTTGCTTTCAAAGTTTTATACATTTGGATAATTAATTTGATGTATTCTTTTTCAATTCCCTGATTCTGAAGTGCTTTTACCAAAAATTCATGATTTATTGAATCAAAAGCCTTTTTGTAGTTAATAAAAGCGAAATCCACCTCAAACTGAGACTCTCTAGATTTTTCAATAATTTGATTTATTATAAATAAGTGATCTATTGTCGGAAAACCCTTCCTAAATCCCGCCTATAAGTTGATTATGAGAATATGTATTTTTGATCCTGTTTACTATCAATTTCGAAAACATTTTTGAGAGAGTTGGGCTAATACTTATAGGTCTGTAATTTTCTATTTTGTGTTTGTCTCCTTTTTTAAAGATTAAAATTATATCTGAGGTTTTCCAGTTTGTTAGAATAACTTTTTCTTTTAGGATTTATCCAAATAACTGGGTTAAATGTTTTCAAAGAGCCTACCCACCAAATTTAATCTGCTCGTTACTGATAGGTATTATCGTTTCCTACTGCTTTATTGTTTTTTAAGTTTTCAATTATATGATTTCTATTTCAGACTGCAGAAAACTTGGTGCAGGCAGGCATACATTGTCCATCGATATGCCGTGATAGACATAAATGTTTCAAATAACTATACTGTTCATATACTTGTTGTATGATAAGAAATACTAGTTCCCTTTCCGTATTCGAAATGGTTTGATTTGTTGTTATAGGGACATTATGTGCATATAGATTTGCGTAAAATCATGAAGCCGAACTGTTTATTCCTTTCCTTGTGTATATAGGTGTGTTTTTATGGTCTAGCAAGATTGCTGTCCATAGTTTCCTCGATGATAATTTTTCTTTGATTTCTTTTATATTTTTCGTTGAGTTTAGTATGTCTGATATCATGTTATTTTATTTTTCTCTATTATATTCCCTGAGTTTTGTGCATTTAAAAATATCATTTATATGAGTATTATTAAGCACTGCCATCAATTCAAATTAAAATTTTATACATTTAAAATTTTTAATCATAGATATATTAATGAAATAAAACGTATGGTATGAACAAAGTAAATCATAAAGCGCAGAAAATTTTTCTGAAATATTTTGTTTTTACGCTCATAAGTCAAGTGAATTCAACCTGCAATAATTTTAAAATTTTACAACACAATATTTTAGACAGCATTAATTGGTAGGAGTTTTCATCAAAATTAGGAGTACACTCCCACTCCTACTCCTTATAATCAAACAGAAGTGCACCCTGTAGAAGTGATGCCCATCACTGACGTGAGCATAATTGCAATAATCTGAAATTTCAGCTCAATTAGTTTTTAAAATAATGATGCCTAACACTACTGAAGGTTTGAAGATTTGAAGTTGGACTGTTTTCTCCAAGAAACATTAAGGGTAGAAAGCTGAAATTTTGTCCACTAAGGGACACAGAGAAGCTCTCAACAGGGTGAAAAACTTTTGTATGAGTTGAGAATGAATCATAGATAAAAAATTAGGGAATCATGTCATAAATTTATAACGTATTCATGTGAAGTGCAAATAATATTTAATAGATAGTTTATTAGTTTGAGAAACATGACCAATATCTCAAAAAAATGCTCTTAAGAAGCTGTAGACATATGTTGTACAATACCTAATAAACACTATTGATAATGTGAAATGCGAAAGTAATACCCGGTTCTGAAACGGCGTACTAGTGTAAGAATTAACTGATCCTATAGTAGAAAAGTTTCAAAATACGTTAATTGCTTCGCTCTGTTTGGCTATCTTGCGCCAGTACGCTGATTAGTCGCTTATGAATAAACATCAAATAAGATTAAAAGGTGTTCTTTATTTTATATTTTAATAAAAAAAAAGTATTAACATCGCTGGTTTGTTTAACACAAATCAGCATCATTCTAATGAAATTTAAAACAAAATCCTGTTCGGAATGAGTTAATAAAGTTTTTTTTTTGTTTTTTGTTTTAAACATGTTTCTTATTCTCCTCATTTTTTTTTTTAAATTTACGGTATTTAACCGAAGAAATCCAAGTAAATGCTAATGATAAAGAATTTTCTTCCTGCAAAGGCATCTTCTAAATTTTGAAAAATTTTTTTAATTTCCATTTTCAAATGTTTTCAACTTTTGAGAACTTGAGAAGTCAAGGTCGTCAAGGGTATAATGACTAAATGTGAATTATTTTTTAATTTAATTTTTATGACTTCAAATTTCAATAGGGAGACCTCGTGCTGGTATATGGAATTACTTAAGCGAAGTCAAGGTGGATGGAATAAGCTGACTTATTTGAATTTTGTCACGACTCGCGACAAGGGTTAGATGATAATTAAACGAATGCGGAATGCTTGGGTTCTCCTATCTCTGAAATTAAATAATCATTATGATCTTAATTTTTTCTTATTCAGTTAAGATGTTATGATGAGGAGCGTAAACATTATAAACATAAAACTGTTGAATACTAAAAAAAGAAAAAAAAAACAGTTTTAAATTATTTAAAACTAGTTTTAATGGGAACATACTATACTTCATACAGAATTTTCTAAAAAATAGAACGTTCTCTGTAAAAATCTCAAAAGTTCTTTCAAGGTCCTACACCCTCCAAAACGGTGTCCCTCAAGGAACGGTCTTAAGTCCGACTCTATTCAACATAGCTATAAACGACTTACCCACAGTGATACCTCCAATGATATCTAAAGCACTATTCGCAGACGATTTTTGTATATTCATATCATGTAAAGACGCTTCGGTAGGTGAAAACCTTCTTCAAATCGCATCAGATAAAATGTTTCTATGGTCTCAAAAAAATGACCTAAAATTTTCGCAAACTAAGTCTTCCTCAATACATTTCTGTAGACACTATAAATGTTCGCACTCTCTCGATATATACCTCAATAACACCTTAATTCCAGTGAAAAACTCTGTCAAATATTTAGGAATGACATTTGATAGCCGACTCAAATGGTCTGATCATATAAGGCAAATTCGACTAAAATGCTTCAACAAATTAAACCTATTAAAAAAACTCACACGTACTAGCTATGGCTCTGACCGTTCTACCTTACTGAGACTATAATTATCACACAATCATTCGACCTATCTTAGACTTCGGCTCTCCACTCTATTCGTTCGCAAGTGAATCTTGTCTTAATCAACTAAACATCATCCAAAACACCAGCATAAGATTGGCCACTGGAGCATTTAGAACCACCCCTATAACCAGCCTTCTCAGCGAAGTTTCTGAACCCCCATTATTCATACGTAGACAACTCATTAACACAGTATCCTTTCTAAGTATAACTGCAAATCCAACATTTAAATCAACTCTCCATAACCTAATCCCAATTGAATCTATGTCACAATTATTTAAAGAACTTTTATATCAAATTTCATTGCATCTTCGCATTCAACATTTCCCAATTAAAATATTACCTCCATGGCAGACATTTACCCCGAGTATAGATCTTTCCTTAACAAAATTCACAAAAACCTCAACAAACCCGATTATACTCAAACAAAACTTTCAGTTCCTATTAAAAAAATACACAAATTTCAATCATATATATACAGATGGTTCTAAAACTACTTATAACACAGGATGCGCGATTATCCATGATAGTACGCACATACCCATACCTCTTCCATCATACTACTCCATTGTTTCCTCAGAATTATATGCAATCAAAACAGCAATCCGCTACGTCAATGACTTTTCCCTACATCATACAGTTATATTCACAGATTCTCTTTCATCCCTACTAGCCATCCAAAATCACAGATCTAAACAAACACATCCTATAGTACAGGAAATTACTTCATCTCTACTTTCCTTTCAACCAATAAAAACAGTTATCTTATGCTGGATTCCATCCCACTCACAAATAGAAGGTAATGAGTTAGCTGATTGCATTGCCAAACAATCTTACCTCCACCACCCAATCGCAGATATAGATATCCTCTGAAAGATTTGAAAACCTATGCCAAATCCTTACTATCCGAAGAATTTCAGTCATACTGGTCAAATGTCCCAAATTCAAACAAACTCAAAAGTATTAAACCTACCATAAACATCTGGAAAACTTCTCTGCAACATAACCGTCGACATGCATCCATTCTTACTCGTCTCCGTACTGGCCACTCCCTCATAACTCACCAACACCTCCTTGCCAAGCAGCCACCTCCTATATGTACCTCCTGTAATGTCCTCATAACTGTCTCACATATCCTTACTGAATGCCTTCTTTATCAATCTCACCGGTCCAAATATCTTAAGTCTAATACTTTAAAGGACATTCTATCAGATGATCAGGCACAAATTGATAAATTATTCTTTTTTCTAAAGTCCACAGGATTAACAAGTAAAATCTAGATTGTTGCTGTGCCTCTAGCCATTGTTGCTGTACATGGCACGTACAAAAAAAAAAAAAAAAGTTTTAAACATATTTTATTTTTCATGAAGGTTTTTTGTTTTAAAACGAAAAATCTGTTTTGAAACAATAAAAAAACGGTTTTTTGTTTTTAATTAAAAAAAAAAAAAACGCTTTTTTAGCAACCCTGCTCACCAAATGAGGGAGGTCAATATTCTATTGAAGATGGCATCATTATGAAAGGTGTTCGCGTTTTCATTCCTAGCAAGTTTCACAATACTGTCCTGGAAGAACTCCATAAGGGACATTTTAGAGTAAATAAAATGAAGTTTCTAGCGCGTTCTACTGTATATTGGTCCAAAATTGACGCTGATATTGAAGCTAGAGTTCGTAATTGTGTGCCTCGCATCCGCCACAAACGAGAGCTAAATAAAATTGAAACTCATTTTTAGGAGTATCCTGCTGTCCCTTGGGACAGAATACACATCGACTTCGCTGACCCTTTCCAGGAGCACATTTTCTTCTTAATGGTTGACGCTTATTCAAAATTGCTAGAAGTCGAAATTGTTGCTACCACCTCAGCAGCCTGTGCAAAAAAGGTATTGGAGAATTTATTCGCCTTGTACGGTCTTCCAAAGATGCTCGTGTCAGATAATGAGAAGGCATTTGAGCATAGTGATTTTAAGTTGTTCCTAAATAAGTACGAAATTACGCACCGTACTGTTCCCCCTTACCACGCTGCATCCAGTGGGCAAGCTAAATGCTATGTTTTTACTTTAAAACAATCGCCACGCTCATTGGAATAATTCCGACGTACCATACAGGAAAAATTTAATCAATACCTCCTCGCTTATTGTCGGGTGCCTAATGCAACTACAAAGCAATCGCCGGCCAAATTATTTCTAGGACGGGAATTACGCTCATCGCTAGATCTGATGCGACCAGATTTGAGAATTACAGTCCAAAATAATACTTGGAAAGAACTTGAATTTTTTGAACCTGAATTCAAACTAGGTGAGAAGGTTGTTATCCGTGATTATACAGCTGCTAACCAGAAATGGATTATTGGAGTAGTTATAGCAAAAGATGGAAACTTACACTATACTATAAAGGTTGGAGAAAAACTTTTACGAAGATATGTCCAACAAATGTGAAATGTGGGCTAAGAGGTGCCAACCAAAAGCTTCCAGCAATATATACCACTACCTCAAAGTTTCAAGGAAAATCGAGATAAACTAACCAACTTGGAGGTTGAAAATTCATCCCCAAAACGTGCTCTGGAGTCAGCAGAGGTTGTTCAAGAGGTGAATAATGAAAATCCCATATCATCATTATTAGAAAGTTCGAATCTTGGCGGTGTATTTGCTGCTCCACCTGCGAATTTAAGACGATTGCAAAAGACAAGAAAATCTCCTCAACAATTAAATCTTTAATTATGTTTATAAAATAAAAATAAAAAAAAAGATTAAAAAATTTAATATTAAAAAAAATGTTTTTTCTACCATCATATTATTTGGTTACGATGATTTTTTTTTTTTGTTTAGATTTTTTTTAGGGAAGGGTGATGTTAGATAGTAATCTATTTAATCTGTTAAAATAAGATCAGCGAGAGCGCGTAATTTTAGACGATTTGAATATACCTTAAGTTACGAAGACCTGGGATATAGAGGAACAGTAGTATACCTATACTAATGTATGTTCTAACTCACTCTAACGTAACTCCAGATTTCTCAATTTTTTAACTTGAATTTTATCACTTTTTCAAACTCTGAATTTCCACCACATTCTCAAATTTCTTATTTTTGATCAACATTTATGGAAACTAACTCATTTTCAAAATAATTATCCTCCAGCGAATTAGCAATTTTGGTATAAATTCCTCACTTTTTCATGTGATGTAGCCGAAGATTTCTCCAAACACATCGGTAGCATAACTAAAGAAAATTCTGGCGCAGTCTTGATTTTTTCAATTTTTAGACTATATTTGACCATTTTTTTAAAAACTTAAATTTCCAACTCACTCACAGATTTTTCATTTCCGAGACAAATTTTATCATTTCAGCACAATCCTTGTTTTTTCAGTTTTTCAGTAACATTTTACAATTTTTTTTAAAAAAACTTTAATTTCTATTACATTCTCAGATTACTCATTTTTAAGTCAAAATTTCTCATTTTTAGACAAAATTCACCATTTTTTGAAAACCTAGTAACACCTTAAATTTTTAGCCCACTTGATGATTTCTCAATTTCTAACTCATATTTCATCACTTTTATAAATCTCAAAAATTCTTGAGGTTTCCATTGTAAAAATTCATCAGTTTTCAGAAGAATAATAGCTCATTTTCTTATAATTTTTTGTGAAGTTAATTCATGAAATTTTCATTTTTTGTATCCAAGTTGTATCAATTTCTATATTTTTCTCACACTCATTCTGGCGCAGTTGTATCAATTTATATGAAAATGTAGAGAGCTTAAAATTTTTAAACTTTTGTATCAGAGTTCTATCAATTTTATATCAATTTACGTAGAAATTCAGATAGATCAAAAATTTTTGAACTTTTGTATTTAAATTGTATCAATTTTTCCCGCAGCGCACACACATTTTTGTATTGGTTCTTTCTCTTTTATATCTTGCTCTATTTTCATATTATAATATTAAATACTAGGTTCATAAAAATTTATATAAAGAGGTAGTCCTATAGATCAATTAGGGTTATTATAAAAGAGAAAAAAAAACTATGATAGATATTATGATTCATTGAATGCTTTTTCCAGAAATATTGAAAAAATAAAAAATAAAAGATTGTAAAAGTAACTTTGAAGACAAACTTATCCTTATAGTTCAATTATACAATAATATTCAATAATTTTCGTATTAGTTTAGTATTCAGACAAGTAATACATTGCTGTATTATGCTTATTAGCGGGAATTTTTCTTATCACTAAGACGCGTGCTGAAAAACGCGTGCTAATTTCTTCGTCGTCATTATTTCGTTATAGAGTATTTATAATGACTAGTCTAGGTTCTAATTGGTCACATGTTACGTGCGTAATGACCAATCATAACGCTAGAATGTGATAAAATGTAGGTAGTTTCATTCCTACCTTCCTGAATAATATCGTTCAGTTTTCAGTGAACGACTAAAATAATTCGTTTGTGATTTGAATCATCAGCTGATTTGTGTTTTTATTTTATGAGTTAGTCGAGGTAAATTTATAACATTCCAACTTGCTGATTGGTTGTTACAGGCGTGACGTATTACCAATTAGAACCTAGACCAGTCATTATAAATACTCTATTCATGCGGCATCTTACTCGTTTTCAAAATGCGCCATCTTACCCTTTCTTATAAAATTTCGAAATATAATTATTTTTCAGTTGTATTGATAGTTATGGTGATGTATTATCAATCCCTGAGAAACAGAGTAAATTATGAATGGATGAAGATATTATCCGATGAAATTGGCTGAAAAAACTTGAAAAAATTTCACTTCTACAATTATTGATGAAATAATTGGCACTAAAAAATGATAAGTTTTTCATTTGGAAAATCATAGAACTCGCACAAATGGTCGTACACTATTGAAAATTCAAATGCAAAGTCTCTATACACTATGCAGTAAACCCCTGTTGTTGAAACATATTCAAGTATGTAGTCTTGGAGAAATTAAAAGTGCACCATCTTACCTGCCAGTACCTTACCGAATACCAATACCATACCAACCGCGATGAAAGTTTAAATACCAATAATCCAAAGATTGAGAAGGGGAGGCGGTCAAGTACCTCCACCTCCACCTCCTACCTTCAAAAAATGTAGTACTTCCTGGATGTACCTCCGAGATATCTCTGTGGTACTTTCTGTAGTTAAGAGGTACCTCCATAAACAAAAAGTGCCTCCGAAGATCTTAGTCCTCTAAAAAATTTCATGTACCTCAACTTCTGAGTATCCCCAACCTCGGTAAAATGGGTACCTTGAGGGGTCCTCCTACTTCCGCTTCCGCCTCCACCTCTGCAATCCTTGATAGGACACCAATATCGGTACCATATCGACCTTTTTGGATATTAAAATACCAATACCCATATTATACCGACCAAAAAAAACACCGAGGTACCAAGCTCTGCGTTTTTTTACTCTTTTTACAACAAAAAAAAAATATATATAAAAAGTATTTTAAAAAAAAAGAATTCAGTTTGAATAATGCTGAAATGAGTACCTACTAAGAAGATCATAGAAAGAGCTTCACCCGTTGTTTGTTGTACAACCCATTTTGTCACGAGCTCACGACCTAATATTATTACCTGATTGTTATTGATCATTTGATTAAGAAAATTAATGGCTAGAAGAATTCAAAAAGTTTTAATTTTCGAAAAAAAAAAATATATAGAATAACGAAAATAAAACACGAAAAACAAAAAGTGTACCAACAAAGTCACTAAACCGTGCGCTGATGCGCGCACGAATCAACCAATTAAAAATCGCTTCAAACGCAAGTAGGTAAAAAAAAATATGATAAGAAGACAAACGCTGGCTAAACCATGGCTAAACTCGCAATACCGAAGTTCGATGCTACCCTTTGACTATACAGTGTGACTACTTGATTCGAGCACCCCAAGCGCAAAAATCTTTCTCTCATAGAAATAAATTACATATTTGAATGATATTAAGAACAATAAATGGCATAAATAATATTTATTTAATGCTTAAAAGTGTTTATCAATGAAATACACAATTTTAATATATACTTTCATCGTCAAAAATACATATATGTTTTGAATTTATTCAACTTTTAGCTAATTTTTTCGCTTGGGTGCTCGAATCAAGTAGTCACCCGGTATAGCATACGGACCCTTTGAGTATTAATATAGTAATATGGAGATATAAAAGCCATACTCTTAGCATTACGCATCAAGGGACCTGATAGAGGGCGCTATATCAGATGCGAATTGTGCACTTGATGTGCACCCACAAGGCACCAACGTCCCTTTACTGGAGGTGGGATGGAAATAGAAAGTGCTGATTGGTACTCATTCAACACTCCTCTTTCCCCACTAATCTCTGACGTCACGCAGCAAACCTGAAAACCCGTCGCAATGTACAATCCAAAGTAATATAAAAGAACAAGTATAGTCACTTGCCCTGAAAAACCTGGCCACAGTCGATTAAGAACCAACGCTGCCACATCGCAGCGCTTCAGGAAATAGTACCTGGGTTTGAGAAAATAATTTGCACGAGTTTATATGGGGAATACGCAACTTCGCGCGGCTTTTAATAAAATATTTCGAAATTTGTCGCGACACCCTATAGTTTCGAAATTGTTTTCTTATGTAAAATTTCACGTTCTTTCCAATAGTGAAAAGAAAAACAAAATCCATCCACAACTTTTTGAGATATGACCGATCAAAGTTGAAAAGTCACGCGTTTTTATAGATATGTAAACCTAGTTGTGTAAAATTTCGATGAAAATATCTCGAAATTTGTCGCGGTACCCTATATTTTTAGAATTGCTATTTTATGTAAAATTTCACGCTCTTTCCGATGGTGAAAGAAAAAAAGATCCATCCATAACTTTTTGAGATATGAGCTATCAAAATTAAAAAGTCGCGCGTTTTTACAGATATATAAACCTCGTCCTGTAAAATTTCGATGAAAATATCTTGAAATTTGTCGCGGCACCCTATATTTTTAGAATTGCTATTTTATGTAAAATTTCTCCCTCTTTCCGATGGTAAAAAGAAAAAAAAAATCCATCCACAACTTTTCGAGATATGAACGATCAAAGTTGAAAGTTCGCACGCGTTTTAGAAATACGTAAATTTTTAATAACATGGGAAGCGCCAATTTTTATAACTTCAAGTACTCGTTACTCGAAATTTTCAGCGGCACTATATGGTTTTTAAATTGCTATCTTATAGAAAATTTCACGCTCTTTCCAATGATGCATAATAAAAATTTTTTTAATCAATATTTTTACAAGATATGCAGGTTATAAATTCCAAAAACGCATCTTAGCTGTCAAAATGCGTATTTTTCGTAAGTTTGCATTCAGGTTACTCAAAATTTTCAGCAACATCACAGCGTTTGTAATTTGCTATCTTATGGAAAATTTCACGCTCTTTCCAATGGTGCATGATAAAAATCTTTTTAATCAATATTTCTACCAGATATGGGGGTTTTAATCTTGAAAAACATATGTTTTTATACAGGTGAAAAACGATTTTCAACATTTAAACCTCTATATCTAGTAGAAATACTGGTCAAAAAGATTGTTTTATTATACACCATTGAAAACAGCGTGAAATTTTCTATAAGATAGCAATTTAAAAACCATATGGTGCCGCTGAAAATTTTGAGTAACGAGTACTTGAAGTTATAAAAATTGGCGCTTCCCATGTTATTTAAAATTTACGTATTTCGAAAACGCGCGCGAACTTTCAAATTTGATCGTTCATATCTCGAAAATTTGTGGATGGATTTTCTTTTTTCTTTTTACCATCGGAAAGAGGGAGAAATTTTACATAAAATAGCAATCCTAAAAATATAGGGTGCCGCGACAAATTTCGAGATATTTTCATCGAAATTTTACAGGATGAGGTTTATATGTCTGTAAAAACGCGCGACTTTTTAATTTTGATAGCTCATATCTCAAAAAGTTATGGATGGATTTTTTTTTCTTTTCACCATCGGAAAGAGCATGAAATTTTACATAAAATAGCAATTCTAAAAATATAGGGTACTGCGACAAATTTCGAGATATTTTCATCGAAATTTTACATAACGAGGTTTACATATCTATAAAAACGCGCGACTTTTCAACTTTGATCGGTCATATCTCAAAAAGTTGTGGATGGATTTTGTTTTTCTTTTCACTATTGGAAAGAACGTGAAATTTTACATAATATAGCAATTTCGAAACTATAGGGTGTCGCGACAAATTTCGAAATATTTTATTAAAAGCCGCGCGAAGTTGCGTTTTCCCCATATAAACTCGTGCAAATTATTTTCTCAAACCCATGTACTATTTCCTGAAGCGCTGCGATGCGACAGCGTTGGTTTCCTAATCGATAGTGGTCATATTTCTCTTATATTTTTCTAATGAGTAACTATACTTGTTCTTTTATATTACTTTGGTACAATCTTACACAGTACTGCCCAGTAAGTGCACGCCAAGTGTACAATTCATAGTTGGCGCTGCGCTATCTATCAAAACCCTGATAGAACTACACTTTTATCTCTCCATATTACTACATTAATACTCAAAGTATGGACCGCTCGAACTATAGAAACGTAGTCAGTCAATATAACGCAACTAAATGCAGGTCGCCTTTCCAAAAACGCGTATGCGCATCACAATTCTGTAATTCGAAACGTCGATATGCTAGGAAGGCAGAGTAAAGTGGGACGAAAGCAGGAGGCATTTAAGGTAAGGAATGTCAGTTCATATATGCGCAGACTCGTTTTTGGAATTGCAACCTTCATTTATATTGGCTGAATATCATAACATTGCGCTAACTGGAGTTCGAGCGGTCCATATACTGTATAGTCAAAGATGTTACCCTAGTTTTCTTTATAACATTATAATGTGTTCTAAATAAGAGTAACAAAAGTGTTTGCGAGTATGTGGACACGGGGGGAAAGGAAACGGTAGTGATTCACACAAAGCTGCAAGTACGGCAAAAGTGAGCAACGTAAAACTCAATGCGCTTTATTTTCAACTGGATATTTACTGAAATTTACAGTAAGTGTGCGAAACATATAGACTGCATTACGCAACAATGTTCTAAGTGAAATGAGGCGCCATAAACTTTAACTATATCAAGTTTCTGATGTAATGTAAATTATAATAAAGCCAGTCAATCAAACTGAACAAATTTCGCTTGTTTGCCTTTGAAATTATTTAAATAACATGAATGATTTCATTCATTACCTACTAGTTTTTCTCATTAAAAACAAAAATAAGATCAATCAACAAGTTTATGGCGCCTCATTTCACTTAGAACATTGTTGAGTAATGCAGTCCATATATGGCCACCTCTGGAACTGTTGATGGCCTAAATTTTTATTTCAACTTGTATGGGCGCAAGATGTTGTGGGTCTCCTAACACTTTTGTTACTCTTATTTGGAATTGGAACGGACTATAGAAACCCCATCTCAGCGAGTCCCAACACGAATAAAATTTCGCTAAATTATTTTAGTACAATAAGATCAACATGATTTTTTTTCTCTTCCTTTGTTATATCTGATAAAGGATAGATTTTATATTGTTTATTATGATGATACATGTTGATTGATAAACCACCTTCAATTATATTGAGATTATCAACTCTATTTACAAATTTTTTATTATTATTCTGAACTTTTATTGGAAATTCTATCCCTTTTAAAGCATTATCAAAAATATGTTCATATTTTTTATATTTAGTTATTCTTTGTGCGTCCTTATCTACTGGGAATAAACCAGCTAAAATTGACCATAAATAACGTTTATTATCCTTTTCATTTTCAACATTTATAATGGCTTTCTTACTTGATAAAGTTTTTGGAAGTTCTATAAATGAACCAGCTCTTAGAGGATCATATCTATTTATACTTATTAATTTTAAAACTATCAATTGATACTAAAACCCATTAAGTTCCTTCTAGGTAAATTTTCAGTTATATTTTCATGTCTTCTTATTATGTAGTTAATAATGTTATCATACATTTCATTCAAGTTAGTTTCATAAAGAAATATATAATTTTGTGCTTGTAAATGCATTACTTCAGTCTGAATTATATCTATATGCCCCCTTCTTTCATAAGTTGCAGTGACACAAAAATTAGCGCTAATTCCTTCATGTAAACTTATTCATTTTTTAAAAGTCCAAAAGTAGGTTTTTTCATAATATCTAAAAATTCATTCAAGTCATGAATTCTCCATTCATTTTGAATTTCAAATTGTGCATGTGTACTTCTGAAATTTCTAGGTCTAATTTTTAAATTATTCCTTTTATTTGATGTATATATATCTTCATCAAATATAAATGGAGTTCCGTAGCCTACTGTTAAGAATTCGAATTTCTTATTATTATTTCATTTTATAATTCGATATCAAGTTAAGAATATTATGGTAGTGAAACCGTATGTAATCATGGATCGAGATCGAAATAAAGTTGGCGTCGTGATCTCTTCCTGGTAAGAGTTATTAATAAAAGGTAAGTACACAAACTTTTCAGATTCTTCAATGATGTGAAAAAAACAGTTGCGTAATTTAAACATACTGTATAGCTCAAGAGAAGTTCACTGTAACAGCTCCAATAAAAGTGTACTAGAAAATGGAACCCTGGTAGATGAGGATTTCTTTACAACGAGATGGCCAGCACATGCTTTCTAATATTAGGAGGAAATGATTCGTTTTCTCAGATGGTAGGTGAATTATACTTTTGTATTTTCGTAACATCAATACTTCGAGAAAAAAAATCGTATTTGATTTTTCTTTCTTTGTTTTAAATCTTAGTATATTCCGTATTTTATTTAAATCGCTATCATGATATAATAGACATAGAAAACGGAATTACAGTAATGTGTTCATGTTTCTCAAATTCTTGTGATAGCAGGATATGAATTTACAGTCTTTAATTTTTTCTTAGGGTTTCACTGTCGTTATAGATTATGAAAGAGAAAGAGCATACAGAATCCGAAACGTCAACTGAAGTAAGTAACGTGTTCTTGTACTTGTGTGAACTCATTTATTTCCCGAATCTCTTTAACTTTATTTTCATTCACTTATCAAGAGTTTTCATGATAAGTTAGTACAGACATGTATTTACAGCGCTGTTATCATTTTGAATGATATGAAATGAATTTTGTGATTTTGAAGTTCATCGGAATTTTGAAACTTTGTTTGTACAGGAGACTGGTCGGAGAAACAATTGATCATCCATGGTTGGAGCAAACCCCAAAATTATCAAGACGCTATGCTTTTAATGAGCTACATGCTATCAAAATTAATAAGTAAACAATAAATAATCGTTTTTACTTAAAAGTAACTAAGAGTAATCTAAGTGAATGTCTTTTCGTAAGAGGTAGACTTGGATACCATTGCTGCTTCTTTCAGTAGTTCTACTCTTGAAACATTGAAAAAAAAAAAAAAAAAAAAAAACTTCTACTCTTACTTGCCAGCTAGAGCTAAGAAGAATGAAGCAAATATTTGATCGACATATCAGAATTTCTATAATGATGTGCAAAATGAAGCCTCAATTTGTGTGAGAAATAACCTGAAAATAGACGCAAAAACGTTCGCAGATCACTGTTGTAATATTTTTAAAAACTGTTCCAATTTGATTTATAAAGTCGCTGAAATTTATCATGAATTTAAGCGTAGTATAGAGACAATTCGTCAACTGATAATAAACGTTCCTAGGCAAAGTGAAGACTAAGGGGCGTGTCTGGCACGTTCTTCTAGTTCTTCTACACAATCTACATTAATTAATTCTCAGTATTATGAAGAGGATAACTGATGTTTATTTAATTTTGTTCCTCTAATTCTTCTTATATATTGTATAGAATAAAAAAACAAGGGTTGATTAGCTTTTATTTCCCCTTGATTCAATTTATTAAAATATGAATATTTGTAGGTATAACTAGTAAGCTTTTTGCCTACCTTTATATTTCATTACACAGTTGTACTTTATTATTATTATTATTATTGTATTTGTTATAAAGGTGCTAAAAAAAGAAAAAAATAAAGATTTACAAAAGGGTATATTTACAATAATTGACTTTTCAGGTGAACTAGTTTTTGGTGACTGCACAATTATAAGAAAGATTCGCGGCGATGCTTGTTCAGGTGATTTTTGCACATAGCTACTCTGCGGATTTTAACAACGATTTAACAGAGTGGAGGAGTAGGGATAGGGAGTTTCTGATTGGTTGAATTTGGTAAGCGGCAATTTTTATGACGATATTTGGTAATGCTCAATGTTCTTACTGCTCTATAGTTATGTTTTGTGTATTCATCAACCATGTTCTGATATCATGATTTCCTATTGTTTCTTCTTCAAATCAGCAAGTGGTATCAAAAGTCTTACTTACTGTGCTTTTCTATGGGTGGTGTTTTTATAAAATTTTCAATCGACGATTTCTATATGAAGATGAAAAGAAAATTGAGACCTCAGTTTTCTTTTATATTTCTAATCTGTTTTAAAAACATACTCAATGAATATTTTTTCATCATAAACTTATTCCCCTTGCAAAAAAAACACTACTAGTAACTAGTAATGATCACTACCAGTACTTAGTAGTAGTATTTTTCAATATTAATCACTACAAGTTACTAGTAGTGGTCACTACAAGTGCTTATTAGAAGTGACCACTACTAGTAACTTGTAGTGATTAATATTGAAAAACACTACTACTAAATACTAGTAGTAATTAATACTTATATTTAATTGGAAGTCCTGAATACCATTCATTTTCTTATGATGGAAAATTGTTTTCACAACTTTACAACGCACCTAAGGATGCATTCAAACCATTGGTTCACACAGTGCAAACAGTCCTTAAGTTTGTTGGTGGAAGTGCGTATTTGCACTTCAATTACAGTTAAATTAAACTCTTCCTTATATGCATTACTGCAACACATTTCATCTAAGAGAAGCAAAGTGATACGTAGACTACTAGTAGAACACTAGTAATCATTAATATCTTGAGTACCTACTACTAGTCAACTGCACAACTACTAGTTGCTCTATTTATTACTAGTATAACTAGCAGTTGCTATCTTCAGTACTATTATTCTTCATGAAAACTAGACCTAATTGAAGAATGAAATAATGGTTTCTCATTACTATAACTTGCATTTCATTCTTCAACTTGCTATCAGGAGAAGCACTAGCAGTAACAAACTACTATTCTATTCAAGAACTAGTGTTTATTTGGACTGCTAGTAGTATAGTAGTAAACTAGTACTCTGTTGTTAAACTTGGTAAAATAAACTAATAATCACAGTACAAGTAGTAAAAAAACTACTACTCTATTCATGAACTTGTAATCACAAACTACTACTAGTAATAAGAAACCAATTATCACAGTACAAGTAGTGAAAAACTACTACTCTATTCATGAACTTGCAATCATAAACTACTACTACTAGTAATGATGAACTAGTAATCACAGTACAAGTAGTGAAAAACTACTACTCTATTCATGAACTTGTAATCATAAACTACTACTAGTAGTGAGATATTAGTATTCTGCTACTGAACTACTAGTAACTAGTAACAATTCACTACTATTCGTTTATTTAACTACTAGTTTACTTGTAGTTACTAGTAGTTATTAGTAGTGATTTCTAGTTACTAGTAGTGTTTTTTTTGCAAGGGTCCATATACAGTATATCTGTCCCCACAAATTTATACTCACAAATAAACATTAAAGTTGGAGTATTATAATAAATTGTGACCCTATCTCCAGCTTCACATGTGTACGCGAGGTCATAGCAACAATATTTGCTGAATAAATCTTGATTTTATGAGATTACATATAAATTGAGTAGGTTCTTAGTTGAATCCTTCCAAGTCATCAATGAATGATATATATTAAAACTTTTCATTACTTTGATTTTCTTTTTGTTTATCTGTTTTTATAACTAGATTATTATTCAAATTATTATAAACTTTTCTTGTTATCGCACTTTCAGGTTTTCTGCTTTCATTGGATGCATCAATTTTACCATCATTACAACAAGATAAAACTTTAGTTTCAAGTTTTTCAAAAATACCAAAAGTGAATCTCTCATTTTTATCCCTATTGATTTTTATAGTATTCAGATTTCTTCTATGAGGAATATCATATTTTATTAAATACTTATTAATAGTTTTCAAGCTTACATTATATTTCTCCTTAAAAAATTTTTTTGTATTATTATTTATAAAATCGTAGTCTCTCATCAATTTGATTAGTGTTGCATGATCCATTATTATTTATTTATGAAAAATTTTGAGAATGGTAAATGGAAAATGGTGAATGGAATGCAATGGAAAAGGGAATGGGAAATGGTAAAATGGAACGAAAGTGGAATGGTAAATGGTAAGAAAAAAATGATGGAAAATTTTATATAAGAATGGCAAATGTAAAATCTTTGGTTATATTGACTTCAATAGTTAATTCATTTAGCTCAGATATAAAAGAGATGGTAAGTTTCAATTTAGAAAATTTAAAGCATTATTGTTATTAAAATCAATCAACATCAGATATTACTAAATCATATATGGACTTGATCAAAGAATTTCATAAAGGAATCAATGAGAAAAATTTTGATGATGAAACTAAAAAGAATTATAGAAAGCTTGTTAATGCAATTTTTGCTCCTACTTGTGAAGCAAGATGTAATAACATACTCTATCAAAATTTATCAAATGGTTAATAATAGCAAACACTTAGAAGAAGAGAATTATCATTTAAAAGAGGAAAATAATAGATTATTAAAAAAATATAATGAAAAATCTCAAATCAAACCAGTTGAATATGATTCTGGATTAGATATATCTGTAACAACAAAATCATTTAATTTACTACCAGTTTCAGAATTAATGAAAATTCAGAAAAAGGTAGATGAAATGAAAATAGAATTTGGTAATGAATTCACAAGAGTTCCAGTTAAAAATTCTGGTATCCCATCTAAGGATGAAAAAGAAAGAATTTATGTAAAGAATAGACTCGGAAAAATCAGTTATAAACCAAAAACCTAAAAAACTAAAAAATTAATGCCTAAATTTCAAGATACTTTTATATGTTGAATACATTTTGAGAAGTTCATTTGTGAAGGTTTTATGCTGATTTTAGACATATTATTTGAATGTTTATTTTCATACCTATTATTGGAAGGTTTAATGTCTATTTTTTCCTTATTAAATTCTTGTTAAAATTTATTCCTTTATAAACACTTCGTTGAAGACAAGCTTCTTATACTAGTTAGAGATCACCATGGAAGTTATTGATACATGTATATTACAGCTACTGATCGCATTTTACCTTATACTTGTAAGAGTAATTCAACTTTATTAGATATAGAGAATAGTAAATCTTTGGTAATAGAAAAAGGAACAAATTTTAAAAAATATGATGTTGATGAATTTTTAAGAAAATTAATGTTTACAATAAATTTGAAAAATGATTATGAAAAAAGAAAACAACTAATAATGTGTACTTGTGGTACAGTTATATATTCTGTATCTTACAAAACACATTTAAAATCAAAATATCACTATAATCTTCTTATTGAAAAAAATTTTTTAAATCCTTATTAAAAATTTTTCCTTATTAAATTGAAGAAGTGGGGAATTTATAGCAAAATTGCTAATTCACTGGAGGATAATTATTTTGAAAATGAGTTAGTATTCCATAAATTTTGATCAAAAAATAAGAAATTTGAGAATAAAATATGGTGGAAATTCAAAGTTTGAAAAAATGATAAAATTCAACTTAAAAAATTGAGAAATCTGGAGTTGCGTTAGAGTGCGCTAGACCATACATTGGTATACTACTAGGGACAATAGTGGAATGTATGTGATTATGTCAAAGAATAAACTATAAGTAATCACATTTTTGTACTTGATGAATTTATTGAAATGCGACTTGAAAACATAACACCTGTTTAAAAAAATTTAAACATCTACTGATCATACTTACTCTGTGTATTTTATTTCATTTACATCATTTGGATTTTGTGCTTTTTGGCTTTTAAGGAGATTGTTTTCTGCGCATACTGTCCAAATGAAACATATGTTCAAAAATCCCACAGAAATCTATAAAAATAGTAAAAACCAAAAAATTAGTTTTAGGTAAGTGTTGCGTGAGCAGTATGGTTTTTAAATTTTAAGTTGCTTTCCTCTTGCATCAGTTATGTTTCAATACTTGATACATTGCGATAATTACAACGTATATAGGTTATAAAATATTCACAAATATGCATCTGAACTTCAACTACAGGGCTCAATGATGCATTGTATCATGTATAGCTACATTCATTGCGAGACAGATAAAATACTACCTATAGTGTGTTCAGAATAGGAGTACCAAAAACACCAAGCATTCTCTGAAATGAAAATATCTTTAAAAATGGACATTTTTCTGATTTTACTAATTATAATGAACAAAATGACCATAGAAGGAATGATTAACGAACAATAGATTATTTGTGTAAGAAGTAATTGCATTTCATTTCATAATTTTTAGCAGACTTTACTTTTCAAGTAAATCCGCTATTGCGTTCACTCAGTTTCTCAGTTTGTTTGTTTGTTTGTTTGTTTCTTTCTTTCTTCATTTTTTTTCTTCGCATTATCGCGCGATAACTCGAGTAGAAGTGATCGAATCGAAACCAAATTTGAACTGAATTACGCAACAATGTTCTAAGTGAAATGAGGCACCATAAACTTTAACTACATCAAGTTTCTGATGTAATGTAAATTATAACAAAGCCAGTCAATCAAACTGAACAAATTTCGCTTGTTTGCCTTTGAAATTATTTAAATAACATGAATGATTTCATTCATTACCAGTTTTTCTCATTAAAAACAAAAATAAGATCGATCTACAAGTCTATGGCGCCTCATTTCACTTAGAACATTGTTGCGTAATGCAGTCCATTTGGAGGAAGGATTGGGATAGTTGAATTCTCAAGCTGATTAGTTTTTGGACGTGATCGGACATGAGTTGGCGTGAGTAGGCGTGTTCAAGGTTCTGGTTCTCGCGTGATAACTGAGTTATAGGGGATTTATTACAAAAGGAACAATTTGGGGTTTCTCTAATTCCTTGGTATAGGTGGTTATGTGTAATTTTGGTGTGCCCTAAACGTAGTCTTGTAATTTTTACTTCTTCTAATCGATTAAGTTGGGAGAGATATTTCCAAGGAGTTATTTGTTTTTTATGTTCGAAGAGTTTATTAGTTAAATTTTGGGACCATGAATCTTGCCATAAATTATAAATTAAAGTTTTTACATAATTTTGAATGTCTTTAGGGATTGGGATAAAGATCGGGGACATTATTACCGCGTTTTTAGCCAAATTATCTATTACATCATTTCCAGTTATGCCGGTATGACTTGGGACGTACATGAATTTAATTTGAATGTGACTTATTTCCAGCATTTGGTATAGATTAAGTATTTCTTTCACGATAAGGTGGTCACTAAAGGGCTTTTGAATTGTTAGAAGGGAGCTCAGTGAGTCTGTTAATATAAGGTATTTTTTAATAATTTCAGTTGAGTGAGTTTCAGAGATATAATAGATGCAGTGTAGTATGGCCGTAATTTCAGCGGTGAAAATGGAGGAATAGTTGGGAATTTGAAAGTTGAAATTTTTTTCTTTTACCGAAAATGCGTATCCTGAATATGATGTTTTTTTTGAGCCATCGGTGAAACACAAAATGTGGTCTTTGAAGTGTGAGAGTTGTTCATTTAAATTACTTTTGATTATTATGTTAGGATTTTGTGACTTTGGAAAATTTGTGAGATTAAAGTTAATTTGTGGGATTTTTTTAAGCCACGGAGGCGTATTTTCTTTGATATTATTATTCCATGATAGAATTTCTGAAGCTTGATTTTCTGTTAATAAGGAAATAAATTCTGAAATTGGTTTATGGATTAATTGTTTATGGGTTGTGGATATTCTTTTTTTGATAGGGTGTTGGTTAGTTTTAAACACTGAAGTTGAGTATCGGTTAGATATTAGCATTCTACGATATGTGGGAGGCAATTGTGACGATTCGCAGTATATACTAGTAATAGGGGAAGATCTTAGTGCTCCAATACATATTCGTATAGCTTCATTTTCAATAGAATTTAATGTTTTTAATGTAGACTCTGAGGCAGTTATAAAAGCAGGAGCTCCGTAATCAATTTTACTTCGTATTAAGGCCCTGAATACGTTAATAAGGAGATTTCTATTTGGATTATGGTTGGGATTTCTAATAATTTTAAGAATGTTGAGTAGTTTTGAGGTTTCTGCTTTAATGTTTTGAATGTGGATATTCCACTTTAATCTTTGGTCAAAAGTGAGTCCTAGGAATTTAGTGTGATCTTCACGTATGAGTGTTTTTTGGTTTAGAGTAAGGTGAGGATATTCATGGTTTTTTCTTTTACGGTTAAAATCAACAAAGTGAGTTTTTATTTCAGAAAAGGTCAAACCATAATCGTTGCTCCATTTTTGCAGTTGATCTAGGGATTCTTGAGAATTATTGTGGCAGAATTTGGATTATTGCATCTTATTGAAATGTTAATATCATCAGCGAACATTCGAAGACATACTGGGGGTTTAATAATTTTGGAGACTTCATTGATTAATAGGATGAATAATGTGGGGCTTAAAACTGAGCCTTGAGGAACACCATTTTCAAGAGAGTGCAATGATGAATAGGTGTCATTTACGAGTACTCGAAAGCTTCGATTAGATAAAAAGTTTTTAATAAAATTTGCCAAATGTCCTCTAATTCCTATCGAGTGAAGGATTTGTAGAATTTTATAGCGCCAAGCTTTATCGTATGCTTTTTCCATATCAAAAAAAATAGCATAAAGATGTTCTTTATTTTGGAATGCCGTTAAAATATCTTGTTGTAGGGTAAGGAGGTGATCTAAAGTGGATCTATTTTTCCTAAAGCCAGATTGGGAAATATCTAAAACGTTTTTTTTCAATGTACCAGTTAAGGCGACTTTTTACCATTCTTTCCATTAATTTGCATAATACGCTAGTTAAAGATATTGGGCGATAACTGGATGGAAGGTGTGAATCTTTATTGGGTTTTTTAATAGGGATTACGGTAGCTATTTTCCAAGAGTCGGGAAATGAGTCAGTTTTCCAAAGTTTATTAAATGCTGCTAGCAATTTTATTGTATCAGTTTCAGGAAGATTTATTAACATGCTAGGATGAATATTATCTGGGCCTGGTGATGATTTTTTTTTCATTTTATTAATACAATGTAGCAATTCCGAAAGTGAAAAGGGGGAGTTGTAATTTGATTTCATTCATTACCAGTTTTTCTCATTAAAAACAAAAATAAGATCGATCTACAAGTCTATGGCGCCTCATTTCACTTAGAACATTGTTGCGTAATGCAGTCCATTTGGAGGAAGGATTGGGATAGTTGAATTCTCAAGCTGATTAGTTTTTGGACGTGATCGGACATGAGTTGGCGTGAGTAGGCGTGTGTCAAGGTTTTCTGGTTCTCGCGTGATAACTTGAGTAAAAGTTGATGGATCGAGTTGAAAGTTGGAAGAATAGTGGGGGTAGTGTTACTCTGAAACTTATTAGTTTTTGGACGTGAGGTTGGGTGAAGAGGCTTGAGTTGAGGTTTTTATTGGTTCTCGTCCAATAACTAAGATAAAAGTTGATAGATTGAATTGAAAGATGAAAGAAAGGTAAAGTTAGTGATCATTAAAGTCAATTAATGTTTAAGCATGATGGGACATGAGTTGGCATGAGAAGGCGTGAGTTGAGCTTTTTTGTGTTCTCATGATAAGTCGGGAAAAATTGAATGAATGATTAAAAGATAAAAGAAGTTGAGGGTAGAATAGTTTGAGAGATTGTTACTGTTAGTTTTATGTGGTGATCGAACGTGAATTTTGCGCGAGGAGGCATTTGTCGAGGTTTTTCCATTCTCCCACAATAACTCGAATAATACTTGATAGTGATGCTTTAGAGCTAATTAGTTTTTGTGAGTGATCAGGCGAGACGTAGCGTGAGGAAGCATGATTTGAGGTTTTTTGGTTCCCGCATGATAGCAGGAAGGAATGGTTGAGCGTTATAAATGATCAGATATCTAATTTATCAGAACGTGAGATGATTCAATAAAATGTGAGGTCACAGTTTTCCTTTTGTATCAAAAATTCATCAGGGTATGGTGTGGATGACTGAAAGAGTAGGCGTAGTAGTCTTGGAACTAAGTGTTTCTTGAACGTGAGTGGATGTGATTTGACGTGACGTAACGTGACGTGACGGGGCTTGAGTCGAAAGCGTTCGACACCAGATTGCGAGGATAGGTAGAGTACGCAGACTTTCAGCGATTATTAGTATTTCAATTTGAAGAGGAATGATTCAACATGAGGTCACGTAAAACTTGACAGATTGATTCGAAATTTTGAGCAGTGGTAGATTGAGTAGATTTCTAGAGTTGATTGATTTTTGAAGTCGAATGTGCATGAGGCAACGCGACGTCATGTAATTTTAATTTAAAATTTAAAATATGAATTTTAAAAATGAGTATAGTCAGCCTCGGAACTGAAGAAGGAGGATAAGAAGAAGAGTTGGCCATTCTCAAAAGTGTGTCGAACGTGAGGAAGTATAATTTGACGTGAGTTCACGTTTTTTTGAAGAAATTGTCTGAAATATTATTGTTTTTCTAGAGCTGTTTGAATGTAAAATGACCTGTCCTCACACGATTCCAAGTTTTGGGTTATAAGGCAATAAATTACGTGAGGTCATGTTTTGTATGATACTTGATACAATTTCGGATAAGTGGAGTTGGTAGAACTTTTGAATTTTATAAAAATTTTTTATTCTGGTAAAAAAATAAATTATTCTAATAACATTCTTTAAAATAGTATAATTAGTAAAGTCCGCTTTTAAGATACTCTAATATCTTCTAGTTTTTTCTTGAGCAAGCGCAAATTGGTCTAAGGCATGCACGCATAAGGCAAGCATTTGCTGAGCATGCTCCATCTAGCAAATGCTCTTTTCATTCCTGATTATCGCAAAGGTTGACTCAAAATTTCTCTTTTTATATTCTTTCCACTACGGTTGTTTTAATTCTCGTTATTCTTTTTTTTTCACATTTTGGTTTCACATTCCCTTCGCTTTCGTTTTTGTTTTCAGGATGGTTCAAGTCTTAACCTAAGATGAAGAAAGAATCGGATATAGGCGAAGCTTCAACATAAAATCATAATTATTCCATATTGTTTACTTATTACTAAACTTTATACATTCCTAAATGTAAAGTGTCTGGTACGATTTCTTTTTTTTCCTTTTTTTTGGTTTAATTCACTTTAACCCCAACCCATATCGTGACCTCCCTTGAATTTCACGCTAACACAAGTTTGATTTAACGACAATATGGTTGCGCGGAGTACCAACTTATGTGAATCTCAACAACAAATTTTTCTTTTGTCATAGCCGTTGTATTGATAACTTTAAACTCGACTTCTCGACTCTACACTTCTACAGAATAATTATTATTGATTTACCTATTACTTTTCTAATCTATTTTAGACACTGTTGAAATAAAAATGAACCTTGCATTTTTCTAATGCTGCTAAAAAAAGTGAGATGTCTATATTCTAAAAAACTGACCTTCCAACATGGAGCCATTCATATTGTGTTTTTCTTCGTTGCGTACCTGATACCTAGCAATAGTTTTTCAAGGATTGATGTTTTTTCCTTTCATATTCAAAGTACAATTGTTACTTTGTAATGAAGTATCCCTCATAAATTAGTAAAGCGCAACTTCCTATTTTATATCTTATAACATAAAAAAACTATGTTTTGAAAGAGATTTCCAAGACCATTTTCAGCATTAATCTTGCCAAACATTTTTCTTTCATTTCTTCATGGATTTAACCAGTGGATTCACTGCTTTGCACATTACCTAGTTTCAAAACGCTGTATAAAATTTTTTAAACATTTCAATTTCTTTTCAAAAAGTGCTTTCTTCATGAGGGGCACGAACGTGTTTGTTCAGTGTTGCCATAGTACTCCGACCGGCATGTAATAGTATTCCCCGTCACTCTCACTCATTCTCGCGTTTTTGTCTGCGCAACACTTGCGCAGCGTGGTATTTCCTATTTTCAGTGAAATCAGTGCAATTTTTACATGCTATTGTTTTATGATTAAACATTATTGTGTAATAATTATTAATAATAATAGTTTTTATTTTTAATAATAATATAATTAAACTTGAAAACGAGTGAAAATTTTTTATATTGCTAGAGGAGGTATAATTAAAAAATTTTCAAAGGAGTGGAAAGTTGGGAGAAATTAAATGAAAATGCGTGATTATTGGTTATTCATTTCATCGTTTGTTTTAAACATTATTGTTTTATAATTAATAATAATAATAATAGTTTTATAATTAATCTATAATTATTATGAATGGAAAAGTCGATTTTTGTTATCGTATCACCCCTCTCCTATTGAACCGATTGTTATGAAATTTTGGCATTACGTTGGTATGAGTGTGGAGATGCTTCCTATACAGTTTCGCTTCAAAGGCTCTTTTACTTTGGCTGCAATTGAACTTCAAAGTTAAAAACAATGGCCTTATGGTGGGGTAATGGTTCGTTTTATTTCTCCACCACGCGTTATATAAATAAAAATTGCTAAAAACTTGGTTAGAGACTCCACTTAAAAATTCAAAATAAAAATATTATTTGTTTTTTCGATACACCTCATAATGGCGAATTACTCAAATTTTGAGAAGGGCAGGAGAAAGTTTGAATAGCTCAAATTTTTTGTTTTTATCTCTTATATAAAGGATTGAATCACGAACATCAAAGTATCCAAATTTCACTTTCTTAAGTGCATTTGGAGATGAGTTGGAGCAAAAAACGGCTTTTTAAGGAAGTTTTAAGCTATGAAATTTTTCAATCTAGAAAGATCAAACCTTGTGAGTGCAGTTTGTTGGTAAACAAAATATGACTTTTTGAATTTGGGTCAAAATGGCTTCAAAATGGCGAATCATCAGAATTTGAGTAGAGCACGAGTAGCCGCAAATTTGTAAAAATGTAATTGATATGAATTCATATGGGTCAAAATGGATCGAAAATGGCAGATTATTATCAAAATTTGAGTAGAGCTTGAGTCGCCTCTAATTTGTAAATGTAATTAATGTGAATTTATATGATTATTGGGGACAAGAATTATACTATATCCCATATTCACCTACATACATGGTGTTGAAGGGGAGAAGGAGGGGTTATCAACCTCAAAATGTGGTGACGATACATAATAGGTTGACAATTTTCCATTGAGGTGTCATATTATTAAAATGAGCTCAAGTAATCAACTTATTTTCTGTTATGATTTTAGCTTCTTACATGCAGTTGGAGAGGAGTTAGTGCAAAAAACTGCTTTCTGAGAAAGTTTATGCCTTTCAGGTCTTGAGATTTTTTTCCCTCATGCTCAACGTCAACGGGTATTCATGACATTCACTGAAACAACTTTTTTGTTTCTTCTATACTTCTTCAAAATGTCGCACCACTGAAAATTCAAAGGGGGGCTGGAAAAAGGACAAATAGCTCAAATTCTTCGTTTTTAATCTCATATGAAAAAATGTATCATAGACACCAACATATCAAAATTTCAGATTCCCAAGAGTATTTGTAGTTGAGTAAGAGCAAGAAATACCTTTTTCAGGAAACTTCGAGTCATAAAATTTCTTAGGGGTTATCGAGCTAGAATTGTAGCTAAAAATGTAGTGGTGATTCATGAAAAGCCGAACATTTTTTATGGCTTCATATGATAAAATGACCATAAGTGACTAACCTATTCTGTTTTTTCCTTCCCGAGTGAATCTCACAGACATATTGAGACCTACGAATATAGGATATTTTATATTAACATTGTCTGGATTATACATAACACTTTCAAAAGCTTTGAAATATTCATTTTGTGAAAATTTGTTTCGGTCCCTGTTCGGCGGTACCATTATATTTTAATTCGATTATAATTCCTATACTTAAAGCCGGATTCATCATTAGGAGATCTAATTTCGGAAGGGAAATTACTACAGGAAATTTTATGAATCTTCCATATCTATTTCTTTTACCTTACGTTAGTTGGACGTATGTTGATTACTTTTTGTTTGACTCTATTTCTTTCATTTTTATAAATATTTTTGATGTGAATTGAGTCATGCTACTTCATGGTTTACCTATCTATATACCTTCCTTTTTTTTTTGTCTTTGTTTAAAAAAAAAAAACAAAAGTCAATAATTATTATACTCAATTTTTCATACGATAGTATTTCCTTTGTTTTTTTGTTTTTTTTTTTTAAATAAAATTTGTTTTGTATTAACATCATGTAAATGACTGTATTTAAAGCCGCCCTTGGGCGGGTGGCTGCATCTTGTACTAAATAAATGAGCCCATGTACGACAAAAGAGAAATTTGATGTGACGATTCACAGAATTGGTACTCCTGTTAAAGGAAGCATAGCGAACATTTGAGGGGTTTAGACACGGACGTTAACTATAATATCTGGATATTTGGCTGATCGCAAAACGTTGCGGTGGTGGTGGCTTATAATTTTGTATTTTAATGCTGTTTAAAGCAACGTTGCGGTGGGCGTGGTTGATATTTCTATTTCAGAGCCGTTTTATTTACACGCAGCCAAATATCCAGATATTATAGTCAACGTCCGTGGGTTTAGAATCAAGACTAACACCTATCAAAAAATTAGTCTTGAGTAGGGATAGTTAATAACCAGTAATTTATTTTTAGGTAACTTACCTGGTAACTTACCGGTAAGTAACTGGTAATTAAAGTAATTTAAAAGTATAGAAACTTCTGAATTTCATGTGAATAAGTGGATTTTGTTGAAAGAACTTGATTTATGATCTAAAATTTCGCTAAATAGACCCAAAAACCAGTTTTTAGATTGCCAGAAGAATTTAAGAAACTCATGTAGTGGAAACTTATCGGTAAGTTACCACATTGAATTATCACCTATCTCTAGTTGTGAGAAAAGCGCAAAATGAGTTTCAAACATGATTCTGTGCTATTTTGGATACCTTAAGGTGCTTCACTAATTTTGTGTTGCACAACAAAGGAGTTTTATGCAGATGGAAAATGTGTAGGTGGGAATGAATACAGTACCATTTCAAAATTGAACTGTTAGCCAAATATCCTCAAGCAGTCTAGCACACAAATGCGGAATGAACGAGAGTGACCATTATATATTCCAAGTGCGCTACTGTGCGAAAGTCGAGTGTTGCGTTGCAGTACTTTACTGCAACACAACACGGACTTAGTGAAGCGCCTCAGGGGGTTTTCAATATTGGAATAGGTTTATAAAGACCTATAAAATCTTTTGGGAGTTTTGATTCTCAGTTTTTCATGTTCATTACATTTTATTCAGAAAAGTGTGAGTTTTGATTTTTAATTATTATTTACCAAATTTATAATGAAGAATAATTGTAAGGATTAATGGCGGGGAAAAGGAACATCAACTATGTTAGAATGGAGACCTTGAAATACTCTACCAGGAACCATCATAAAATACAAATCAATTTTTTTGGCAAGTGTTAGTTTTGATTCCAAATCCCTCACTTGTAGCGAACAAATGTCATAGCGAATGAATGTGGTGGCTTTGATAAAACGTTCATATTAATATTTCTCGTATAGCGAATGAATGTCATGGCGACCATATGTCGTAGCGAACAGTTGTCGGTAGTGATGTTTAATTACCGATAATTTGTTTTTGGGTAACTGATTGGTAACTTACCGCCTGTTACTAGTAAGTTACTGGTTATTGAAGTAATTTAAAATTATAAAAACGACCAAATTTCATGTAAATAACTAGATTTTGTTGAAAAAAATTGATTTATAATCTAAAATTCCGTCAAATAGACACAGAAACCAGTTTTTAAATTACTGGGAGAATCTAACAAATTTATCCTATGGTAACTTACTACTTTAAATTTCCAATCATCTCTAGTTGTCGACTATACCTTGAAGTCCATTAGTGTTCTTGAAGTCGGATATCATCGAGAACGCTTAGTACGACATACTGCTGTATTTTCGTGATACATTGAAACTTGGAAGTACTTAATTTATTTTAAATTTTAATCTGAAAATTTTGTTTTTATTGAATTTTTCAATTTTTTCATCTCTTGATTTTTTTTAAATCATAATTTTATTGTCATTCAAGTATATTCTGCAACGAATTTGAATGAGAAGGTATAAAAAACACAGCTTGGTTTCCTTACTATTAAAGTAGTTGGTAAATAATTAAAATCTGACTAGAAAAAAGTCGAATTTACTTTATTATTCTAATCTAAGAACCAAACATTCTAAAAGTTTAAGTATTCAAGTTAAACTTTTGTGCTATGTTTTTTCATTTCTTTACCAAATATATTTCAAGTGAAAAGAGTTTAATTATTTACTAAGTACTATTACTAATAAGAAAACCAAGCTGTGTTCTTTTTATACCTTTTCATTACAATTATTTGCAGAATATATTTCAATAACAATAAAATTAGGATTTAAAAAAAATCAAGAGATCAAAAAATTGTAAAATTTACGTATAAAAACAAAATTTTCTGATTGAAATTTAAAATAAATTTAAAGCACTCCCAATGTATCATAAAAATACAGAAGTACGTCGTACCAAGTATTTTTGATGATATCCGACTTCATCCTAAGATTTGCACTCGAAAAAGCGCAATAGCCGACTTAAGGGTCTAGTTAGTTGTTGGCCTATTTAAAACGCTTGAATAATTAAATTTTTACTTGGCGAATTAAAGTTGTAGCGATGAAAAAATGATGGAGCGATTTTTCATAGTTGAGCGTTTTAAACCAAAGTGTTCAAAACAGATGTTTAAAATATGTTTTAAACATCGAAAAAAAAAAAAAAAAAAAACATAATGAAATTTAAAACAAAATTCTGTTCAAAATGCGTTTAAAACGTTTTCTTTTTTTTTGTTTTGAATTTAAACATGTTTTTTATCCCCCTCATTAGGTGTGTTTTTAACTAAAAAACCACAGCTATTACTGCCTACCTGATTTGGGTATGGAAGGTCCGGGGAGAGTGGGGTTTTCGAATCTTTGCGTTTCAGACCATTTATAATCATCTGGCAAATGTCCAACGTTTTGGTATATTCTTCCGATGCCAAAAATTATAAGAGCTAGAGAGTTGGGATTTTCACCAGTGGAAGCCCCTGAATAACAAACACCATGTCTAGAAAAATCCAAAAAGTGGGAAAAGTGAATTAGAAAAGCTCCTAGGGCTAGTTAAAAGTTTTGAAATTTTTGGCGCGCGTTGTGTAGCGACATTTTTTGATCGCGTTGTTGTCGATATGTAGCGATAAGACTTCAAGCTGCTGAGCGGCCAACTATTCAGCGAAGCAAAATTATTATTCGTTTAATTTTTATGAGTTCAGAAAGAAGACCTCTTGATGGAATATAGAATTATTTCAGCAAAGTCAAGGTGGATGGAATAAGTTGACTTATTTGAATTTGGTCATGACTCGCGAGTGGCGTCAAGCAAACGAATGGGAATGCTTGGGTTCTCCATGCTCGTAGTGCTCAAGTGAAAAGTTCTTAATTTTTTTTTATTCAATTACGTAGTTATGATGAGGAGCATAAAAATTATAAATTTAAAACAGTTGAATACTAACACAGAAAAAAAAAAGAAAAAAAAGATTAAGAAGTGTTTGAAACTAGTTATAAACAATGTTATAAATAAGTTTTTTTTTTTTTTTTTTTTTCATGAAGGTTCTTTGTTTCAAAACGAAAAATCTGTTTTTAAACAATAAAAAACCTTTTTTTGTTGTTTAACAATCCTGCAATAAAACTGTAGTAGCGAATAAATGACGTAGATAGCGAAAAAATATCGTAGCGAATACATAACGCCCACTATAATTATAGCAAAGGAATGTCTTCGAGCTGCGTTTAAAGGTCTATTTTACATACACGATTGCATACTGGTTTGCCTGCCAAATGATCATTTTGATACAACTTTCATTCTCAAATACTACTAATCTGTTTCACTTGAAATTTGAAATGAAATGAGGGAAACTTGATCTGTGGCCTTGTATCATATTATTTTGTACCTGATTTTTTTTTTTTTTTTTTTTTTTTGTTTAATAGGTATAACTAAGTAGTTTATAACTTGACGTTTGTGCTTTTTAGGAGTTTTTTTTGCGGATATTCTAATTTGTATACCCTCTCAGGAACCTGAGGTAGGGAGCAATATGCGCCCCTTCGTTCCTTTCTCTCCTAAGCACTATTAGCCTATCAAAGTCAATAGATTTTGAAAAAATTATAATTTTGAAGCCCTAATTCTCAATAAATTTCCAATCATTAAAATATATTAGAATTTACTGTACATACAAATAATAAATACTGAACACCAATCCTACTAGTCTAGGACTTCGAAGACAACATAAGAGCTAAGTTGATAACTAAGTTACCACATTTTTTTGACTTGAAAAAAATTTGGAGCTCTAATTCAAAAAATAAATTACAGTAACTAACCGAAATTACAAAAGTTTTCTAAATAATTACTCTTCGTACGTGTAACTACTTCTTAACGGCCCAACATCAAAAGTTTCAATATCATAAACTCGGATTCTTACGTTTAGACAATGCCGAATGTATGTCCAATCCATTAGTCAACACTCAGCCAAAAATATTATTTTTCAATAATTTAATTATCATTCAAATATTATGAATTGTGAATTGGAAATTATTTTTTAATTTACATTATTTAAGTTTATGAATATATTGAGCTCCTTTCAAAAATATTTACCTACTTCGCTTTTGGTTTCAAAACAAAAAAAAAAAAAAAAAATATTTGCAAAATCGAAAAACAGACTTTTTCGCTCAGTGTTAATTTGACATACAGTAGAAAATTAAAGATTGAATATATCTTTGTAACCGATAAAATTAAGGCTACATTAATGTCTTTATACGTAATTTAACAAGTTATGAATAGAAAGGAGAAAAGACTATGAAGGGGCTCATTAGTATTATGCTTCTTCATTTGAAATACCAGGTTGTTGTTATTGTTGTTTTTTGAAAATACGTCACAACAAATATTCATTAAAAATTACTCCTGCATGTTTTGAAAGATAAAGATTCAAACATATATATAGGTTGTGAGGGACCACCTACCTAGCGTGTTTATACCACATTTGCCTTTCTCTCATTTTCTTATTTCTTTCTTCCTTTCCTTCCAGGCGATTGAAAAACACATTGCATTTAGGTGAAATTAACTAAATATAGGTTAATTATTCTCTCAATTTATGGCGCATTCTTAATCATTTAGACACTAACCAAAATACAACTGAATAATTAACTGATTATTTCACTTTTTAAAATAAACTCATATTACCCAACTCGCAACATTTATTACTTACACATGCTCACGATATTCAATTTCATATTTTCTTCATTATAAATGTTAATTATTGGCAAAAGCTCATTATGTACTTGAGAATCCCTAAGTAGAGAAAAACTAGTAAGTAATTATACTAAATAAACTACTAGTGAAGCAATAATTTTTTTTTCAACTACTGCTTCACTAGTACACAGACTTCCATAATATAATAATATAAGATGCAGCTACCCGCCCAAGGGCGGCTTTAAATACAATCATTTACATGATGTTAATACAAAACAAATTTTATTTAAAAAAAAAAAAACAAAGGAAATACTATCGTATGAAAAATTGAATATAATAATTATTGACTTTTGTTTTTTTTTTTTTTAAACAAAAACAAAAAAAAAGGAAGATATATAGATAGGTAAACCATGAAGTAGCATGACTCAATTCACATCAAAAATATTTATAAAAATGAAAGAAATAGAGTCAAACAAAAAGTAATCAACATACATCCAACTAAGGTAAAAGAAATAGATATGGAAGATTCATGAAATTTCCTGTAGTAATTTCCTTCCCGAAAAACAATTTTGCCCCAATTCCCATTCAAATTCCCTTGGGAAGGAATAATCAGAATAGGTTAGTCACTTATGCTTATTTCATCATATGAAGCCATAAAAAATGTTGTTTCACCACTGCATTTTTAGCTACATTTTTAGCTTGATAACCCCTCCTTCCCCCTCCAACATCATGTATGTAGATGAATTGGGATAAATGCACAGTTCTTATCCCTCATAATTATATGAGTTTATATTATGTAATTATATTTTTACTAATTTGAGACTCGTCAAATTACGCTCATATTTTTACAGTTTGCCATTTTGGATCCATTTCGACCCAAATTTAAGGGGTCATATGCTGTTCATCAACTAATCTTATACAAATTTTAAACTTTCTACTTTGATTTGGTAACAGGGCTGTTAACTTAAACGTATATTAGTTAAATTCAGTTAAAGTTTTAGTCTTTCAAAACAAAAATAAGAGTTAAAGTTAGCAGTTTTATTCTTTTCATGTAAAGTTTAAGTTATAGTTAAAGTTGAAGTAAACTAGTTTTAACTTAAATAAAATAAAAGTTTAGAGTTAAGGTTAAAGTTAAATTCTTCTTTATAGTTAAAAAAGTTAAAGTTAAAGTTAGTTAAAGTTTAATTCTTCTTTTAAAATAGTTGAAGAAGTTGAAGTTATAATGAAATAATGTGGTTACCTATTAATTATATCATATCCGCTTTTTATGTACGATGAAAAGATGAAATAAGACATAAGAGTTTCCAAATTCAATAAATCAAGCATTTATAAAAATATAAAATGAATTTAATTTTAAATTTCACATTTAAAATTTTAATTTTCAAAACTACTTATATTATTTCGCAATAACAAAAGATCATTAATAAATTAATAGACCCTTTGAGACTGTATCGCAAAGGACCTAAAATGAACCTCAAGTCGCTGAATGTTCGTTCAATATTGGAAAATTTGCTTGAGACTTTAACCAAAACGATTTTTTTAAAAGTTTAAGTTAATGTTTGATTCAGTTTAAAGGACTGAAAATATTAGTTAAAGTTTTATTCAGTTACATATATTGGGATTTATAGTTAAAGTTAAATTCAGTTATATTCTTAATGCGTGAAAATACGAGTCAGTTTGAGTTAAGGTTAAGAGTTTTAGTTATTGTTAACAGCCCTGTTTGGTAAGGAGATATAAACGATTTAAGAAATTTTATGATTCGAAATTTCCTGAAGAAGCAATTTTTTGCTTTTACTCACCTACAAATGCTCTTGGGAATCTGAAATTTTGATATATTGGTGTCTATGATACACAAATTTGAGCTATTTGTCCTTCTTCCAGCCCCCCTTCGAATTTTTAGTAGTCCGACATTTTGAAGAAGTATAGAAGGAACAAAAAAATTGTATTTTTACATTCTTAAGAAGAGTCTCTCACCAAATTTTCAATGAATGTCATGAATACTCGCTCACGCTAAGCATGAAAGAAAAAATCTCAAGACCTAAAAGGCTAAAACTTTCTCAGAAAGCAGTTTTTTGCACCAACTCCTCTCCAAATGCACTTAAGAAGCTAAAATCATGACAGAAAATAAGTTGGTTACTTGAGCTCATTTTAATCATATGACAACGTAATGGAAAATTGTCAACCTATTATATACCCTCACCACATTTTAACGTTGATAACCCCTCCTTCTCCCCTTCAACACCATGTATGTAGGTGAATATGGGATATAGTATAATTCTTGTCCCCAATAATCATATAAATTCACATTAATTACATTTTTACAAATTAGAGGCGACTCAAGCTCTACTCAAATTTTGATAATCCGCCATTTTGGAGCCATTTTGACCCAAATTTAAAAAGTCATATTTTGTTTACCAACAAACTGCACACACAAGGTTTGATCTTTCTAGATTGAAAAATTTCATAGCTTAAAATTTCCTCAAAAAGCCGTTTTTCGCTCCAACTCATCTCCAAATGCACTTAAGGAAGTAAAATTTGGATACTTTGATGTTCGTGATTCAATCCTTTATATAAGAGATCAAAAACAAAAAATATGAGCTATTCAACCTTTCTCCAGCTCTTCTGAGGTGTATCGAAAAAACAAAAAAAGTTTTTTCATTTTGAATTTTTAAGAGGATTCTCTAACTAAATTTTTAGCAATTTTTATGTATGCCCACTTTCGCTACGCGTAGTGGAAAAATTTTTGCTTAGCAATTTTTATTTATATAACGCGTTGTGGAAAAATAAAACGTACCATTACCCCACCATAAGGCCAATGTTTTTAACTTTGAAGTTCAATTGCAGCCAAAGTAAAAGAGCCTTTGAAGCGAAACTGTATAGGAAGCATCTCCACACTCATACCAACGTAATGCCAAAATTTCATAACAATCGGTTCAATGGAAGAGGTGTGATCCGGTAACATAAAATCGACATTTGCATTTAATAATAAAGATTAATTATAAAACTGTTATTATTAATAATCATAAAACAATAATGTTTAAGTTTAATCATAAAACAATAGCATGTAATAATTGCACTGATTTCACTGAAAATAGGAAATACAACTGCGTAAGTGTTGCGCAGATGAAAAGGCGAGAATGAGCGAGAGTGACGGTGAATAATATTATGTTCCAGTCGGAGTACTCTGACAACACTGAACAAACGCGTTCAGGCAGAAGCAGATCGGTGCAGCAGGATTAGCATATTTTCAAACTGTACCCTAAACTGGCCACTTACACTACTGGCGCGCTATCCGCTTACGTGACTTCGTGTTATAACATAAATAATCGTAATTCGTAATACAATCATATCATTATTGAATAAAAATTATAAAAAAAACTCCTGGAAAATAATGTAGTTTTTAAAAATTTCTCATGGTATGATTTTTTTATGAAAAAATCTCTTCAGGTCAGGAATGTATGAAAAGGATAAGTTGAGGACTTGAGGTGAGGAATGTAGCTTTTAGGTATATATTGTGGTAAGATTTTTCTATAAAAAAAAAAACATCTCTTGAGGTAAGGAATGTATAAAAAGGATGAATGCATTGAGGTAAGGACTTGACAAGAAATAAAAAAGTGAAAAATTGTAAAAAATTCATGTAAAAGTCAATATCTGTATGGGATTCAAACTACGGACGTACGTGCCATGCTACTACACACCGCTCCAACCACTCTGCCACGGTGATCGGTTGACCAAACCGCATTGGAAAGAATATTCAAACGCACAAAGTAATCAATCCACACACATGAATATTGTTATTACCTCATATAATTTGACCTTGGCTAGTTTGGGATACAGTTTGGAAATATGCACAGGATTAGGTGTAAAGTAATATATTGTGTAGAATCGTGTTGTAAGAGTGTACTATACTACTATAATACGCAATTTTCGCCACATGTTGCTTCGTACAACACCTCCTATAACAAGCGAGGTCCGCTGGACCTGGCAATAGGGTTTTTGCTTTTTGCTATAATGCTATTAAGGCGGTGCTTCGGAAAATGAGTAAGGAAATGTGAAAAAGTTGATATTATAATAAAGAAATGATTTGAAATTATAATATATTGTTTTAGAGGCCTTGTTTGAGGACACTTGGCATTTATTTTTCCAATTTTTTCATTTCTTTATTATAAAATCAACTTTTTTGCATTTACCAACTTATTTTCTCTTTCCGAAGCACCGCCTTGTAGCTTAACTTAAACTATTACGTAATTACGCGTAATTGCAATTTTTTACCGTTCGAAATATAATTATTATAAAATTTATGAATAATAAATTATGATACTAATGATACTACCTATCGCTAACAAAGTAAAATCAGGAAATAATATTTTACGAGAAAAATTACAATTACTTATTAACTAATGCATTTTTAAATGAAGCTGAATTTTACGCTTGAGAATGTGTTTACTACATTTTAGCAATTTCAATTTCGAATTGAAAAAGTTCATTTATTGATATAAAATTTACTGAAAATAAAATACAAAAACCAAAAAAACAATTCACAAGAACTCGATGTAAATAGCGAAGAGATTTTCATGCATGATAATATGTAGAATCTTACTCTAATAAGAATAAAGCTTCCAATTTACGAGATAATATTGATATAAATAGGTAGAGAACTAGAGGTACAACTAGATAATTATGGAAACATAACGATGAAAAAATTGAAAATAATTAATATTTTTGGATATAGTAATGAAAATGATTCCACGATAAATAAAGAAATGAGTAAAACAAAACTTTCTGCGTATATTCGTATAGTAAATAATATGGTAACCAAGATCTTGATATAATTATATACCGTGCATCCAAGCGATTCAGGTACAATCAGGACGAAAATCTCAATTTGTTGACTACATAATAAGAGTTGAACTAAAATTTATAAATCAGACGTTATTTTTAAAATTAAATTAATGAATTTTAAAACTGATAAATTCATTTCAACTGCATTAAAATTTCTTTGCATATGAAAAAATCGATTTTAAATAATTGGAAAAGAGATTTTTTCCCTGATTGCACCCAAATCACTTAGACGCACGGTGTATAAATTATGCCCGAGAACATGTTAATGTTATTTTATCCATAGGGAAATGAAATTGACGAATTAATCAATGTAGACATTGTAACAAATATTATTGAATTATGTCGTCAACCAAAACACGAAAATATGTTGAAATAATGTTTTTAAAAATAAATAAAAAAAATTTATGTGAAAAGGGGCATAACGGAACGAAAAATAAACCAATAATATTATAATTATTATAGATAATTCGATATTGTGTTAGGTTTAGGTACTACCGGTAATCCATTAGATGGTGCAATTGTTTGGTTATTTGATCTGTGCCAGAAGACTGAAAAGAATAAAAAAAAAAAAAAGTGATTGCTATAGGGTTTTTGCTGGCTAAAGCAAAAACCCTAATAAAAGGCCTGGGCGCAGAGTTATGACGTCATCACTAGGAGGCTGAAGTTGCGCGTTTTACATTGTTTCTTATGTAATTTTGCGAATTTTTTACGGCGTTCCGGGTTGCGCTAGCGCTTTAGAAAAAATTTTACCTCATAGAGGACGTTATGGAGAGTATATAAAAAAAAAATCAGACTTCTACCTATCAAAATAGCGATTTTGTTATTTTTTTCAAAAATCTGTATTTATGCATTTATAAGTCTGAATTTTTTTTCACATACTCCCTATCATCTCCTTTCTACGGTAAAATTTTTTCCAAATCGCTAGCGTCGCCTGGAGCGCCGTAAAAAATTCGCAAAGTTACATAAGAAACAACGCAAAACGCGCAACTTCAGCCTCCTAAGCGTGACGTCACAACACCTGCGCCTTGCCTGTGCCCAGGCGTTTTATTATAAGAGGTGTTGCTTCGTAGCTCGTAGTTGTGCGCTTGGTGATAAGGTTTGATATGCTGGTGGTATTGCGTTCGAATCCACCTTCGTGCGGTACTTTTTTGAATGATATTTCTGTCAATTTTTTTTTGAATTTTTTTTTGAATTTTTTTTTTTTAGATATTTATTTCTACAATTTTTACATCAATATTTATTCCATTATTCGAACCTTCAGGCTCGGAACTTTCAGACTTACATTCCTTACCTCAAAGTTGGGTTGGATTAGTTTGTCTCACGACTGTTGGGAGGGGGGTGGGGATACTTGACCTCATTCGTGCCTTCAGACATTTTTCGTTTTAAAACAAAAAACCTCCATGAAAAAAAGAACGTGTTTAAAACATTGTTTAAAACTAGTTTTAAACAGTTTTAAATCTTTTTTTTATATATATATATATAAATAAGTATTCAACTATTATAAATTTATAATGTTTATGCTCCTCACCATAACTTCATAACTGAGTAAGAAAAAATTACGAACCATAATTATTTAATTTTCACTTGAGCACTACAAGCATGGAGAAGCCAGCAAGCATTCCCATTCGTTTAATAATATTATCGTCTAACACCTGTCGCGAGTCTGGACCAAATTCAAATAAGTCAACTTATTCTATTCCATAAAAATTAAATTCAAAAATTCGCATTTAGCCATATACCCTTGATGACTTTCACTTCTAAAGTTCTCCAAAGTTCAAAACTTTTGAAAATGGAAATTTGAAAAAAAAATTAGAAAACTAGAAGATGCCATTGCAGATAGAAAATTCTTCGTCTTCAGCGTTTACTTGTATTTTGTTAGTTGAATACCTAAATTTAAAGAAAAAATGGGGAAAATAAAAAACATATTTAAAACAAAAAAATCTTTTTAAATACATTTTGAACAGAATTTTGTTTTATATTTCTTTTTTTTTTTTCTTAGTGTTTAAAACATGTTCTAAACACTTTGGTTTAAAACGCTCAACCCTGCGCAATACCTCCTCTCACCGATCAGATTACACCGCCGCAACGTCTATATAGCAATTTTTGCAACTTTGAAGCTCGATTGCGGCGAAAGTAATCGAGCTTTCAAAACCAAACTTCGTAGGAACCATCTTCGTGCAAGTACAAATGTACTGTAAAATTTTCATCGCAATCGGTTCGCTAGAAGACGCTTGATGCGACCACAAAAAACGACGCTGTTCCTTTATAATACAGACTAGACCAATACCTATGTATACTTCAAAAATAATGCCAGTTAACACTGTAAGTACCATTAGTCGATGGGTACAACAAAAACAAAAATCAAGTGATAACCTGTGATAACGCGGTGATAAGGTAATTTTAGAAAAAATTCACAATTATACTTGGCTGTATAGAATTTTTTCCAAAAATTTCCCAATATTAGCGTATATATTACATGTAAAATACAATAAATGTCATTGTAGTGGTTCATTAGTCACCATAATATCGATTGACATGACAAAAACATACACTAGCACAAGCGCACTAACTGTTATATACGAGGCTTCGATTTTATCAATTAATTTTGATATGAGATATGGGTCTAGTATTCATATATGGAAGTCTGAGCACTAGTAACCACTTCACTAATACGCGCTTGAAAATTACGGTTGACTTCGTTAGTACCAAAAAACTAGTGAGTAGTTAAACAAATAACTACCAATGAAGTAATATATTGATACTACTTCACTACTTCGCCAGTACCTACTTGAAAATTGCAGTAGACGTACCTATGTATAATCAAAGGCGTGCAGTCAGAACTTTACCGCTTGGAGCGGGGTGGTGTCGGAGGTAATGGCAGTGATCAGGCTTTAAGTCATTAAAATTTTGAGCGGAAAATTGTGTAAGATTTTCGTCTAATGAATATCCTCGAGGTTTTTTTTCAGATTTTTAATACTAATCGAAATTAAGTTTTACTCAAATTTTGAGGTGAAATGAAGGAAGCATGTGAGACTCAAAATTCATGATGTTGATTTCATATGATTGAATAAGTCAAGACGCCAACATCTTCTACTTTGAGCCTTCTGAGTTCATTTTGAGGTGAGTTAGATAGAATTACAGATTTTTTGAAAGTATTTTTGTGTTATAAGAGTGCAGTGAGGGTGAGCGAAGAGTGAAAAAATGGATTATTTGACGAACTGAGCAACAGTCAGTAAACTATTGGGATTTCAGCTTTTCAAATGTGCACTGAGGGGAGAGGGGGCCAATAATATTTGATTATTTAGTGAAATTTGAGAGTGCGAATAGTGGAGTATCCAAAACATGTGGTAGATATGAATGAAAACCACTGAAAATTTGGTGAGTGTATTATGAAATAGGTATTCAGAGGGCAATTTTTCAGATTTTTGATACAACCCGAAATGAAGTTTTACTCAAATTTTTTAGGCTAGCTGGAGGAAGCGTATGAAGCTCGGGTATTACCATGTTAATACTATATGATTGAATAAATTTTAGATAGCGACATCTCCAAATTTCAACCTTCCTAGTATATATATTGAGGAAAATTAGAGCAAAAAACGAATTTTGAGGTGATTTACAAGTTGTGAAACTTCTTGACTCTCCGTATCTTATCACCAGATCAATTTGGAAAGGTCAAGCTTCGTATGAGACATTAGTTGGTGAATATCATATGAACCTTCAAAGGGTACCTACGTACCCTATACCCAAATAATGGGTAATTTTGGCCCAGGCGCTTTTTGGCTTCTATACCCCTCAGATGGTGTGCCTAGACTCGAAAAAATTTTTCACAAAGTTTTGGACCTCTACCCTCCCTCATTTCCATTCCAAACTTATTTTACTGTCGTTTTTTCACGAATTTTTCATTTTTGGTTCAGAATGATGCAAATTTTTTGTTCTTTGGCACATAGATAGGTATTACAGTGGTGTATCTAAGATAAAATTTTGAGTGAGGGAAAGGGCTGAATGTTGCGCTACTCTTGAAAGAGGTGTATTCAAATTTTTTTTAATTTTAAAATGAAAAATGAAATTATTAGCGTTTGAAAAGTGCAAAAAATCGATTATATGATACGTTTTTCGTATTTGGCAGTCCGCGGCACTTCGAAGTTCCAAAACGGAATACATAAGGTAAATTTACATGAAAAAATAATCTTTAGAATATTTTAAGAAAATTGGTCGTTTTTCGCTTATTAACGTATTTTTTACAGTTGAAAATTTCAAATGGCCAAAACCTTATGAAGGAGTGAATCAAAATTGTTCAAAATTTCATCTTAAATACACTATTACAATACCCACCTATGTGCTGGAGAACAAAAAGTCTCCATCATTCTGAACCAAAATGAAAAATTCGTGAAAAAACGGCAATAAAATAGGTGTGAAACGGAAATGGAGGGGGTAGGGGTCCAAAACTTTGTGAAAAATTTTTTCTAGTTCAGGCACACCATCTGAGGGGTATAGGAGCAAAAAAGCACTTGGGACCAAAATCCCCCTTTATTCGGGTATACCTTTTGTACCAAAAAGGATTCAAAATGCAGATGACCAAAATTTGAGGAAGATTTGAGGAGCCTCATATAACTCAAAGTTAGCAGATGTGCACTCATACGTATAATTACTAGTGATGAGGGATACGTTTTATGCTAATTTCAGATTGAACGGGAGAGGAGGAGGGTATATTCTCCTGAAAATGCAGTGGCAATGAATGGAAGTTGAAGAATATTTTGATTATGATGTAATATGATGAGGTAAGACTCACTAACTAAAATGGTTAAATTTCAGGTTCCCAAGCGTATAGTGAAAGGAGAAAGAGGGAAAAACTAATTCAAGAATGTAATACATTATGTATCATGGTTAGGCCTCCTGAAAAATATCAACAGAAATCACTGAAAATTTCGAATTCATTGTCCAGTGAAGATTTTGAAGTCCTATTTTTCAGAATTTGATGAGTTGCGATGGAGTTCACACTCGAGGCTCAAATTTGTTATCGTGATGTTATATCATAGAAAATGAATCAAGTACATTAACATATAAACGTTTAAATCTCCTAAGTTTACTTTTATGTTAGTAAGAGCGAATAAATGGATTTCTCAGTATGTTTCGAGCAACAAAATGGAATGAATCGTCTATATCTCTCTTTCACATATAGGTAGAAATTTGAAACTTTGTACGTAAATTCAATGCACGACTAAAATTATACGTTATGCGAATCCGAAATGTCATATCATGGCAGCACTACTTCACTGAAAATTCATTTATCTAGAATTCATTCTAGCCACATTAACTTAGACAACAATGAAAATGAATTTAAAATTTCAACAATTACCTACATCTTTTGTAAAAAAATAATAAAAATTTAAGATTCTTATCTCAAACGGATATCACTCATATTTTGAAAAATTTTTATCGGAATATTTAATTGTTTTGCGTATTCGAATTTCTTAGCTATCGAAGCTTCAAATATTTGATTCGCTTCGAATATTCGATTTGATATCGAATTTCAAAATGGCTTATAATCGAATATTATTCGAATCGAACACTTTTTCAGAAATCGAATTTTCGATTTTTTGGTTTTAAAGTTGACACCACTACTAAAATATGACTACTCAAATTCAGTTAAAAATGGATTCAAAATTAGAGATGAGCAAAATTTCAGGTTATCTCAAAAGAAATAGGGGATGAATTGAAACCGATGGAAAGTCGAACAAGGCATTGTCTAATGAAGATATAGAAAATCTGTTTTCAGGCTTTTAAATTGACTCAAAATGGAGTTTTACGCAGATTTTTAGTTATGATGGAAATTTTTCATTAACATTAAATTTTTGTGCTAATTAAAAACTCAGATCTAAGAATGTAGCATGGATGGATTTTTTTTGCATAGTATTCAGGTGAGTAGGTATATACACTTGTTTTATCATTTTGATTTTTGGGTCTTGCAACGAATCGGATTTTATGGCATGAAAAGCGACATAATTTGTCTTGATTTAATCTTATATATTGTTCCACGATTTTCAAAAACTGCATAACTCTCAATGCAAGCATTCAAGATCGAACGTATCCTGAATGTGCCATGAAAAGAAGTCGGGCAAAACGTTCAACTATAAATCTTCTCCGATGTTTGTAAATGAGAGAAAATCTTCAGATTAAATCTAACTCGCTGTTACATCACATTTTGGTTTGTTACTACATACATGTATATTTTTTATGTGCCAACGAGAAAAATAAATTAATAAATTAATTTTAAAATATGTAAATGAAATTGATTAGCTTCGTCTGAGGCCCACACGGCTATTGCTCATTTTTCGACCGGTAAATGCGCTACTGCTGAATGGAATTAAACAAAACAGAACAGAGCAATCGTTTTGTTCATCAGCCCTGTAGTTTACTCACTACGATGATTTAGGTCCAAACCTCTATTTAAAGTGCTTGGAATCCATTAAACTTATCACCAATGATGGTCCGTGATAATAAATCACTAAATACATATAAATTATACATACATTGTGAAGTAAATTTCAAACAAAATGTTCATTAATTTATATAGCGGATTGTTTGCACTTACTAGCTTATAATCGACACATATAGAACATTGATAATAGAGAATTTTTCGTGATTAAAAATTTGAAAAATTCTTAGGAAAAATCTATCTTGTTTGTTATCAGCAATTATTATAATAATATGCGCGCTTCGATTTGAGTTTTATGAATTGCGAAATTTTGGTACATTTTAATCACATCTACAGCCTTTTAAACTCAATTAATCAATCTGAAAGTTCGTATAAATATTAATTATAGCATAAAAAAATGCCTTTCACATAAAACTAAACAGTTCGAATAATCTGTGTCTATTGAGAAGAGTTACAAATTCCATCATTTCATCAAAACTTAAATATTTAGCAGGTCCTTACATCTAGTTTAATTAACGGTTTGAGCTAAAATTTCGCATATAAGTATATTAAGTTGTTGCCATAAAAGATTTCTATGGACACTTTGACCCTTTTTTCAAAATTTTGGAGCCCCAAATTTGGGGGTTAAGGAACTTTCTTGAACATTTTTGAAATTTTATGGTTTCACTTTTTTCTACACATCAAAACAAAGCTGTATTTCGAATTTCAGCCAAATCGGTTCAGTAGTTCTCTTATAATACCTACTGTCTGTAGAAAGTGAAGAAAATATTGTCCAAATAACGAAAATATGGCATCTCGTATCTTCGTCATTTTCAATCATAGATATCTCATAACCCCTTAAATTTGACTCAAAAGTGGCACTGTAAAATCAGAAATCGTTAAATTTTACTTTTTTTTTAAAATAAGCAGTACATTCTTTGTGCTGTAGTTATCCAAGTATTTGTGTAGATTTTCAACGGTTTTCGAGCATATTTGGAGGAGTGAGTGAAGAAAAATCAAAATTTCTGAATATTTTCTTCCTTTCAGTTTTTGAATTTTTTTTAATCAACGCGTTGAAAATAACAACAATAAAAATGTATAAAAATTTCAAAAAGAATGGACCCAAAATAAGGCGCGTTGTTAAACATTTTCGTTGCGCTCGCATTTCAGTAAGCGTGAGATACAAGAGGCAAACATGTTCGACTTCGAATACTCGCGTCGATATGCTATAATAATGTTCAAACCCGTTAAAAAGGGTTTCAGTTACGTGATTTGTTTTTTTTTGTTTTTTTTTTTTTTAATATATGGACTACTTCTCAAATAAGGATCCGAAAAAAAAATTACATTCGCTTTAGTAGTTTTACAACAGGAAAAAAATGGATATTATTTTTCATATTAGCAATTGTGATGAGTTTAAGAGCCGAAAATCGGAATCTCGGTGCACATTTTTGCAAAGTATAGACGCATGTATTAGCACAAGGGTCAGTCTTTTAATGGTTTTTTGACTGATGACTGCAGAATTTTTCCTCAGCATGCCAGTTGATTGTCATCATAACCACCTACAGCTTTTTTTAATTTGAGTGAAATCCCCCACTTATAAAGAGGCTAATTACTCATGAACATGATGATTGAGAGTAATTAAAATTTTCCCACATCATTTCTGTGCATCCTCATCAAAAAAAAAAAAAAAAAACAATTAATTAAAATTAATTCAGAGGTGAAAAAACTTAAAAATCTGTATTAAATCCACGTTAAACAAAAAATGTGTGTTTCTGAATTTTAAAAAAATGCTTATTTCATGGAATTAATGATTGTTACATTACAAAGTGAAAAGAGTTGATACGAAACGAGCGAACGAAGCGAGTGAGCAATCTAGAAATTAAAGGGAACGAGCGGAGCGGGTAGCGCGAAACGCTGCTAGTATATATATTAGAGTGGCCCTTATTTTCAAAATCCGAAATTTTTGAAAGCTACCCTATAAACTTGTTACCTCTTATGTGAAAATAATTCCCTGAAAATTTTGACCAAATTGGTCAACATTAATCCGTGCGGCAAACGTGTTGAAATATTGATAACTGTAGTAGCACGTCGCATCACTGCTATCCCAGACAAGTCATGCGATGTGATTGGTAGGTAATTCTGTAAGAGATATAGAATGCTAATAGTTGCACTTGCATATACCCAAATAGGTGCGTTTACTAATTTGTATAGCGTATACTCATTTCATTTCGTGAAAACTCACGTGGTAAAATGATACTTTTTTCTCTCAAATTATTGGTAGTAAATTACCTCTGAAAAAACAAGCATTGAAAGTTTTATTTTTTAATTTAAGAGTGGTAAAATTGAATTTGCAAGAACGATTGGTGAAACTAAGGTGTTTTAGGAAAAGGCAAGAATTCCTGTTCAGAGTGAAAAAAATTATGAGCTAAAATTGAAATGATTGTACAAAGAATAACGAAATATTCAAAAATGTTCTGGTCGCCCAATATAAAATTAACAACTCAGCTAAAAAGTCATCGACACAACTAAACAAAGAGAGTAAATTTATTAATGAACTTGACAATCTTTTTGACATTGCTGGGAGAAATGCTTCAACACCGATGAAAAACAAAGAGGACATTCAATTTTTGAAAAAACAAAGGAAATAATAACGAGCTGGTTATATGTACGAGATAGACAAAAAATTTAACTAACGAGGAAGAGAGAACATTTCACAGATTTTAAAATGCGGAAGATTATAAAAAAAGAAAGTCCTAATGTTCACTATTTAAAAGATTTCAAGATGCGTGGACAAATATCGATAAAAAAAAATTCCAACCGGGTATTAAAGAACCAAATGTAGCCAAAATTTTCAATGAAGATAAATCTGTCTTAATCGAATTTTTGAAAAACTTGAAAAAAGTTATATGAAATGATACAAAAGAATTCGTTGAATAGTACCCAATACTGCATTGTCTAAACTCATCAACACAAAAACATTTTTTACTAAGTTTGATCCAAGTTGTTCTTTTTTACTCGATGCTGCATCTACATGGAATGCAAATAGCAAGCAACAACAAAGCAATGGAAAAGCTAATGGAAAAGCTAAAGGTGGTGAATAACGCAGATGATAAAGGCGTGCAGTTATTGGACGAATATAATAATAAACTTTGCATTAATGAAGATCAGAAACATTATATTTTGCAGATTGTCTCCAATTATTGTAAAAAATTTGTTTTTCAAATTTCAATAAAACTGAATATTGTTTCATATATTCTGAAATTAAAATTATTTTAATACGCTATACTCACATTACAATTATATGGAAGTGTACCATGACAATACCGCCGCACAACAGACTCCATCGCGTAGTTCACTCGAGGTAACAATGACACGACACGCTGCTATCATCATCAACGCTTCAACACGTTTGCGGCACGGGTTAATATTAATCAATTTGGTCAAAATTTTCATGAAATTATTTTTTCATAGTTGGTGACAATTTCAAGGGATCGCGCCTTAAAAAATCCTTCGCCAAAAAAATCACAAGTATAAATAAGGGACACTCTAATATATATACAGTGTTCGGTAGGTCTGTTTTGCATTTCATTTACAGGTGGCGCGTGGTTATTCTTATTTGAGTTTTTTTGCAGACTACTAGTCTACATGATTTAGAATTTTTTCATTCATTGTAGCACAAGTCCGCAGTTCTAAACTTTCAGTTAATAATTTCAAAAATATAATGATACTCTGATAATTTACCATAAAAAAACATACTAAAAATATCCCACAAAATCTTAGGTTTTACTTATTTATTTTCACATAGTAAAGTTGTTTTAAAAAAATTAGAAGTAAGTGAACATCAAAATATTCTTTTCGGTCCATACGCCATGAGTTTCGAAGTGACAAGAAGAGGAGTCTTGAAGGAGCGAGAGGCCAGCAAAGCAGCTTTTCGCTCCTGACTACTTTATGATTATAGCAATCTAAAGAGAATTGTACAAGCGAAAGCTCGAAAATTTAGGTAGGCAGACACACAAGTGACTGAACACCTATCTGCATTTTCGGGAAATAATATTGGGGAAATAACATCAGGTACCTTTCAATTATAAGAAAAACGAAAAACTGAGTTGTTGATTCACTCAGTATTTAAAATGTGTGGATAAAATTTTACAACGTACTTATTTTCTCATTAAACTTTTCATGAAAAATCATCTAACACAAATTATATCAGTTTCACTTTAAGGGTATATTTTACATACACGATTGCATACTGGTTTGCCTGCCAAATGATCATTTCTGTGCAACTTTGATTCTCAAATACTACTTATCGATTTCACTTGAAATTTGAAATATACGCTGTTGATAAGAATTTAAGAAACTTCACAGAAGTTTTTTTTGATCAATTGATGACTTGTTGAAAAAAACGCGGTTGAAAATTACTATGTACCCATATCAAACAATTTTCCTTGTGTCATTTTTATCGAATATTTGATGAGAAAATTAATAAATCGATAAGCTTCAAAAATTCTCGCATATACGTATTCCGTTGCATTTTTGTAGAATAATAAACTGGATAACAAAATAATTACATAATGGTTTTCTATTGTATATAAGTTAGACTAGCACACCTACACCAGTATGAATACTCGAATGCTCATAGACTTTCACCTCATTACAAAACACGAAAACATGATTCATTTACTCGTAATACATTACGCACCGACTTCCGAGTAGGTATACAATATATCATGTTGTAAAATATAAAATTGAGATGAAAGGGGCAAGAAATATTTTCCATGTTTTTATTTTATTAAACATAACAAACAAAAAAAATTGATGCATGTTTTTTTGTTGAGTTTTTAACATGAAAACGAAAGCTATTATAGTCTACTTGATTTGAGAAGGGAAGGTCGTGTGAGGGTGGGGTCTTCAAATCTTTGCGTTTCATACCATTTGTAATCATCTGGAAAATGTCCAACTTTGTGTTAGATATAAATACATATATTTTTCCCTCCACGCATAGCGCCGACAGGTATTTATGAAATTTGTTCAAAACTTAGTGAAGAACTCTTCTTAGAAATCTAACAAAACCACTTTTTTGTTTTTTCGAAAAAATTCAAAATGGTGCATCACTCAAACTTTAAGGAAGGCTGAAAAAGAGGCAAATAGTTCAAAATTTTTAGTTTTGATCTCATATGAAAGAGTGAGTCACAGACACAAACATACCTAAATTTCAGTTTCCTATATGTATTTTGAGGGGAATTGGAGCAAAAAACGACTTTTTGAGAGGAAATCACCATAAGAAATTTCATGAATCATCCATATCTCATCACCAAATCGGCCTAGAAAGGTCAAACTTCATGTGTAGGATTAATTAGTAACCAGAAAATGACCTCTTCAATTTGAGTAAAAATGGATCCAAAATGGCGGATCATAAAGATTTGAAGATAATTTGAGGATTCTCAAATTGTTATAATTTGAGAAGTATGTGTTCATATGATTATTTCATGGTAAAAAATACCACGTTTGTTCCAAATTCAACTTCTTAAGCGTTTTTTGTTTTTGTTTTTGTTTTTTTTTTTTTTTGTTTCCAGTTAATTTTTTTTTCATGCTGGTTATCACTGCATAGCATACAGTATTATGGAAATTCGATGTCCTATTGTCAAGATTGTTAGAATAATTATCACGTGTTGATAAACTTCATTTTTAATCCTATAGTCTTGGATCATCATCATTTTTAAATGAAGAACCACATTAGTGAAGGGAAAGGTCGAACTTTTTAACCAAGTTTTTAACTTAAACACAATATTTAGCTATTACAGACTACCTGATCAGCGAAGGGGAGGCCAAAGGAAGGTTGGGTATTCAAATCTTTGCCTTTTAGACCGTCCCAATTCTTAGTATAAGTGTATATATAATAATATGTATGGGCGACTTTACATGTGCATTTTACAGTCCATCTAGAGGACTTAGGCTAATAGCTTTCTGGTATGTCTTATCATCATTTTCAGTTAAGAAAACCGTGAAGACCTAATATTATATGGTTAGAAAATTGAAATTAAAGTGAATGTCGTTTTTGTATCTCTTTTCACCGCACGAAGTGATACACACAGAATACACGCAGAAATAGTATACTTCACAACTAGCGAGAAAAAAGTGATTCTTGACGAGTGTGAGATTTGTTACCCGAGCAAAGCGAGGGTGATAAGTCACACGAGTGTAGAATCAATTTCTTCCGAGTAGTGAACGAAATTTTTCTTAAATGCGGGAGAAAATCGCTCGTTTGAGACCCGAGTGATTAGCGAGCGGGAGGTAAAGTAGCCCTTTCCTCCCGCAAGTATGAAAACAATTTTTATATACTTGCGTTGAAGGGGACTAACATTTTTGTATTAATCATGGCTCAGAGTGTTGGTAGATGACGTACTAGCACCTCGACCAACAGCAGCATATAGCTCATTATGCCGCTTCTTCAACAGCTGTAGCTTATGTGGGCTTGAGTTGAAATACACTTGCATTTACTTTCATAACTTCCTTATCATTGAAATTCCAACCATGATGGTCATTATAGGTATACAATCATGTTTTTTAGTTCCTTACAAATAAAACGGAAACAAATTATTAATTGAAATAAGAAAAAAATATATGTTAAAAAAAGTTGTTAAGAAAAATTATCAATTCCTCAAAGGAATATTCCTTTCTCAAAATAAATTAATTGGAAGAGCTGTAAAATCACAAAAAATACAAAACATTATCGTCCATGCGTCAAAAAACTTGCCAATATCTACGAAAATTTATTCAAAATATTACTATTGTCCGTCCAAAATAGCATGAGCTAAATTGTAGAAAATGCATCGCTGAAAGCCTCCAAACTAGATTTTGTTTACTCTCATTCTTTTTTTATTTAAAATAACAAACACGATCAAACATGATATCAGAAAAAAAATAATATTTTTTTTTTTGTTGTTTAAATAATAACTATTAATTTCTGTCAACTCTCAAAATTAAAATCTATTCGTTATCTTATTCTCAATCATTATCATCTTATTCTTTTGGTTTAATAATATTTTGGGAAACCAAAAAAATTTGAAAATTCTTTTGGCTTTTCCCTTACGCAACTGACACAATTTAACTCATGCTATTTTGGACAGACAATAATTTATTGCGAAAATAGGAGACTTTTCGCCATTAGTTTTCGCTTATCTATTTGCTTTCCAAGTCTCTGAAATATAGCCCTCAGAAACGCACACATAATAATTTGCAAGAAATTCTGCTATAAGACTTGAAGATGAAGATGTTGCAAATGCTGACAAATCAGTCTATCGGTTACCTTTTCACGAGCCTGGCTGCCTACATTATGCACAGAATTTACTCTACTCGTTACGTATTACCATAGTCTAGTTGCGAGCGCTGTAAATCAGACTACTAACGACCTCGGTTCGAATCGCAGAAGCGTAAAGCTTTGTAGCTTTTCTCCTATTAGGAACGAATTTTGTTTCTCTCAAGAATCCAATAAGCGAATAATATATTCAACGAACCAATCAGCGAACATTATTTACAGAAACCAGAAACGAGATAACGTTGGGAACAATATATTTTTGTTTTTCAGTTACCTATTTAGTAAGTATGAAATGATTACATTTTTATTATTAAAAGCAGTAAACTGTATTATTTTTTCTGAACATTTATTCAAATAACAAAAATTTGAGTTTATTATTATTTAAAATAATTTTAGTGTAGAAGTTGATTAGTGGTTACTCTAAAAAATCTCTGTTGCCGAGTATAAACCTCATAGCTTGTTTAAATTGTTGTTAGTATAAGGTAATTACTAAATTATTTTTATGTACTAAAATGTTACTGAAATATGGAAGTATATGATAAAATCTTACTGTTAGATAACGCATTTTCCAATCATGGATCTACTTTATCTGCGCGACTTTTAAATTCGCGGAAGATGATTGAAGAATTCGGTTTTGTTTGATTTTATGAAAATAATGGATATAACTGCCTTTTTTATATCTTTTTCTTCCTTTTTTCAACACTCGCGAAATATCAATAAAAATAAATAATAGGTAATATAGTTGAACGAATTAACAATTATTATTGGTAACTTGAATTTTAAAAAGCAAGAAGAAAATATTGAAATTAGATATTAAAAATTTGAAAGCAAAGCAAGAATGAAAAATTATTTTAAAATCATTTAATCACTGTTGACGTTCACTATCACACGATATGTTTCATTCAAACGCACAAAATGAAACGTTATTCTTACAAAGGCATATTAACTACCTCTAAATAATTTCAAAAAGTTTTTCCACTTGTTTATTGTTTATTTACATCACAAAATTACGCGTAGCACGAGCTCGTAAGTCACAATGAACTTCAGGATACGCTCCAAAGAACTTTGTTTTATAGTTTTCAATATTTACCACCACTCTATCAAGGCCGTACTGACGGTACGTTTGATGACTTAGCTGAAGAGAATTACGATAGGGATAAAGATATGATCTCGGAGTTGCTGTTGTCGTAATCGCTTTCTTCGCAACCAGGAGAAATGCTACACACAACGCGCTCCTTTACCCACACTCATCAACATGTATGGTGAATGTATCTGTACGCACAATCAACAACATTTACTTTAAACCTGATTCCGTACAGGTGGCTGTAAGTATTACTTTTCACGTTTCAATGAAATCGGAAGTTGCGGGTTCACTTCAAGATTTACTTTCATTAATTCCTTTTGCTCTACTTCCAAGAATGTTATATAAACACGTTGATAATGTTTTCGTATGTTTTTCTTTGTTTTTGTGCAATAAATAAGTACCTACTACCTACCCATAGGTTTGCGCTCTGGTGAGGGTCAATATGTTACCCAGAACTAGCCGTACCACACATGATTATTGGATGAACTGAAATTGAAATTGAAATTTAATTTTTATGTAGATACATATTACCTGTCACTTTAATTTATAAATTAATTTATAGAACTAGTATTCGTGTTTATTTTTTCACTGCTGCGGATTTTGAAGCGTTATTTTCAAACATACGGCTTTATAAGAGGATATTAAGACGATATAAAAAATTACAACTAACCCCACACACGAAGTTTGACCTTTCTAAGTTGATTTAGTGAGAGGTATGGAAGATTCGAGAAATTTTATAACTCAAAACTTGCTCAAAAAACCGTTTTTAACTCGAACTCCCTTCAAAATACACTTAGGAAGCTGAAATTTATATATGTTGGTGTCTGTGACTCACTCCTTCATATGAGATGAAAACTAAAAATTTTGAGCTATTTGCTCCTTCTCCAGCCCCCCTTAAAATTTGAGTGATGCGCCATTTTTAATTTATTTGAAAAAAACAAAAAAATGATTATGTTAGATTTTTAAAAAAGTCTCTCACCAAGTTTCAAGCGAATTTTATGAACACCCGCTGGTGCTACGTGTGAGGAGAAAAAATATAGATAGATAGATAACTGGAGCTTTTCACCCCAGCAACCACCGCTATTCCTAGTTTATGCGTAGAAGCCCATATCACATTCTTCTGTTTCTCCAGAGTCGCCTTAGCACTTAAATATCTAACGAAACACAGACTGATAACAAAATACTCAAATTTATATAAAAAGCAAGAAAACTTTTCAAAATCTCTCCCCATTCGATACGAAGAAGATACGCAACATTTAAACATCCTACACACTGAGAGCCAGCGTGAATTTAAAACAAAATTGAAAATCTCATCCTATCAACATGATAAACGGAGTGAGAGACCTTATAATGAAATTCTAAATTATTTCCAAATTATTTCTGACTATATCTACCATCATCAAGTGGAACACAACTTACCACAAAACAAAACAAATCAGGTAGGCTGTAATAGCTATCGTTTTGTTAAAAACTCAGCTAAAAAAATAAAAATAAAAACAAATAGAAGGTACTACCAGAGTATCTTAAAAGCGGACTTCACCTAATTATATCATTTTAAAGAAAATTATTCGAATAATTAATTTTTTTACATAAATAAATTTTCTAAAATTTGAAAGTTCCACCAACTCCTATATCCTAAATTTTATCAAGCATCATACAAAACATGACCTCACGTAATTTATCTTTTTATAATCTAAAACTTGGAATCGTGTGAGATCAAGTCATTTTATGTTTGAACATCTCTAAAAAACAAAAATTTCACACGGTTTCTTAAAAAAACATGACTTCATGTTAAATTATACTTCCACACGGTCGACATGCTTTCGAGGATGACCAACTCTTCTTCTTATTCATCTTCTCCAGTTCGGAGGTTGACTATACTCATTTTTAAAACTCATGTTTTAAATTGTAAATTAAAATTATATGACGTCACATTATCTCATGTTCATTCCACTTCAGAAATCAATAAACTCTAAAGATCTACTCATTCTACCACTACCCAAAATTTCGAGTCAATCTGCCAAGTTTTACTCTAGTAATAGGTAGAGAACGAGCGCCACAGTAGACTGGATTGACAAAAACCCGCGCATCATCTTTCATTTTAAAAGTATGGGTACAAATAAATTGAAATACGAAATTTCTAGATCAATTTTTAACGTAGAATTCAATTTCTTATTTAGCTTCCAACCTTAGGCCCCTAGGGAGGGGGTACTAAACCCAAACTTCCAAGTAATGGATAAAAATCATGATGGTTGTCAAAATATAAGTTTTTAGTGCTCAGAAACATAAATTTCATCGCATTTTCACTTCCTTACCCTTAAGGGGAGTGGTGCCCATTTTAAATTTTCAAAGAATGCATAAAAATCATGATGGGTGTCAAAATATAAGTTTTTAGTGCTCAGAAACACAAATTTGATCTCATTTTTACTTTCTGACCCATGGACGGGCTAGTGGTGGCCAACTCAAATTCTCAAAAAATGCATAAAAATTATGTTGGGTGTCAAAATATAGGTTTTTAGTCCTCAGAAATCCTAATGAAAAAAATGCATATACACCAGGTGACTACTTAATTCGAGCACTTGAGCCAAAAAATTAGCTAAAAATTGAATAAATCAAATACATATGTGTGTCTTTGATTAAGAGAAAGCATATATCTAAATTTTGTATTTCACAGATGGACGCTTTTAAGCATTAAATAAATTTTATTTATTCCACTTATTCTTGCTTATCTCTCTATATATTAAAATCAAAATGAAATCGGTTTTGAGATGCGCGCGCATCCTTATTTTGAATAGCAGGTATAAAAAGTATGTAAAGGATAGCACGTATACAATGGAAAGAAAGGTTGTAAATTTTAATAAAAGCCTTGTACATGCACAAGGGTAAGTCATAAAATTGTTTTGAGTAGCAGGTATAAAAAGTACAAAGGATAGTAGGTATACAAAAGGGAAAAAAGGTGATAAACCTCAATAAAAGCTTTGTACATAGGCAAGAGTAAGGGTAAAGTTATAAAATTGTTTAAAATGGCAGATATACGAAGGCATAATGGGGGGAGCCCATCCTAATAGGAAGAATTCTTGGTGGGGGGTAACAAATAAGAATAAATTGGGTTTTGCAGTTTGTAATGTAGCAGTACTTGTCTAATAAAATAACTTTCTTTCTTTATTTAATCTTTATTGCGAGCCCCAAAGGGGCGAGGAGGTACTAGTATTACTGAAATTCATAATTTATTTCAACGAATGAAAAATGTATACAGACCGAAATATGGAATACGAGATCTCAAGGAAGGAAATAGTTATGAAAATTTTGAAAATCTGTAGGAGAGGTGTTTTACTATTACTAGAAATTCAAGAATTCATCAAAATTATCGTTCAAAATTCACTGAACTTATCAAAAAAAAAGTAAAAACGAAATTTTTAGTTAATGCACCATTTGATTCTTTATTAATCTTGTACATTAATACCTCCTTGAAAATTCCTCCCTAACTGCAACCTTAATTCAGTGTTGCCAACCCAAATGGAAAAAAATCCCCGAATTTGGCGAAAAAAAATCTCAGGTAAGGGAAAAAATCCCAGATCGTGTTTTTAAAATATGAACGACCTTTTTTTTTTTTTTTTTGCCAAGTATATATTCATTAAAATTGAAATTATAATTGAAAAATTTTATTAATTTTAGATTACACCTTACTGGAATTAGGGGAATTACTTTATACTTTATATTGTATTAATATAAATTATAAAAATAATAAATAAATTGAAGATAAAATCAAGAGATTATTATTTCTATCCTTGGACAATAGTAAAATACATTAATGCAAAAATAATTCTAAAATTCAATTCAACAAACTTAACTACTTGTGTGGCTTTGCAGTTTGCTTTCCCAGGTAAGCGGTAAAAATGTAAACAGATTAACAGAACGTCATTGTTACCAACTCAGAGACTTGACTAAATGGTGAACACTGAACAGGAAAAATTCGAAAAGAAAATTCAAAAGTTTAAAACATAAATCTAATTTGTTCAATCAAATTTTATGCCTAAAAACGCTATTAAGTTGAAAAAATCCCAGAAAAATAAGAAAAATCCCAGAAATCAAGAAATCCCATGAAAATCCCAGCATGTTTTCTAAAAATGGCGAAAAATCCCTAGATCTTGGGATTTATCCCTAGGGTTGGCAACGCTGCCTTAATTTACAACAGTACCATCAATAACCTTAGCTGATGTGCTATTGATATATCAAAAAGTAATGAAAAAATACATATATTTTAAAAATTTTGATTATTTTTTTACGCACGCTTAAAAAAAATGGCTTGTAATATACATAAAATTACCTAAAAATTAATAGGCTACTGTTAAATATAAATTTGAGAAAAAAAATTACTGAAAATAATTGAAATTAAGTATATCGCTTGAAACAAAGCAATTTTATTGAACCAATGATTTGTACAATTATGTTACTTTATATGAAATAAATCCCAAATTAGCAGATATTACCAAAAATATCCATACACATTCTTTTACATACCCTTGAATACACAATTTTTCGTGATCCATTTTTTGGATGAAGTTGAAGCTCATAAGTTCGACTCTTTCAAAGTTATACCATTATTCATTCAAACAGCAAATATTTATTATTGTATAGAATTTTTTTTCTCGAAAATGAAAAAACCTAAACTTTCGAGGTTTGAAAAATTAAGAAGCATTTACCTTTATCTTCATTCACATTTTTTTTTTCAATAAGAAATCAAAAATTCTAATGAAGTAATTGAACGTAAAACAAAACCCTTAACACAATGTATCGCACGGTAGTTGTTGGGAATTTGGGGGCGGTGGATTTTGGCACGTGTTCAGCGGTCGTGATGGGGGTAAATCGCTTACTATGTATTGTTTCTTACATTCCAGACATGTCGGCTACCGACGTTGCCAGACAACAAGTCGCCTACTACAACTTTCTTTTTCGCCTAATGCACAGGTTTTTTGTTAATCCAGCCCACTGTGGAACGTATACAAAAAAAAACCTGACCTCATGTTAAATCACCCTTCCTCAAGTTGAAAAACTAATAATCATTAATTGCTGAAAGTCTACCTACTCTATTTATCCATCAAATTTTGTGTCGATCACTTTCAACTTAAGCCTCGTCACGTCACGTCACATCACGCCAAATCACATCCACTCACGTCCAAGAAACGCTTAATTTCAAGACTACTACGCCTACCCTTTCAGCCATACGCAGCACATTTTCATAAATTTTAGATACGAAAGGAAAAACCGTGACCTCGCCCTTCATTAAATCATCTCACGTTTTGATGAATTAGAAATCTAATCACTTATAAGGCTCAACCATTCCTTCTTGCTATCTTGCGGGAACCAAAAAACCTCAAATCATGACTCCTCACGCCACGTCACCCCCAAAAACTAATCACTTTTGAAGCATCACTATCCTTACCCTTCCGCCAACTTTGAACTCGATCCATCAAGTTTTACTCGTGTTATTGTGGGAGAACGGAAAAACCTCTACAAATGCCTCCTCCAGCAAAACTCACGTCCGTTCACCTCATAAAACTAATCATCTCTCGAACTATTGTACACCCACCTCCTTTTATCTTTCAATCATTCTGTTCAATTTTTTCCGACTAATCATGAGAACACAAAAAAAGCTGAACTCACGCCTCCTCACGTCAACTCATGTCTCATCATGCTCAATAATTAATTGGGTTTAATGATCACTAACCTCACCCTTCCAGAGGCGTAGCCAAGGAGGGGTTTGGGGGTCTCGACCCCCCCTGGCGTCAGGACGCCCTTGTTGAAATTTGACGACAAAAATTTCTTTTACTGTGCGCAAAATACTCTGCGCTGTTGACTGCTCTTCTTCCAGTGTACTGTACACAATTGAAAAACACGACAAAATTTGTATCGCGTTGCATCACCCTAGTTCTCTGTCAAGACAGGTCTAGACAAGCAACACACAACATGGGTGCTCGAGGTTGCTTTTTTCCACTAATTCCGTAAATCGCACCACTAGTGTTGCGTTTGCGTGTGTATCTTTGAGTAAGGTGTATACATAATCTGTAATAAGCAACGTATATTGATGCTTATAAATTAGTGTGTTGCATTGGGCGCTTAATCCCAGTTTTATTACCATAAACATACATTTATATGTGCATAAAGACATGCCAATTTCTCCCGAAGAAATTTTGGAGCAATTTTGTAAGTTACAAAATCGGCGTTTAGATTTCGGATATTGATGTACTTAGGTACCTACCTATATCTATAATTTTATTGAAATAAAGATTCATTTCCTTCTTTATCTATATATTCTAGATAGATATGTATCCGTTTTCTATTTTTAAAAAGTAAGTAGGTATGTAGGTACTGTTAAATTTCGAAAAAAAAAATTAAAAGATATTTTCAAAACCCTGACCCCCCCCCTTTCCGCGTGGTCTATCTACGCTACTGCACCCTTCTACCATGTTTTAGTTCAATCTATCAACTTTTATCATAGTTATTGCGCGAGAATAGAGAAACTTCAACTAACGTTGGTTCATGCTACGTCACGCACTTCCAAAAACTAATCAGCTTCAAGGCACAACTACCTCCACACTTCCTCTGCCTTTCAAACGCGATGCGTCAAGTTTTACTCAAGTTATCGCGCGAGAACCAGCAGTAAACCTCAACACACGTCTCCTCATACCAACTCAAATCTGATCATGTCCAAAAACTAATCAGCTCGAGAAATCAACTACCTCAACCCTTCCTCCGAATTTGTTTCGATTTGATCACTTCTACTCGAGTTATCGCGCGAGGACACGAAGAAAACAACAAACAAACAAATAAATAAATAAATAAGTAAATAAGTAAGTAAGTAAATAAATAAATAAATAAATATATAAATAAACAAACAAACAAACTATGAAACTGAGTGAACGCAATAGCGGATTTACTTTAAAGTAAAGTCTGCTAAAAAGGAGAAGGAGTGGTACTAGCGAGGATCTATATTCGGCACTCAGCGCTTACACATTACTATCTATTAGAATGGTAGGTTCCACCAAACTGCAAAACCTGTTTGACATCCCTATTAAACACATCATGCAAGAATACCTCCAAATACCCCCATTTGAAAACCAAAATCGAAAACTCTAAATATCAGCAGACAACGACATTATTACCTATTCCCACTGGTGGATTTAGAAGTAGGCGGAGAAAGCAGTCGTCTAGGGCAGGAAATTTTGGCTCAGTTGTGATGAACTCATTAATAATTTTGTCAAAATGAAAGCTCATAAGCAATGCTTTTGGCTTTAATGTTTTAAAACTTGAATGCTTTGATATGAACATCAACATATAAAATGATAGCTAACATGCAAAAAAAAAAAAAAGAAAACGTAAGCAGCCATGCCAAATTACTGGAGCTGAGTTTTTAACTAGGATTTGTGCTCTATTAGTAATGTTGCTAAACCCTTCATGACTACAGGTTACACCCAATACCAAGAGTGAAAACCCCCACCCTCATCCCTTCCAAAACTGTTTAAAAAGTTGAATTTAGAACAAACTTAGTTTTTTTTGCCACGAAATAATCATAATTATGTACATATATTTCTCAAATTATAACTACTAGAGGGTCCTTAAATTACCTTCAAATTCTTATGATCCGCCATTTTGAATCCATTTTGATCCAAATTAAAAAGGTCATATTCTGGTCATCAACTAATTCCACCCACGAAGTTTGATCTTTTTGTGATGATTTGGTGACGGTATATGGATGATTCATGAAATTTCCTGCAGTAATTTCCCTTCCAAAAGCCATTTTTTGTTCCAACTTCCCTCCAAATTCACTTGGGGAGCTAAAATTAGAATAAGTTGATCAATTGGACTCATTTTATTATATGACATAATGATAAAAAATTTTCGAACTCTCGTCTACCACTACCACATTTTTAGTTCGACAACTCCTACCTCTCCCCTTCCAACATCATGTATAGAAGTAAATGGACCCGATCTTTTAGACCATTCTTCGATAAATTTCGCCTTTAAATTCGCTATGGTTTTGTCCCCGGTAGAGAGTCCGTCGAAGTAATTAATTACATTGCCATATGACTGCGGCAATGATAGTTGAAAATCATTAATTATGCGTAGATATCACTGTCTTGTAATATGTCTAAAACTTTTTCAAGCTCCTCTAGCGACCTAATCAACTAAAAGAAAATGATTAAACATTCCCATAAAAAATTTAGCGTAATAAATTTGTTGTAGAATTAATTTAGGTATTTATATCAATTACTGTAAGCGAGCAAATTTCAAAAAATTGGGTTAATAATTATTTCCTGTTAAATGTCTAGAATGCCTGGAGTATGTTGGGTTTTTTTTGATGATGGATTTATGTGAAATTAGAAATTATTAGGGAAAAGAAATTTAATTTCTCATGTTTCATTAGACAAAAATTTGTTTGCGAGTTTTTCAGGCAAGCTTTTCAAGTTCAACGAGGCATTCACGAACGATTCAATATGTTAATCATGAATAGATTTATCTATAATTCTATATTCAACATTTTTTTCGTGAATGATTCGATACAACAAACGTTTTTAAGTTCAAAGAATCAGTTGTCCACGAATGATTCAATAATAAACAATAGCAATTAATCATGCATTGATGATCAATGATTTTGTCAATGAAGAATATGGTAAGTAAAAAGTTTTCAAGTGCATTTGAACTTGATGTTGAAAATTATATAAGTTCATTTCCTTTATACCATATCTCATAGGTAGGTACTGTATAAAATTCATCCGCATATTACGTTTAGTCGGAACTCGGAAGAAAGTATACATAAGAAATATTCAGTCGGAAGCGGAAAGCAATCTAAGGAAATGAACGCAGTTTCAATAGCGCAACTGTCACGCTGTGAAAGTAGTGTATAATAAGCAAGTAGGCATATCTACTTGCGTGCATGTGAACGTTATCTTGTTGATTACAATTCTTTTCGAACTCGTACGCTAGAAGAATTACAATGAACTTTGCACCTGAAAAATGAGTACGCAATTGTATATCGTGTAGTTCAGTGATCCTCAAATAAAAAAGTCTATCAAATGCACTGACCAAACGAATTACCCCATAGTAATAGAAGCAAACGTATAATATTTTCATCTATCTAAGCCTTGCTGCCTCTCTTCCTTAGAGTAAAAATTTGAATAATTGTGGTCAGAAAATGAACTGATATATCGGAGGAAAACTCAAGTTCGCCTCTTGATACTCTTTAGAGATGAACTTGAACGATATTTGTTGAGATTGAAAGCGTTTCTTAAGGTCCGTCCACACGTAGGATGATCAGCTTGTTCAGCTTGGATGATCAGCCTAGGCTAATCAGCTTTGGATGATCATCTGTCGACGTCCACACTTATTCAGCTTTTTCCCATCAACAGAAGGAATGGGTACATAACATTAAAGGAAAATATGTGAGGAAAAAGTTAAATACTACATTTTTACGTGTTTTTGCGCGTTATTCTCCAAATAGAATCAGTCATTATGAGGGATATGCGACAAGTGCAATCGGTGGTGGTGAAAAGTAGGGCAGCATGAGTAATTTCTACTCTACCCTCACCCCCAAATGGTGAAAATGATGAAAAAAATTCATTTTATAATAAAAAAAATTTTTTAAATATGTAATAAAATTATTAGGAATTAATTTTTTAATCAAAAATAAATTCAGTTTTTAAATAATTCTTCAATATCCGAAATTAATATTTTATATGAAAAAATTTAGTAAAAATAATTAAAATTACTGTAGTGCTTTTAGGTGTCAAGTTTATGAAAAAAAAATTTGTTACTAATAAATTAGTAATACTTACTGAAAAAATACAAATATACATTAATGATAATTTTATTTTATGTTAAATTTTTCGGTAAATAAAATTTATTAGGGTTCACATATTGCTACTCGCACAAACGCTTAAAAAATATATATAAATAAAAATTATCATAATCTTTAGTAAATTTTGCGTTGTAAATAATTATTTTAATTTCAGAAAAATGGTCAGATGACCAAAAAAAGTAACTTTCTGTTATTAAAATTATTTTCATTCCATTGAACAAAACTTGTATGTGAAATGACGAAAAATTATATTTGGATGAGCGAATGTGGATGATGCAGTCGCGTCCACACTATTCATCATCCTTTGAACAGACCGATATGAAGTCGATCGAGGATGACAGGCTGATCAGCTTCGTTCAGCTCAACGAGGCTGATCATCCAGGCTGAACGAAGCTGATCATCCTCGTTTGGACGCACCTTTATGCATCATCTTACATTATTTGCAATTTTGTTGTTCTAATCTACGTTTAGAAAAGAGCATTCTTTACTCATTAAACGATCTTGGATGTTATTGGCGGAGTTTGAGAAAATAGGTAAATGAGATACTAGATTTCTCTATTGGTGACATTCTATTAAAAAAATATTGTGAGTGTACAGTCATTCTCTTTAATATTAAAAAATTTTTTACGTTAATTTATATACCAATCAGAACGTATTGAGGGTTGTTGAAACAATTAAAACATTCGTTACATTGATTTGTATAGGTATCGCAATCAGAACACATTGAGGACTGTTGAAACAAATGTTTTAATAGGTATGTATTGAAGAGAATGACTGTACATTCACAATATTTTTTTAATAGAAGGTCACCAATAGAGAAATCTAGTATCTCATTTACCTATTTTCTCAATCTTAGCCAATACCATCCAAGATCGTTTAATCAGCAAAGAATGCTCTTTTCTAAACGTAGATTAGAACAACAAAATTCCAAACAATGTAAGATGACGCATATTAAGAAACGCTTTCAATCTCAACAAATATCATTCAAGTTCATCCCTAAAGAGTATCCAGAGGCGAGCTTGAGTTTTCCTTCGATATATCAGTACATTTTCTGACCACAAAATTTTTTCTTTTTCTGCCATGCATGATTCTAGTACAAATTCCTGACTGTAACGTATTTCTTTTTGTTCGGTATTTTTATTAGAGTTTTGACGCAGTTGCTTTTTTGAAGTTTTTCAGAGAGCCCTTGGCTTCTGGAAACTTGGGTTGATAAAGTTGACCACTTGCGCTAATTAATAAGCAATACACTGTGTCTAAAGGATTTTAACACCCCCGAGCGCCAAATTCCTTTCATAGCATAATGAATAAAGACTTTGATAACTCAAATTCTATGATTTAAATAATTTTTTACTGGTTATTTGATTGATTTAAATTCATTTCTTCCAAAATCATTAATGCAAAATTAACTGGAATGAAACTTAAAAAGTTTAAAAACACACTCATAAAAAGTGCGGATAGACCAGCACACCGAACCACAGCTCGCGAACCGCGCATTCTATGTTTTGGAGCCAGCTGCGCCTCGAATGCGCAATGTATGAACCAATTTTTTGTTCACTGGGAACAATGAGCGAACATGCGCTGCACCCTGAAAGCGCCTGGTACGAACAAATTCAAAAATTTTTAGCTGAATTTTTGACTAAAAAGCAAGCTATTGCTGCAATTTTTTTTATTATGTTTTGTTTTTTTTTGTTTATTTGTTTGTTTTTTGTTTTTTTTTTTTTTTAAATTAAGGAAATTCATATTATTATTCGTAGTTCAATATGGGTAGTTCCATAAAATTTCGATCCATTTATGCTTTCAAAATTTTTTTGTACCACAAAAAACAAATTCCCTCCTACATCAACCACAGTTTTCTTGTAAATTTTGGTGCTAAAACCAACAATAATAAAAGGAATTTTTGATTTTGAAGATAGTAGGCAACATGAAGAATTAGATGACAAAACTATTGTCCACTAATAAATCTTCTGCTTGAAAAAATTTGAACTACTGATAATCATATGAACTTCCTTGATTATTATTATTATTATTTTTTTTTTTTAACAAAACCAAAAAACTGTTGCAATAGCTTAGCTCTCTATAATAGAGACTGTAAAAAGTGAAGAATTTTGTCCAAATGACAAAAATATGCCATCTCATATCTTTTTGATTTTAAAACATAGAAATCTCATTACTTCCTCAGTTTAAAGCGCTAGAAAAATTGGTTGAAAATTTATTCTTGTAAATTTTTCCAATAATGCATGATTGATGCGTAAAACGCTTTCAGCATACACGAACATCAAAGCTAATGTAAGTTCTAAAGAGAATACATGCAATATTGAGTAGGCCGGTTTTATGTTTCATCTATAGGTGCACGCGTCGTTTTCTTTTCAATCGTTCTCGTTGTTTTCATTTGAATTTTTTTGCAAACCTACAGACACAGGTCTGCATGATATATAAGTAAATGCATTTAAAGTTGAGCTTTTTATAATCAAAATACATATAAAAAATGAATAAAAAAAAAAAAAAAAAAACTGAAGAAGGAACGAAGTGCACATTTTATAGGAACACCACCTTCGGCTACTCTTTAGTTCCGGTATAATGATCTCGTAACAGATGGAATAATGAATGTTGTAGCCACGATTAAATTTTATTTAGGTAACGATGGCCAGTTGCGTTAAAATATAAATTATTCATATGCTGGACACACGCAACACGAATAATGAAAGTGAAATCTCTGCTAAACGCTTCCCAGTTATTAAACATCAATGTCCAAAGATTAACTGACCAAAAGGTCCTATATCGATGGTCCAGGTCACATTTAATATACCAGAACCTCTTCTATAACAAAATGTATTATTTATTAGCGAACAGATGAACTGGTCATGTAATACAGGATATGTAATCTCACTTTCTCTGAACTACCTGTCTGCTTGTATTCACAAGATACAGACACAAGGTCGACTCCTTTAGGTATTCTTACGGTTCTACATACATATTTTAATTGTATTTTTCGAGATACAAACAATGCGGTTAAAAGAAATCTATATATCTATCTGTATTTTTGAACAGCACCTATCAAGCGTACGAAAATTTGTTGATTCTGTGAGTGTGTGAGGTTACCGACGTAGATATATGCAACAAGAGATACTATATGTATGCTATATCTACTTATACATAGGTAATGTTCAAACACGTTGGAATGTAGTCTACCATTAAATAAAAACAGGTAACCAAGTGTAGTGGACGATGGACTTTTTTTAATTCCAGTCGAAATACTTTCACTGCTTTTATACGAGAAATGATTATAGGTATCTTATTCAAGTGCATAGTTTTATTTGATGATTTAGGAAATCTTGCTTTTGAAAACGATTGCGTAATGAAAAGCGCAACCACTTTTCTTGATTAATGAACGAAGAGTTGTTGCAGACATTTCCATGAAAGGCGTTGAAAAAACTTGATATTTTAGTGTACATCATGCATGTGTATGTATAGACTTACTCTTCTACACTTTGTGCAGAATAGATGTACTTAGAATGAGTAGAATGCGTAGAATGAGAGAAATTTTCATTTAAAAAGCCAAAGAACCAAAATAATTTTACCGCTTTTTCTGCGTTCAATTCCTCAATCATTCTCTGTCAAATGCAAGACATGTCCACTGTCAACACATTAACGAGAAATATTCCGAATATTGTTTAACGGAAAATTCAAAAAAGCTTATTCATGCATATTATTCATTAAAGGGACTGGGAGTTGTTATTTTTCTTGACTTGGATGAGGAGTGAACAATTTGGTTCCTTATCATCATAAAAATGAACGATATTGTCTCCATGATTATCTCCCATTTGAAATCTTTGCTTTCCTTCCAATTTTGGATGATAAAATGTCGTTAAAACGATGAGAATTTATTTCTTCGTATGTTTCATTAGTTGACTTTTCTATACGATGATTTTGAACGTTATAGGATACCTTGTAAACATATTTGCGCTATTATACTGTATTCCCGGGCTCCTAATTATTCGTTTAACGATTTACCATCTCCGTATCGGAATGGTACATTTCAGTCATTGGACAAACATATTCGTTGTTTGAACCACAATTTTAGGTTGATTCCGGTGGTTCTGAAGTGGTTTCTGATGGTGAAATTACTTCAGAACCAACAGCGTTTTGCATCGTTGAAAAATTGCATAATGATTCTAAAGTAGTTCTGCCATCAGAACCCACATCAGCACCAAATGCAATTGTTGAACCAGACCAAAATTTAGAATCAAACTGCACGCGATCCGATTTTAGAGAAAACTTGAAAGTCCTTCAAAAAATTTCATATCTCCTTCCTCCCAATGTTTCCCAATCTCCCGAATTTCAAGAAGCTTTCAATTCTCTCATGTGGTGTCAAAACTTTCTGGGTCTCCTCCTTTTGCTTCTAATAGTTTCAAAATTAGCGATATTCCGAAACGCAAAAAACGTAAAACCAACTAAAATTACTTAATTTAATCACGTTATTGTTATTTTTCTTGTTTGCAATAGTCTTCAAAATTAATTTCTTGTTTTTTTTTTCTATATTTTTTGTTTGTTTTTTTTCTCGACAAATTTTGAATGCGAGAATTAGTTAATGGTATTTTATTTAGAAGTTATTGTAAATAAAAAAAAAATGAGTATACATTTCGTTCGCTGAAAACGTTTTGGTAGCGTTTTTAGTTTTGGAAGTATTCCAGTCTAGAGTTTCAAAATCGCGCAATTTCGCGTTTTTTCAACTTTTTTCAAACTTTGCATTAATATATCTATGGAAGGAGAAAAGCTAGAATGGTGCTTGCACTGAAGAAAATGAAGCGCATTTCATACCCTATCTAATGGCAGATCAACAATTTTCCCTGACCCCTCCTTCTTTCCACGTTTTGCAAAAACTGAACCCCCCCCTTAATGAGAACTAATTTTATCATCAACTTAACGAAGCGTATCTTGCTTCAAATTCATTAAATTGAAAAAATTATTACACCACCGGAAAGTTCATAGTTTACTCTAAAAAAAAAACATCCGTATCACCTATAACGTAAATCGCGCCATTTAGGCGCAATAAACGTGAGAAAATGCTTCTTCATGTTCATCTCCATAGGAGCAACACTGGCGTTCCAAGGTTCTGGCGTCATAACTAAAGGGTGCGCATCGGAGTACCGTTTTCGTTGCAAACAAAATGCAAAAAATTATTTCTCGAGACTTATTCAACCAATTCTAAAAATTTTAACGATTACGTAAGTTTTACCTTCCCCTCTTTCATTTCTATTAGGTTTTAAGTGAATTTATTATTCATGCAACATAAGATATAAGTATGCACCTAAAGTGGTTCCAAACGTTACTTTGGACTTGAAAACATTCCACCTACATTTTTGACCCCTACTCCAACCCTTCCAGAATTATCGCGCTTATACGCGTATGCTAAAAATTCAATTCGCGATATTTCCAGTAAGAACGAGGGAAAATTTTTGAAATTTTCATAGATCATTCATAGTACATATATGTTCGTACGATAATTTCTTGAGATTTTTTTTTTTTTATTTTTTTCCTCATTTTTGGAGGGGTTGAAAATTTCAAAAAAAAAAAAAAAATTTAAAAAAATTTTGAGGGGTGTCTTCGCTGAATTTTTTTTCATAACTTCGTCATACCGTTGGGTACAACATATAATTTTTTCAAAGTCGCTTTAGGGGGTGCAACATGCTGAAAAAAAAATGAAGTTTGAATAAAAACGTGTGTTTTTCAACTACTGCCGGCAATGATAACACTTATAGCCCAGTCATTTTTGGTTCGGACCTAGAAAAAATTACAGGAAAGATGATTTATACCATACATGCGAAGAATGCCTTCCTAAGTAACATTCTAAAAGTTTCATCCTCTACCGCTCCGGCTAAATGTGCGAGAGGACAAAAACCTCTGAAAAAAGTGGTTTTTAAAATTACGACATTAAACCCCTCTCCCCCACTCAGTTTGTGCGCAATAAGGGTACTCGGTGAATACCCAAATCATTTCATCTTATAGAGGGCATGATCTGTGATTGGGAATAAGAAAATAAGGTTAAGGGCAAAAATCACTTTTTTGAGAAATTAGGCTTAAAGTCTGACTGCGTATCTTTTTCTTGGTGAGAATTCTCTTACATTTTTTCGTGTAATACTGAACGCATACCTCGTATCTTCATGGAACTCGATGGAAAATAAAATAAAAAATTTTATGTACTTTTTTTGCTTCTAAACAGGATTTTTTTCTTAACCTCATTTTTTTGATATCACTGTTACCATAATCTCATTTTGTCATTTCAGAAAGGCCGTTTGCTATAAAAAAAGTGTTTTCTTCAAAACGCGTTTTTAAGGGTGTTGCAAGTTTCCTTGCGTTCTAAAACTATTCTCAATCGTTTTTTTATGACCAAAAGTATCCAAAGCCACCATTAACTCAAAAACGAGTTTTCTGCCCTCAACCTCATTCTCGTATTTCACATCATATATGAAATGAAAATCATCTTTTTATCAATACACATTACACCTAAAGTATAAAAGATATGGAGATGATTATTTGTACTTCCATATTTTGGGCCCGTTTTGATGCTTAGCGAGAAACATCAGCACTTATTTTTATTGCGAATCCAGTGTACAATAATTTCGTTTTTATTGATTTTTCCTCTCCGCATCATCATAATTGTCGTACAATTGAAAAGCACAAAATTTTCAAAATGGTTGTTATTACCCCCCCCCCTTTGAAGGTTTTATCTTACAGGAAAGTGAACGAAGAAAATTTTTTTAGTAATCTAATTTACCCATCCTCCTACTCCTTTAAGAGCTACATATGAGCAAATAAACCACTTTTTTGAAAGGGTTTTCTCCTCTCGCACATTTAGCTGGAGGGGTAGGAGATGAAACTTTTAGAATGTTACTTAGGAAGGCATTCTTCACATGTATGGTATAAATCATTTTTCCTGTAATTTTTTCTAGGTCTGAACCAAAAATGACTGGGCTATAAGTGTGATTGTTGCAGGCGGTAGTTGAAAAACACACGTCTTTATTCAAACTTCATTTTTTTCAGCATGTTGCACTCCCTAAAGGGACTTTGAAAAAATTACATATTGTAGCTAACGGTATGACAAAGTTATGAAAGGAAATTCAGCGAATTTTTAGCTTCTGGAAGGGGTGGGGTAGGGGGTAAAAAATTTAGGTGGAATGTTTTCAGGTTCAAAGTAACATTTGAAACCACTTTTGACCAAATTTGCGTCAAGGGCCGATTTTACGAACTTAATGGGGGAGGCCCTACGTTAAATTCAGTCAAAAGAATTAATGAAAGTAATATTTAAATAATTAATAAAGAGAAAACGTTATCGCCGTTATCTTTTTTTTATGGGTTTTCCAAATTTTTCTAAAAATTACTGATAACGAATAATGTATTAATAGTGCAATAATAGGCCTATAATTTATCATCATAATATCACAATTTTAAATTTTCATAGCTTGATATTGATAAAAAATTTTCATTATTGGAGTTCTGTTTTTTGTTAATTTTATGAAAATAAAAAATCTTGGAAGTCAAATTTCATTTTTTGAACAGACGTCTTAGAATTAAAATTAAATTTTGTAGCATGCATGATCTATTGAAAAGGAAATGTTCGGTCGATGTTTGGGTTTTCCCAGCATCGTGCCGATCGTTCGCTGTTACACCTGAAATCTCAATAGAGGTTTAGTATGCTGTTCGACTCGACGATATAAAGATATGATTTTTTTTTCTGTTTTTTTTTTTTTTTTTTTTTTTTTGTAAAAGTAAATAAATGCACGCGTAATACGTTTTTCTTCAGTTCTTGCCCCCTTGGGGGGGGGGAGCGCGGCAGCCATTCTGGTAGTGTCCGATTTTTAGAATGTTCGTTATTATATTTTATAACAATAAAAAGTATGTTCGCGACTTGAAACGAGTTCTGTTTAATTCTACATCGCGCCCTAATCGCGCCTTAAATGAGGTAGTTTGATTCTACGTCGCTAATGAAAGCAAGGTCATCGACGATTACACGGAGTATTGGCGAGGAATAATAACCATCACCCCGCCGACCATCACCGTTACATAATTTATGGCATCCCTGGTGGGGAACACCACCGAAAATTTTGGAATAACATGAAGGAAATGGTTCAATGCGACAATGGCATGGAGATGATCAATGACATCGTATCAAATTGGAGGAGAATTAAGCTGAAAATGCATCTTTGGGTTATCATATTCCCCTCGAAGTATGTGAGGTGTACAATTATTATTATTCGAGTACATTGATATCATGTCCAATTATTATTTATATATATTTTTTTTTTGTCCGATTATTTACATTTTTTTTGTCCGATTATTATTATTTTACATACTTGCATGTATAGATATGTCCGATTATTATTTCACTTGCATGCAAGTATAAGTATAGCCGATTATTTGAATTTTAAGAATTATTCAATGGATTTCTGTTTCCCTATTTATGTTTGTTACTTATGTGCCTCCAATTTATTCTAGTCATTAACCAGCTAGTTAATATTTCCTTGCGTTTTTAGTCATCTTATGTTTGTGTGTTATATGATGTATGCATACCTAATGTCGATCTTTGTGAATGGCTTGCTGCGGTCTTCCTCATGGTGGGGAGAGTCCTTTTTAATGGGATAGGATTTATATAAGGAAAAAATAATAATAGAGAAAAAGTAAGGATATTATTGAATTTATAGTTTGAGTAAAACGTACAAGTACTGTATTCTGGGTAGTTGGGTGACATACACTTATTTATTTTTGCATTATATATACTTTACATCATTATTAATAATAAGTATACGATGCCCGATAGCGAGAACGAAGGAGTATTCGAGCCTCAGGATGAGATTAACGATGGTGTTGACGATTTAGTCGAAGACGTAGATACAAATATTAATAATTTTGACGAAGTTATAATTAATATTAACGAAATTACACCCGATATGGTACATGATTTTGAGAAGATGGGTAACCGACACACCATCCAATCTTTAAAAACGATGTTTCAAATTTAATGAAGGGACAAATTGGTCTACAAAATAGCAATAGGATGTTACAGAGGGCAAACAAAAAATTGACTGAGGAGATGCGGGCGCTTACTGATTCTGTTAATGAAATTCGGAACTTTATTCGTAATGTCGAAAACCAGATAAACGAAAATGAAAAGATGGTTAACGAAGAAATAAATCAGTTAAAATCAGAAATTTCGAATCGCACGCATCCGCATCTCTTGAATGGTGATAGCGAATCTCATTCAACGGTCGACTGTGAGGAAAATTCGAATAACAGTGCGATATCATTGCCCATGACATCAGGATAGGAAATTCTAGCTTTAATGCCAACATTTAAGAAAGATGGTCAACTATCACCTCCTCGATTCATTTAAGAGTTCGAACGCGTATCTGAACAATTTGGTTTAGATGGTCGGAAAAAAATCATATATTTTTGTAGTAGGATTAAGGTTTCGAATTCAATGTGGGATCATGGATTGAATTTGGCCGATTGTGATTTTATTGATTATCGTGACGCGTTTTTGGCTGCATACTGGTCTCGCGAAAACCAAAAAACCTTGAAAAAAAAAGTTTCAGTAAGCTAGACTTCAATACCATGGTGCTGCGCAATTGCAAGCATGGTTAAAGAATTGGTATATCCAACTTTCATTGTTAACTTACGGTGCTTTAAACACAGAGGAAATTATCGATCAAATCCCGAGTCTTCTCGTAATTATTTAACAGGCGTCATCACTCAGATTTTTCTATTTTCGTTGAACGCACCGCACAGGTGGTTTACGCGAGTCATTTTAGAAATAAATATGACTATCGTGATGGGTTCGCTTCCGGAATTGGGTCGCATGGCGGTGGTTCACGGGGTGGTTTCAGGCGCAGTGATAGATGGTGATCGCCATATAATGCTTGGTCAAAGGATAGATCGCGAAAAGGTGATTATAGGCAGGGTGATGGTGGTGACTCGTATCAAAATCATGAGTATAAACATCGCACTCGCGATCCTAGCAAGTATGATTGCAAAAAAGGTAAAAATAATTCAGACTGTAAGAAATTAAATACTTGCGAGCATGAATCGTTAAGTCAGGGAAATGACAAGAGCCTTCCCTTGTCATGAATGACAGGGAAGGCGATACAGTTAATTTTTCGACAGATAATCTGGCTAACAATGCTACAAATAATTCAAGTAGTGAATTAATGCCTATTGAGAATAGTGATCATAATAACAAAAAGTGCTTTCAAAACAGAGATGTTAACCCGAACAGGTTTTCTTTTCTTTTCGGGTTATGGTTACGGGTTAGGGTTATGCTTTTTTATTTTTCGGGTTATGGGTTCGGGTTACGGTTACTATTTTACCACGGATCGGGTAGTTATGGGTTATGGTTAAACGGAAATTATTTTTCGGGTTACGGGTTATGGTTTCGGGTTTTCTTTTCTTTCCAATTTTCAACACGTCCCCTCCTGATTTTTTTTATTTTTTCAGCCTTCAAGCCATGTTTAGGGAAGCCAAATGTCAAAGTTACTGTAACTGTAACTAGCATCGCAAGAAAATTCAGAAAATTATTGACTATTCCCGTACAGAAAAATACTAGTAGTAATCACAAAAAAATTATTTTAATTTGACAAATTAATGTTATATTAATATTAACTATTTTTTTTATTTAAAAATAATGAAAATTATTTTAATTATTTTAAAAGAATAATTTTTTTTTAAATATGAAAAATTTATTTTAATCATTTAATAAAGTTATTAAAATTAATAGATTCAACTTTAATAGGTATAAATCTATGATTAATTCCATTTACTGAAACTACTAGTTTTACTACTAGTAAACACCACAACTATTAGTTAACTACTAGTTGTGGTATTCACTAATAGTAAAACTAGTAGTTGATACCTTAAGTACTACTAGTGAATACCACAACTACTAGTTAACTACTAGTTGTGGTATTCACTAGTGGTAAAACTAGTAGTTAATACCTCAAGTACTACTAGTGAATACCGCAACTACTAGTTAACTACTAGTTGTGGTATTCACTAGTCGTAAAACTAGTAGTTGATACCTCAAGTACTACTAGTGAATACCGCAACTACTAGTTAACTACTAGTTGTGGTATTCACTAGTAGTAAAACTAGTAGTTGATACCTTAAGGACCACTAGTGAATACCACAACTAGTAGTTGTGGTATTAATTACAAATGGTAAGTAGCATGTTGATGAGAAATATATGGGTATACATACATATTTATAATAACAATATGTAATATGTACATATTAAATACATAGGTACATGATATCTTTGTAATTTCAAGTAGAATTTTACAAATTAAGTTTGAAAATTCTCAATTTAGGAAATGTTCGAGAAATTTATAAATATATATATATGGGTAATTCTCTGAAAATGTCCATATTTCGATGTCTTTATTTTTCTGAAAAAAAAAGTTGATATTGGGAATTTTTTTGATTGGGATAGTGAGTATATGTGTCCTTGATGTCATTTATGCCATTCGGCTCAAGTCATGTCCCCCTGGGGGTAGGGGGACTTTTTGAAATTTTATTACCCAAAACCTAAGAACTTCTTAGGCCGTGGCTGTTGATTCTCGATTTTGTGGCTTATTGTAACTCAGCCGTAAGACGTCCTAGGAACTTGAAACAAAAGGGATATCGAAGATTAGTAAGTACATATAATATTCACCTATTCAATATTCTCTTAAACTGACTGTTAGGAGCTCCTTAGTAAATTTTTGGCGAATTCTCTCAGGTCGTGGCTGGTTGGTTTTAATCTTGAGCCGTGGCGAAGTGTCTTTTTATGACCATGGCCTAAGAACTAGTGTCTTTTTTCGAGAGACAGCCATTAACACCTAAATTAATAACATCTTTGTTAGTGTATCCCCATTAAAATTGATTTAGAATGGCAAAAAGACACTAATTCCTAGGCCGTGGTCGTAAAAAAAAACACTTCGCCACGGCCTAAGATGAAAACCAACCAGCCACGGCCTAAGAGAATTCGCCAAAAATTTATTAAGGAGCTTCTAACAGTTAATTTAAGAGAATATTGAATAGGTGAATATTATATGTACTTACTAATCTTCGATATCCCTTTTGTTCCAGGTTCCTAGGACATTTGATGGCTGAGTTAGAATAAGCCACGGCCTAATACCACAAAAACCGGGAATCAACAATTTTTACGAATTTTGCTTTCCGACTGTGATAAATAAATGACATTTCACATTTCGAATGCTGGCAGTGTATTCTCATGATGTCAAGGAAGCATTGTAACCGCAAAGAAAAACGAATTATAAAATCATTGCCGCAGGAGAAGCAAACAAAAAACGCCACGGCCTAGGAGTGTATAAACCATTTACAGGTCTTTGAACCTTCCTGGAGGTCAAGCAGGGAAACTTTGGACATCATTTTGAGCGTTAACATACACACTCAACTACCCTGAGCAACTTTGCTAAGTTTTTCCTCAAAAAAATATTAATTTAATATCATTTATGTGACATTGAAAATTCAAAACGTGACCATTTACATGCCACGGCCTAAGAACTTTTGACCTTTGGATTGAAAAAAAAACCATTTAGGGGGGGTGGAGGACAATTTCAATCGATGGGAAAGTTAGAGGAGATACTCATATAAATATAGAAAAAAAAAAAAAATTCAATTGTAGCGTAATTCTTCAAAAAAAACATCGATTACAGAAATATGGACATTTTCAGAGAATTACCCATATTCGAGAAATTTCAAATATATGCATAACAAAGAACATGAAATTGTTTTAAAATATTTAATGTTATGTATAGTAATTATTATTAATGTGTACCATAGGTTGTGCACTTACAAATTGTAATACACTGGTGCATTGGAACTGTTAGGTATATTTTGCGGAGTAGTTAGCGTGTTTACTGCATGTATTATAAATATAATGTATATTAATACTCAAAAGAACACAGTTTCACCATGCAGGTATGGTAGCGCAGTAAGTTAGGTGTATGGTCTAGAAACAAGCGACATAATGAGCGTGGGTTCGAACCCCAATGAAACCGAAATTTTTTTTACACCAAAAATTATTTTTTTCAGAAATACATGACATTGGGATAATTTCTTTGAGCTATAAAAAGTCTAATTAATAATAGCTAATTATTCAAATATTCTCCGTAGTATAAATGAAACTACTAGTTTTACTAATAGTATGTACTATATAGTTTTACTTATGATGTATTATAGTTTACTTATGGTATGTACTTATAGTTATACTAGTAGTAATGAATGTCTTAAAATACTATAAGTATTTTAATATTAGTATAAACTACTAGTATTTTTCTGTACGGGTTGTACCAATTTGCCTCAACAAAGAGATCTGTATGCCTGTATGGTGTATCTTTATGCAGCTTACAATTGGTGAAAATGAAAAATAGGTACTGAAAAGTGAAAATTGAATTTTATAATTTAAATACTTTATAAGTTGGTAATTAAAAAAAAAAAAGAAATTATAAATCATTGATCCTCATTCCTCAATTCAATATACCTATCAATACTATTGTTCTTTTCAATTTCTCACAAGTTTTTCATTTTGAATTGGAAATGGTTACTGGGTGTTGGGTATCTACTGGGTTGGCAACCTGGCAGATGACATTTTGCTTTGAATATAATTTATGAGTAGAAAATAATTCTTTAATCAGTTCAACAATTAATCAGTAAAATAATTAATAAAATTATAACCTTTTGTTCATTTTTTATATTTTAATTACTGATACAGTACTGATTAAACCCCCCCCCCACCAAAAAAAAAAATTACCAAGAATACAAAAAACGAAATATAAGCTAACAGCTAATATAGTAGAAATAGAAATATTTAATTAGTTATTACGGGCCATTTAGGTCCATTTCGCTGGCCCCGCCCATTTTAAGTGGGGGTTCGAAAATAGTGTCAATCGTTTGTGCATCGTTTGTGCACGTTTGTGCACTAACTATTTTCGTTTGTGCTCCCCTCCAACTTTTTATTTTTTAAAAAGTCTATGGGCGGGGCTGGGGAAATGCAGCCCCGCCCATTTTAGGTGGGGGTTGTAGAATATGTCAATCGTTTGTGCTTCGTTTGTGCACGTTTGTGCACACATAATTTTCGTTTGTGCCCCCTCTTTTAATGGGCGGGGCTGGGGAAATGCTGCCCCGCCCATAAGTGGTGGGGGATGAAAAAATGTCAATCGTTTGTGCTTCGTTTGTGCATGTTTGTGCACACATAATTTTCGTTTGTGCCCCCCTCTTTTAATGGGCGGGGCTGGAGAAATGCTGCCCCGCCCATCAGTAGTGGGGGGTGAAAAATATGTCAATCGTTTGTGCTTCGTTTGTGCACGTTTGTGCACTCATTTATTTTGTTTGTGCTCCTCCATTCCTACATTTTTTATAAAACTTCGGGACGTGGCTGGGAGTATGCTTTTCAAAGAGGGGAAATACATTTATTCGACTCCAAAGGGAATTTTCTTCAAGTATGTCATTTATTGTTTGTGCTTTGTATGCTGAGTTTTGTGCACTTATTACCTTTATTCTAGCCCTACCCATTTGTACTTCTTATTAATCAGGTTAATAGAACTGCTATGCCTGTTGTTGACCATTTTGAATACATTACTTTTGTTTCATTTTTATTTTTAGCAGAAAGGGCGAATAAGAAGAGCTGGTCATCCTCAAAAGCATATGTCTACCGTGAGGAAGTATAATTTAACGTGAAGTCACGTTTTTTGAGAAACTGTGTGAAATTATTGGTTTTTTAGACCTGTTTGAACGTAAAATGACCTGACCTCACACGATTCCAAGTTTTAGGTTATAAAAAGATAAATTACGTGAGGTCATACTTTGTATAATACTTGATGAAATTTAGAATAAGCGGAGTTGGTAGAACTTTGAATTTTAGAAAATTTATTTATTTATGTAGGAAAATTAATTATTCAAATAACTTTCTTTAAAATAGTATAATTAAAAAAGTCCGCTTTTAAGATACTTTAGTATCTTCTAGTTTATATTATTGAATGTATATTTTTTAGCTCAATTTTTTTTTTTTTTTTTCATCTCATTGAGAGGGTGAGTCACGGACACCAACATATCCAAATTTCAGCTCCCTAAGTGCATTTTTGAGGGAGTTAAATTTGAGAAATATGTGCTCATATGATTACTTGCACATTTACTTACTTACATTGCCGCAAACCAAACTTTTTTAGTGTTACCACAAGGCAAGCACTGGAGTTCGGACAATGACTTTTGAAATGCAACTTGCACATATGTGATAGTTGCTGTAGAAAGGCCCTTACATGTAAAAAATCATATTATTATTTTTTTTATTCTAAAAACGCTCCTTCACAACGTGGTGCGGTCAAAATGTCGCAAAATTACGTATTTATACCATATTTTTGAGTTTGAAGTTGACATAGTATGGTGGTTATACCGGCTCATAGTTTTGTTTTCGGACCCTTTCTACATCAACTATCACATACTTAGTTTTGTGACCTATGCCCTGCAGTAAGTAAATCCAGACCTTGAGACTTATTAATTGTGAGAAAACTTTAGGTGTCATAAATCGATAATAAAACGCCTAAATTCTTAAAAATAATAATAACAATAATATAATGAAGATGGAATTGAAAAAAAAAATCAATAAAATGAAACAGTATGCATAGAAATATATATTTTCTTAAATTGACGTAATTTCTTATTTAGTAAGCAGCAATGCCATGCGACCGAGTGATTATTGCACCCCTCAGAGTGAATGTCCCGACCTCCGAATTGAATATAAATTTAATAATAAATTTTTAAAGTTTTATTTTTTCATTACTAATTATTTTATCAGAAATCATTATTACTAAATAGCCAGAGTAATTTATCAAAAGTTAAATAAAGCACATAATTTTGAAAATATGCTTCAGAACATTATAATGCTTGGAAAATGAAATGATTGAGTTTTTAATTTTTAAACCAACAAAAATAAATGAAATGATTGAGTTTTTTAGTGATTATAAATTCAACATATAGTCCAATGCATTTAGACATTGAGGTCGGAAAAATTCCCATCAAAGCGATTTTTGGTATGGTTGTTAGAAACACCATTCTAAACAACATACTAAAAGTCCTGATCCCTAGATGTGGAGCGTATCCCCCCAGGGGGAAATGTCCCCCCAAAATCAGTTTTTGGTCCCTATCCCTCCGCATTTGGTCCTGGCGCAAAAAGATTTCAATAAAATTTATTCTTCTTTCAATTCCCTATAAAATGAGCCATAAACCATTTTTCAAGGAAGAACGAGTGTGGAGCTATAGCTTCCTAAAGATGAGTGGTTTGGAGGTGTGTTATGAAAAGTCGCTATAAAAAAGTATTACGATTATTATAAATTGTTTTAATGGTTATATATTATATTGAAGCCTAAGATAATTTTCCCTGACAAATCGAAACCACCCTCCTCTTCCCCCACCACCATTATCAGAAGAACCCTTCCTTCCGTATAATGAATTTGTTTTAACGACACAGCCAATTTATTCTAATTTCGACATAGAAAAATTACACCAAATATCTACGAGTCACGAGTGCTTTTCGTATCCTTGTTGGGGGGAGGGAGCGGCCTATATTGCGACACGACAATACTGTTTCTTGTAGCGTTCGCTCAGGGTGAGGATTGTTGGAGTACGACACTACTACGCATTTAAGGTATAAAGTACAGTTGCATTACGATGTCAAATGATGAAACTCTCTATTTTTTATATACTAGCGAGTAGGGTACCTAGCTCTACTATTCCCTTGAATATTTCCGATGAGTTAGAAGTGTGTTTCTTACGAATTTAGTTTACAATCAGCGGCGGGAGGAAAAGTCATAAGAGCATAAAAAAAAATGTAGATGAAGACAAATTTTTAGCGTCAATGCTTCAAGTCGTGGGCCCTGAAAAAAATTTGGGCCCGGGAAACCGCCCATCTTCCCAAGGCTCAGGCCTGTTTATAATAGATGATATGTTGAAGTGTTTTATTAGTAATATTCGGTAACTGTTACTAAAAAAGAATTAGATTCCTCCTTAGAAGCAAGTAAGCTTCGGAATGATCCTCCGGAATTCGCATCTAGCAAATACGGGCCTGGCAAACCCAAGGCACCCAAGCTAGCTCTGGCATCATTTCTTATGTCTCCATACCAGAACTATTCCTTCTTCAAATCTCCAGAAACTCCGGACTACAGCATGTGCCAGAGCAACTGTGGTTACGGGAGCGGGCTTTGCAACCTTGGAAAGTTCCACCTCCAATGACATAATTTATCCTAATGGTCCAAAGCACACTCTGTTGCTGGATTGTCTATTCTTTCTACAGCTAATCATTCTTCAATCACTTTCCATAGCTTGGACACGGGTACATGTGGCAGCCTGCTTTATTTAGTAATAATGATTTCTGATAAAATAATTAGTAATGAAAAAATAAAACTTTAAAAATTTATTATTAAATTTATATTCAATTCGGAGGTCGGGACATTCACTCTGAGGGGTGCAATAATCACTCGGTCGCATGGCATTGCTGCTTACTAAATAAGAAATTATGTCAGTTTAAGAAAATATATATTTCTATGCATACTGTTTTATTTTATTGATTTTTTTTTTTCAATTCCATCTTCATTATATATTATTGTTATTATTATTTTTAAGAATTTAGGCGTTTTATTATCGATTTATGACACCTAAACGTTTTCTCACAATTAATAAGTCTCAAGGTCTGGATTTACTTACTGCAGGGCATAGGTCACAAAACTAAGTATGTGATAGTTGATGTGGAAAGGGTCCGAAAACAAAACTACTAGGCGGTATAACCACATACTATGTCAACTTCAAACTCAAAAATATGGTATAAATACGTAATTTTGCGACATTTTGACCGCACCACGTTGTGAAGGAACGTTTTTAGAATAAAAAAAATAATAATATGATTTTTTACATGTAAGGGCCTTTCTACAGCAACTATCACATATGTGCAAGTTGCATTTCAAAAGTCATTGTCCGAACTCCAGTGCTTGCCTTGTGGTAACACTAAAAAAGTTTGGTTTGCGGCAATGTAAGTAAGTAAATGTGCAAGTAATCATATGAGCACATATTTCTCAAATTTAACTCCCTCAAAAATGCACTTAGGGAGCTGAAATTTGGATATGTTGGTGTCCGTGACTCACCCTCTCAATGAGATGAAAAAGAAAAAAAAAAAATTGAGCTAAAAAATACATTCAATAATATAAACTAGAAGATACTAAAGTATCTTAAAAGCGGACTTTTTTAATTATACTATTTTAAAGAAAGTTATTTGAATAATTAATTTTCCTACATAAATAAATAAATTTTCTAAAATTCAAAGTTCTACCAACTCCGCTTATCTAAATTTCATCAAGTATTATACAAAGTATGACCTCACGTAATTTATCTTTTTATAACCTAAAACTTGAATCGTGTGAGGTCAGGTCATTTTACGTTCAAACAGGTCTAAAAAACCAATAATTTCACACAGTTTCTCAAAAAACGTGACTTCACGTTAAATTATACTTCCTCACGGTAGACATATGCTTTTGAGGATGACCAGCTCTTCTTATTCGCCCTTTCTGCTAAAAATAAAAATGAAACAAAAGTAATGTATTCAAAATGGTCAACAACAGGCATAGCAGTTCTATTAACCTGATTAATAATAAGTACAAATGGGTAAGGCTAGAATAAAGGTAATAAGTGCACAAAACTCACCATACAAAGTACAAAAAAATAAATGACATACTTGAAAAAAATTCCCTTTGGAGTCGAATAAATGTATTTCCCCTCTTTGAAAAGTATACTCCCAGCCACTTCCCGAAGTTTTATAAAAAATGTAGGAATGGAGAGGAGCACAAACAAAATAAATGAGTGCACAAACGTGCACAAACGAAGCACAAACGATTGACATATTTTTCACCCCCCACTACTGATGGGCGGGGCAGCATTTCTCCAGCCCCGCCCATTAAAAGAGGGGGGCACAAACGAAAATTATGTGTGCACAAACATGCACAAACGAAGCACAAACGATTGACATGTTTTTCATCCCCCACCACTTATGGGCGGGGCAGCATTTCCCCAGCCCCGCCCATTAAAAGAGGGGGGCACAAACGAAAATTATGTGTGCACAAACGTGCACAAACGAAGCACAAACGATTGACATATTCTACAACCCCCCACCTAAAATGGGCGGGGCTGCATTTCCCCAGCCCCGCCCATAGACTTTTTAAAAAATAAAAAGTTGGAGGGGAGCACAAACGAAAATAGTTAGTGCACAAACGTGCACAAACGATGCACAAACGATTGACACTATTTTCGAACCCCCACTTAAAATGGGCGGGGCCAGCGAAATGGACCTGGGCGATTTACACACAGAAGGGCTTACAATGACCAAAAAAATACTAAAAATGGAAAGTTGAGAAAACCCTTAAAAACTCGAAAAAATGAAAAAAAAAATTCAGGTTATGGGTTCTGATTATGAATGAGGAATGTTGTGGTTTGGGTTAGGGTTACATATATTTCAGAAAAGAGTGGGTTGATGATGGTTAATTACTGAAATGATCGGGTTTTTTCAGGTTATGGTTACGGTTAACATCTCTATTTCAAAAGTCTTTTCCATTCATTTTTAAACTCGAAAACAGGACTGTTAATACTTTAACATATATTAGTTAAATTCAGTTAAAGTTTTAGTCTTTCAAAACAAAAATAAGGGTTAAAGTTAGCAGTTTTATTCTTTTCACTTAAAGTTTAAGTTATAGTTAAATTTGATGTAAACTAGTTTTAACTTAAATTAAATAAAGTTTAGAGTTAAAGTTATTAAAGTTGAATTCTTCTTTATAGTTAACAAAGTCAAAGTTAAAGTTAGTTGAAGTTTAATTCTTCTTTTAAAATAGTTAAAGAAGTTGAAGTTATAGAATGAAATAATGTAGTTACGATTATATCGTATCCGCTTTTTATGTACGATGAAAAGATGAAATAAGACATAAGAGTTTCCAAATTCAATAAATTAAGCGTTTACAAAAATATAAAATGAATTTAATTTAAAATTTCACATTTAAAATTTTTATTTTCAAAACTACTTAATATAATTATTTCGCAGTAACAAAAGATCATTAATAATAGAAAATAGACCCTTTGAGACTGCATTGCAAAGGGTCTAAAATGAACCTCAAGTCGCTGAATGTTCGTTCAAAGTTGGAAAATTGGAAATTGGTTTGAGACTTTAACCAAAACGGTTTTTTTCAAGTTTAAGTTAAAGTTTAATTCAGTTTTAGCGACTGAAAATATTAGTTCAAGTTTTATTCAGTTACACATATTGAGATTTATAGTTATAGTTAAATTCAGTTTTATTCTTAATACGTGAAAATACGAGTCAGTTTGAGTTAACAGCTTTGCTCGAAAAGATGTCACAGGTAATTGGCGATTCGACAGTCTTTGAAATGATTAAATCATGTAATGTCATGAAAAATGATCTGTCTACTGGCCATTATTATAGTGCTTTCAATTACATTACCATTGATTATTTATTGAGCTGTTTAAAAAATTTCCATGAATTCTATCCTTTAGTCGTATTTTCTGCAGATTGTTGCGATCAGTTCAACAATGAAAACTTTTATCAACCGAATCATTTCACTGAATGTATGAGCATTATGTTTGACTATTTATTTAATAACAGTGTAGAGCGTATTATTGCGATACAGCCACCACCTAACCCAAGATTTAGTCAGGGTCAGATCTTTGCTTGGGAATATTATTCAACGATAATCGATAGGTACAAAGAAATGACGAGTAAAGTTAAGGAACGCGTTTCTGTAGTTTCTTTCGACGATTTAGTGTATAAGAAGAAGTACAAAGATAAGGATATCGTTTATATAGATAACTAGCAGCGCTTCGTGCTCCCAGCTGGGGGCTCCGCCCCCAGACCCCTGTTGGTCACTCGCTACGCTCGCGCCCTTTCGCTCGCTACGCTCACTCACATCGTTTGATTTTTTTATTTCTCACTCGCTTCGCTCGCTCGATTCGTATCACTTCTTTTCACTTTTGAATAACAATTATTAATTCCATAAAATAAGAGAACCGGCCAGGCATAAAGAATCATCAAAGTTATAGCTGTGCCTATTCATTCTGAAAAGTTGGCAATATTTACATTTGGTAGGGGTTTAACGTGGTAACATTTTGCAACCAGACATTTTTTTCGTTTTTTTTTTTTTTTTTTCAATTTGACATAAACTGATTGTCTACTACCAAAAATCGAGAATCAAATTTCAAACTTTTGTTGCATCTTCAAAAGAATTTTTTCTTGTTACATGAATTTGCACTTATTCTGAAAGAGAAATGTTTTTTCTTCATAATAAAGCTGTTTCCAGATGTTTTTTGGAATTACAGCGTATTTTAGAACCAACTAAAAAAAGGTTATTCTATATGCCCGAGTCTCCCCTAAATTTATAAATTGATTTTAACGCAGATTTATAAGCCTTTCCCAGCTGAATTATTTCTTTTTTTCCATGGGGATGTACAGAAATGATGTGGGAAAAACTTGTTTATCATCAATCATCATGTTCATAAGTAATTAAACTTCTTTATAAGTAGAGTATTTAAATTAAATTAAAAAAAATCTGTGGGTAGTAATAATGACAATCAACAACTGGCGTGTTATGAAAAAATTCTGAAGTCATCAGCCGTTGTGCTAATACACGCTTGCAAAAACGTGCACTGAGATTCCAATTTCGGCTCTAAAACTCATCATAATTTCTTATGAAAAATAATGTTCATTTTTTTCCTGCTGTAAAAGTACATAGACATACACAAATGTAATTCATTTTTTGAAAAACCGTTCAAATGTGCGTTTTATTTTAATTTTTTTGTTTAATTAAAATTCATAATTGGATATAAAGTGTATGGGGAACACACTAAAAAAAAATCATCAGGTAATTCATACCATTTTCAACGGGTTTGAGCATACGAACGCGAGTATTTAAGGCCGAACATGTTTACCTCGTGTAACTCGCTTCTGACGAATCGCGAATGCAACGAAAATGTTTTACAACGCGCTTGTCATTTACGAACGTTGAAGATTTTCGAATTTGTAACTCGCTATTACAGCTTATTTGGGCCATTCTTTTGGGAATTTTTATTATACATTCTTATTATTGTTATTTTCAACGCCTTGATTAAAAAAAAAAGAAAAAAATTCAAAAATTGAAAGGAAGCAAAAATATAGAAACTTTGGTTTTTCTTTACCCCCCCCTCCTCAAATATGGTCCAAAAGCATTAAAAATCTACATGAATACTTGGGTAACTACAGCGTAAATAATGTCCAGCTTATTTTTGAAAAAAAGTAAAATTTAACGATTTTTGATTTTACAATGCCACTATTGAGTCAAATTTGAAGGGTAAGGGTGCTCCAAAAATGAAAAATGGTACGAACATAAAAAAATCTATTCATACTCTAAAATCCATTTATCAAAAAAAAAATGTAATTTTGAAATTTAGGAGAGCCCTATTAAAAATTTTATTCCTCCTCCCCCTCAATTTGTGGTTGGGGTTTGAATTATAGTTAAAAATTATCTACACGTTGATTCGGGTGAGAAACCAAAATTTCGTCAAAATCGGACCAGTAGGTGCGGAGGAGATGCTAACATTTTGTAGAACGGGCGAATTTTTTTTTTGTATCTATTTAAAGAGGAACCCTCGATGAAAAAAATGTATACAAAAAAAATTTCATTCCAATATTTTCCAGCCCCATTATACGTATTATGAGAGTAGCGTTTTCAAGCGTTGAAATTCGCCACGCTCAAGGTCAGACAGGTTTCGTTTCTGTTTGGTCCCTACAGCCGAAGCAACAAACGCGTTTCGCGAACTGTTATCGCTGATAACTATTTTAAACTAATTTAAGATTAAGAAACTAATTTAGGAATGTTATCCTCAAATTAATTTATATCTATTAATTATTATTATCAATATCGATACCCTAATCTATTAATTATTCTCATTATTTTATCATCTATGTACATACATATCTTATCAAAGTCCACATATAGAATTTTAGTTGTAATGTAAGTATAAAAATACTCGTAGAAGAAGGTTCTCACTCAGTTAAGTTATGTCTACATATGTGTTAATAAAATCTTATTATTCCGAGTTAGTTCGTTTTTCCGTTTTCTTTTCGTTTACGCGATAACAAATTGGCGCAGTCGGTAGGACTGGCTATTGAGGGTTTGATTCGATTCCATATTCCGCAAAAATCAGAAAATTCGTTTTTTCGAAGTCAAGCTGTCAGTAACCAGTCTCAAGAGCAGAACCTTTGATTACACGGCAGAACCTCTTTGGAAAAATCAGAACCTTGGACTACATGGCAGAACCTACTTGAAGATCAGAACCTCTTTGGAGAAATCAAGTTTTAATTTTCTTTTCTTTTCATTAACACGCTTATTTTTTGCTTATACTAACATGACAACTAGCTCAACTTCAGATCCTCCGCAAGATTTATCCAAAATTTCAATTACCGCGAATTATATGAACTATATAGGGCAACATATTACCACTACTTTTGATGGTAACCCTGAAGATCTAAATGCCTTTTTAGATCAATGTACGTTGGCTCATAATCTTTGCAATCCTGCTTTTCACCAAGATTTATTTTACCTAATCGTTTCAAAAATTTTTCGTAAAGCCCGAACTAACTATCGTGAAAACAAAGTTGAAGAAAATTGGCCCGCTTTAAAAAAATTCTTAACCAACCGTTACAGGCCTAAAGAAAATTACGACGATTTGATTACTGAACTAAACAATGTTTCTCAAAAACCTAACGAACCTATCATCGATTATTCTGAACGCATAAAACATCTTATATGGAAAATAAAAGAATCTGGTCGTGACCATAAAGTACTTTCTAAAGAAAATGTAGCGGCTAACGCTGACTACTTAGGCCTCACCAAATTCATCCAAAATAGCCACTTTCAAATCTCCCAATACCTACAATGTTGCGAAGTAAGCACCATAGAAAAGGCTATTGAAAAAGCAATTATATTCGAAAAAACTAATGCAAAGCATTTAGCAAAACCTTCGCATACCGTTCGTACTAAATATTGCTCTCATTGTCGTTCCAATACACACGATCTCAAAGACTGTCGTTTTAAACGCCCTTCTGAAAACTTCTCAGATAAACGAAATGTTATTTGCTCATATTGTAAAATTCCCGGACATTACGCCAACGAATGTCGTAAGAAAGTTCAAGATTATGAATGTAAAAATCCAGTTCGCAAAATTAATTCTATATCTTGCAACTATTGCAAAAAACCCGGACATGTTGTCGCTGAATGTCGAAAATTGAAATATAAAAAAGAACAACGTCTTAACTCAGAAGTATCGAAAGATAAAGAAATTTTTAGCGAAGTACATAATATCCGCTCTAACATTAGAAACTCCAAATATATCAAGTTATCCTCTGACTTTGTACGAAATTCTTTTATTGAATTATTAGTCGATACAGGAGCCGAATGTTCGCTTATACGTAAATCAGTTTTAACTGATGAAACCCTTCAGAAAATTAAGACTACCGAACGTATATCTGTCGCAGGTTTTCAAAGTTCTTTTGTCGAAAGTTTAGGTTCTCTCGAATTTCATTTTTCGGTAGAACAACGCAAATTTTGAATTAAGGTTCATGTTATTGATGATCATCCGTCAATTCCCCTCCACGGTTTCTTTGGCATAGATAATATGCGCAGCGCTTGTTTTGATGTTTTGACTTCTCGAAACATCTTATATTCTGAAAAATATAATTTGACAATTCCTTTATATGATCAAACCATCCGAGAAGAAAAAGTAAACGTTATTTCAACAGATAATGAACGAACAAACATACTAAAAAAGCAATTACGTCTAAATCACATAGATTCGGATAAACTTCCAATAGTAACCGATACTCTTTTATCCTATCACGATATTTTTTACTTAGAAGGCGATAAACTCGAAACCAAAGTAGAGATAGAACATTCGATAGACACCACTACAGAAACTCCAATATATGCAAAAAACTATCGTTTCCCAGAAATTCACAAAAAAGAAGTAGAAAGCCAAATTAATAAATTGTTAGATTTAAAAGTGATTCGACCTTCTAAAAGTCTATGGAACGCTCCGATTTGGATCGTACCGAAAAAACTAGACGCTAGCGGTAAGAAAAAATGGCGTATCGTGATCGACTATAGAAAACTAAATGAAATCACAATACCTGATCGCTATCCTATTCCAAACATCGAAGATATTTTTGATGCTTTAGGTGATTGTACCTTTTTTACTACTCTTGATCTTGCCTCAGGTTTCCACCAGATTCCAATCTTGGAAAAGCATCGCGCAAAAACTGCATTTTCCACTCACTTAGGCCACTACGAGTTTTTGAAAATGCCCTTTGGTTTAAAAAATGCACCTAGTACATTCCAAAGAATGATTAATGATAGCTTAAGTGTTTTAATCGGAAAAGATTGCCTTGTCTATATCGACGACATAATTATCTATTCAAAAACCTTCTCGGAGCATCTAGAAAAAATAAAACGAGTACTTTCTGAATTGCGTAAATATAAACTACTAATCCAGCCCGATAAATCAGAATTTCTGCAAACATCTATTAATTATCTGGGACACATAATTTCAAATAATGGAATTTCTCCAAACCCTGAAAGAACTAAAGCAATGACAAATTTCCCTACTCCAAAAAATCAGAAACAAATCCAACAATTTTTGGGTATGACAGGATATTACCGTAAATTTATAACTCATTATGCAGAACGAACAAAACCTTTGACCGCCTTACTTAAAAAAGATATCGTCTTCGAATGGACTTCGGAATGCGAAAAGCAACTTCGAAATTTAATCACAGAATTAACTTCTGATAAATTAATGCTGCAATACCCAGACCTCACAAAAAAATTTTATCTACACACAGATGCTAGTCAATTTGCGATCGGTTCGGTTTTATCATAAAAAGATAACAAAGGAAACAACAAACCTCTTGCCTATGCATCGAGAACATTAAATTCAGCGGAAACTAATTATTCGGTTATCGAAAAGGAGCTCTTGGCAATCATATGGTCTACAAAACATTTTCGACCATATCTGTACGGCAGAAGATTCGAAATCCTTTCAGATCACAAACCTTTATTGTGGCTCTTCAAAGTAAAAGACCCCGGTTCGTGCCTGGCGCGATGGAGAGAAAAATTAGCAGAATACGATTACTCCATTTCGTACATACCTGGTCCTCAAAATGTAGTAGCTGATGCCTTATCCAGAGTAGAAATCAATCATTTAAAACTAGCCCAAATTTATGCCAATCGTACCTTTTCCCCCATGAAGGAAATCGACATACTCCAAACCTCTACCATTGTCCTCTTTACTTGCCCTGAATTCCTCGCCAACAATCCCCTCTTTACTCCTTCCAAAATATCTGACGCAAATTACGGAGAACTAAAAATTATTCGAAAAAATAAACGAAATTACATCATATGTTTTCTCAAACGCAGTAAAAAACATTATTTCTCTAAACCAGATTATGAGAAAACTTTGCAACTTTTATATTCATTTTGTACGACTAAAAAAATCAAAGAACTCGCGATCTTGGACGAATTTGATGGTGGAACTTCTACTTCTCATCAAAGGAAATTAACGGAAAATTATCTACAAACTCAACTACAAAACATTAAGCTTTCTTGGGTGCTATTTAAAAAACCTCCAGGAAACATTCAAGCATTCCTTAAAAACTTTCACGACAATGAGTTATCAGGTCACCGTGGCTTCGAAAGAATGTATAATAAATTACGTCTTACGCACTTCTATTGGCCTGGAATTAAAAGTGACATCAGGCAATTCGTCAAACAATGCGAAGATTGCCAAAAGAAAAAGGTGAATAGACACCCAATGAAACTCCCTATGGTTATTACAGACACGTTTACCAAAGCATTTGATAAAATATCCATCGACATTGTAGAATTACCACTCACCACAAAAGGAAATAAATACATACTGTCATATCAAGATAATCTCACCCGCTACCTCATCCTCGAAGCCATGCCCATTCACGACTCCACAACAATCGCAGAACATTTAATGAAAATTTTCACACGCTTTGGCATCCCAAAAATAATTTTATCCGATCAAGGCTCTGATGTTTGTTCTGAATTAATCCACATCTTATGTACAACTTTCGGTATAAATAAAATAGAGTGTACTCCGTACCATCCTCAATCGAATGGAGCACTTGAACGTACTCATGGCACCATTAAAGAACACCTTAAGATGTATATAGACGCCGAAAATTGGGACAATCATCTGGACTAAGCAGTATTTAGTTTTAATACGGCAGTTCACTCCGCAACAGGTTTTACACCATATTCACTTTTATTTGGTCGAGACCCTAACCTTCCATTCTTAGAGGTGGAGGAGGTGAATCAGTCTTATGAAGATTACCACGAAGAAATCGCCGAAAAAATCGAAAAGATTCAAAAAGAAGCAGCAATAAAACAAAACCAATATAAACAAAAAACTAAAAATAAATATGATGCAAAAAATAAATCAGATTTCTGCTTCAAAAAAGGAGATTTAGTACTTGTAAATGCAAAAGGAAAAATGCATTCAAATCGAAAGTTGCAACCAGCTTTTGAAGGACCATTCGAAGTTGTAAAAACTAATTGCCCAAATGTTACCGTAAAATTAAAAAATGGAACAAATAAAACGTATCACGGTAACCTTATTAAAAAATTCATACCCTCCTTAGTTCATGTTTTATTATTTCTAGCTCTACTCCCTTTGGTTTTTGGTTTTCAAGATACCGTTTATGTAAAAAACATTAACTCTAAAGCAGGTATGTTTCATGAACATATAGGTCAAATAGGCAATCGAGTGTCCTCATGGCATTTAGTCACCCATTTCAATCTCTCGTACTTTTTCCACAAAACTTGGACCTTAGAAAAAATATATCATGAGATAAATGATAACGTAGAAATCAGAAAATTTGCTTCTACATCTCAGTTAAGTTTTCTTAATCAAGGCTTTCGTACCATCTTCAATAAATTAAACCAAGTCACAACGACTACCGAAAAAACACGAGGTAGACGAAAAAAAAGATGGCTATTCGACGGAGCCTCATATGTTTTCAATTTCCTCTTCGGAGTACCGGACGTCTCCGACAAAAATTTCTACGACACCTCTATTCGAAAACTAAATTCCGATGAAAAAACAACACAAGCTCTTCTAACAAAACAAATCTCTATCATCAATAATACAGTTAACAGTTTCAAACATAACACATTACTTTATGAAGAAAATGAAAAAAGAATTGAACAAGCCTTAAATAACCTCTTTAATGCATCAAAAAATTTAGCTGGAAACAACCAACACATTGAAATGCTCACAGATGTTACAACGCTAATCAACTTATATAACGAAGTATACTTTCAAACCATAGACGAACTCTGTGTTTTATTGAACGCTGTACTTTTTGCAAAAAGAGATATCTTATCTCCTAGCGTCCTCACTTCACAAAAATTCCAAAAAATATTACAAGGCGTTCAGCTACCACCTTACGAAACCTTTCCTTTTGACACATTGTCACTCAGTGAGGTAACTCGTTATGCAGACATAAATACTATTCATACCCAAGTCCTAGATAATAACAGACATCTACTCTTCATAATTGAGATACCAATTATTGAAAATTATAAATATGAACTATATTATCTACATAGCCTAGCATTTCGAAACGGTCAAACTGAATACTCCTACTCTTTCTATCCTCCCAAAAACGAATACTTGTGTGTAGCCAAAACACAAACACGTTATGCCTTCCTCTCTGAAAGAGATCTCAACAAATGTAAAAAGATTACTCCTTCAAAATCCCTATGCGAACTTGATCTTGTACATACGACTCTCACAGTACCATGTGAAATCAATTTGCTTCGAAATTTTTCAGAAAATTGTCAACTTCAAACTTTCTTCGCTGAAGTTGATAGTTGGATCAAATTATATGGAGAGCAATGGCTTTTTATACTACACAACGAAGTACCCATAACCATTTATTGCAATGGCCAATTGAAAGAAAGTACCTACATCCATAACTCCGGCCTACTCACATTACCACCTGGATGTCAAGCATCAACCCCGAATTTCTATTTTTCTAGTCGCACCGAAGTTATAGTGCAAGACTATCAACATTTCTTCCCTAGCGTTAATATTACCTTGCCTAAAATTAAAATATACAAAGAACCTATCATAGGCAAACCTCCTATTCTTAATCGCATAAATCCACAAGAATTTCAACTATTAGCTTCTCAGCTCAAAAACGCTGAAGATGACATTGAAAAGGCATACATCCCAAAAAGCATCGATCAAATAAGTTGGACGCACGTATTATCAGTGGGACTAATAACGTTAATTATATGCACATTCATATATTTCAAATGTTTCAGAAACTCGTGTAATCTTCGACGACAACACAGAGCACAGATACTTCCACCTGATTATCGATTTATCGCACAGCCAAGTATTGAGTACAGAGACGAACCCCGTCTAGCGGAAGTAGTACCACCACAAGAAATACAACGACCAACTACAAGGTCAATGACCAGAATAAGAAACATAACCACGACGAATAATAACAATTCTCGTATCCATTCTTCGTCAGGGGGTGTTATCGCTGATAACTATTTTAAACTAATTTAAGATTAAGAAACTAATTTAGGAATGTTATCCTCAAATTAATTTATATCTATTAATTATTATTATCAATATCGATACCCTAATCTATTAATTATTCTCATTATTTTATCATCTATGTACATACATATCTTATCAAAGTCCACATATAGAATTTTAGTTGTAATGTAAGTATAAAAATACTCGTAGAAGAAGGTTCTCACTCAGTTAAGTTATGTCTACATATGTGTTAATAAAATCTTATTATTCCAAGTTAGTTCGTTTTTCCGTTTTCTTTTCGTTTACGCGATAACAGAACGCGACCAACGTCGCAAAACTATAGAAAGAAATTCTTCGCACATTCGTCTTCAATTGCGGAATCATTTACCAATCGATTTTCTCGAATTTTTGAAATATCGTTCGTGTTGTGGATCCCAAGACGTAGAATTGAAAAAAATTAAAAACGATCGAACGGAAGCGAAAATACGAAAATTTCGGTTTTCGCTCGGTCCCTCCCTCACATTTGGGGTTAAGAAGTTGAAAATGAGCACGAATCATCGAGACATCGCCTTACATGAGATGTTTAGGATAAATTCAAAAAAAATTTTATTTCGTCGATTTTGGTTTTTTTTCGGAATTTTGGGCCCCAATTAAAAAGTGAAGGGTGCCTCGGGGCTCATCGGGAGTTATTACAAAAAATGAAGTACTCGCGCTGTAGAATAGGTTAGATAGAAAAATAGGAAAAAAATTTCGAGACGGGGGTCTGGAAATGAAATTTTGGGGCCCCTCCCCCCACCTGGGGGCTAAACTCGAAACGACGATTTTAAAACCTATTCCGTAGCGATAGAAACTCGAATTCGAAATTTCAAAAAAATCCTTCTGACGGTTCTCCAGTTATAAGCATATAAACATACAAATAAACAATTTCTTATTTTTATAAATATAGATTGAAACGATGTACCGTCGATGTGATAGTCAGTACTTTTACGATGGGTCATTAAAATAGTGTTCGATTGAATAAACAAATATTAGATACGTTGTGTTCTCGCTTATGTGATCTATTGAAACATTTGAAACTAAGTGCTACTGTACGGCATTTGGAACGAAGCTCGACTGTTGGTAACTGCTGGCAACGCAGCGATGTTTATTCCATTCATTGTTGCCAACCTATATAATGTAGAATTGAATGTAAAGTGCGTTCAAACCATCAATGTAGGTTTGGTTACTATAGTAAAATTCTCTATGAAATGATCACAACTGAATGCTAATGAAAAACATGCTGGTGATGGCGAACATGATTTTTATTTTGTTAACACGCATTTTTCTCATATAAGCAAAAGCTCTAGAAGAAGATGTTCATAGAGCTTACATCCGATTTTCCGAAAAGGCAGAAATCTTCTAGGGACAATATTGATGAGAAGATAAATTTTCATTTTATGAATTCTTCTCATTTACATTAACAGCTCAACGATACTTATAATATAAAATTTTCTAATGTGCACAATTTGTTAGCTTTATTAAATAATTACCTATGTAAAAATAAGATCAATAGTAGTCACTTACGATGAAACTAGGAGAAATGAACAAGTCTAATATGGATCAAGAATTTTCTGTATTGATATAAAATTCAACCGTGTTGCGTTTATGATATAGATAGACACGCTTTTATAGATGAAATCAGCGGCGGATTTAAGGTTTTGCCGCCTACAAACCAAGTATCACCTTCCGCCCCTAAGGCCCCGAGTTATAGGAGCGATAACAACTTTTTTTTTTTTCTTCTGAATAATAATTTCTGAATAATGATTTTTACTGATTTCTACGTTTCTTGGTTTTTACCTCGCGACAGAACCAGGAATGGAAATTGAGGATGAAGAAAAATTTTTCTTTTGCACTGCGTATTTTTTGTAAAAAAAAAATATATAGTAAATCTATATTTATTTCATTATACATATCTATCTGTCTATCACTCAGTGACCTAAAATGTCAAAAATACAAAACATCTGCTCATTTATAAAATTATTACAAAAGCAAACAGAAAGGAATTGAATTTTTTACATTATCTTTCTTCGACTTTTCACGGAGAGCTGTGTATACGCGCGGTTGGTGGGTTGTGCGGTGCACAACGTATGCTACCAAAATATCTGCTATCCCAAATCACCCTAAAAGTGCGGAATGTTTAGTGTAGGCCTACAGTTTTTTTTCTTTCTTCTTCTTCTTTCTTCCTTTCTTTTCTTCCTCTTTTTTCCCTTCCTTCAAAAAATGCCGCCCCTAAAATTTTGCCGCTCTAAACCATGGCTTGGTTTGGTTTGTAGGGAAATACACCGCTGGATGAAATATTTTCTATACTGAATTACTGATAAAAAATTCAAAAGTTGTGCAGTAAAAATGCAATTTAGAATAATTATTTTCTAAGAATTCAAATTTTAGTACGGTTAAAATGTGCACTGGCGCAATCAATGTATTAAAATTGCTATTAAAATGAATATACCTACCCGAGAAGCACATGTTGCATATAGTATCAGGAGTGAAAATTTATCGTTAAAAAATCGTTAAAATCTCTGTAAATTTTTTCACGATGTTGTAAACATATCAAACACATTTTTTCATTGATAGAAAATATGAAAATTCTTATATTTGATTATATATGAATAGGGACTGAATATAAATATGAAATAGCATATTTGTCTATGTTGAGTACAAAGCGGTATATCCAAGTTACTTTTATATTTCAAGTTGTTCTGAGCAAAATGAGCCATATTTGTTAGCGTATATTTTGCGTATTTTCATTTTAGCCTATAAAATCATATTATTCAACTCGAAGTAAACAACATACCTACCCATCATAATTTTATCAAAACGAAGAACTTTTTTAAACTACCAAGATAGAAAAAGATTTGCGACAATATTTATCGTTCGTTAATTTACTGAAGAAAGCAATGAGGTTGCCAAAGTCATTGCATAATTATATAATATGAATATCTACATCAGTATTTACCTATATCGCGAGTATATGGGCACCTATTTAAAATAATAATTCAAAATAATTGTTTCTATTTTCACCCCTCTTGGATAGGTAATAGGTATTTACTTTCTTAATTACAAATTTGTACAGATATGTATCCATTTATTTTATTGAGAGCTTTTTCATGTAATCGAGATTTAAAGTGACTCATCATAAATACTTACCTACGTCATGATAAAATGAAAACCAAATTTTAAATATTATTGTTTTAGACATAGTTTCAACTTTTCAAATTTAATTACTTTTGAAGAATCTCAGCGAATTAAATTTATTTTGAATGATAATCAAGGGGCTGTTTTTTTATGTAAAATGATGAGTAAAAATCACATTGTTGAATAAACCAAAAGAGACCATTATTTCAACAAGATCTTTTGTACCGCGAAGTTTGTCGAGATACCAACTCATGCACTGACACATGCTACGGGCCAGGATGGGTCAATAGGTTCAGGCGGTTCATGGTTATACTTTTGTAAGTTTTTTTTATGTTGTTTTTGTCGGGTGTTTTTTTTTCATTTTAGGCGCTTTTATAATGTGCGCTACATGCTACAACATCACGTTGCCGTTTCGACCTTAATAGATTATTAGGTATAAATCAATAAATGTATTTTCAAAGTGATGCTTATGGAAATTCTGGTAATGCTTAAATTACTTCATAGTTATTATAATAACTGGTCTAGGTTCTGATTGGTCATATGTTATGCGCGTAATGACCAATCATAAGGCTAGAATGTAATTAAATGTAGGTAGTTTCATTTCTACCTTCCTAAACAATATCGTTCAGTTTTCATGATTTAAATCATCAGCTGATTTATGTTTTTATTATACGAGTTAATCGTGGTAATTTACCACATTCCAACTTGCTGATTGGTTGTTACATGCATGACGTATGACCAATTAGAACATAGACCAGTCATTATAAATACTCTATTCTGTTTCTTTTTTGGTTGGGTAAAATCATGACACAAAAGATACTTTTCGAATTTCCTTTTTAAATTTATATTGAAAAATCATCATTTCAATTGAAGAAAAATCTCATCAAGTAGGTATACATTAGGTGGGCCGAATTTTGTTTTTTTTCGAAAAGTGTCGAAAAATTACGTCATTTTCCGACTTCGAAATAGCGCTGGCGTAATTTATCGACAAGCGCTATTTCGAATTTCGTTTCTCTTTGTAAATATATAATTGGCCGCGGGTTTTGTTTTTATCTAAATTTGCGATTGATAATGGCATATAAACAAGCCATTCTTTTCATTCATAAATCAAGCGATATTTTGACTATTAATTCAAGCTGTAATTTGACGAAAAAAGAAAGCGAGCGATATTTGACGATATGGAAGACGACAAAGTGAGTAATTTTAGTTTCACTTTTTTTTTTAAGCAAAGGTTGACCCAACATTTGAATACGCTCCGCCACAGTCTTTAAGAAGTTAGCTCATAATTTGTTCTTTTTTTTGTTTTTTCTTAACTTTTGATTTTACCCTCTCGTCCCTTTTCGTTTTTGTTTCAGGAGCCAAGAAACCTCTTGACGGCGGCGAACCCTAAATAATTCCTAATAATTATGTAATGTTGAATTAATATATATTTTTTTCCCCTTTTTTTGTACTTTTTTTACTATCTCTTCCCACTCATGTCGTGACTCTTAAATTAGAAATCTTTTCACGCTTCCACATATTTAAATTCACGACAAAAAGTAAGGAGGCTTAGTGAAAAATTGTTGTGAAATGACCTCTAAAAGATGTCATAAAAATTTCAGCTCTCAAGTTCAATTTTTACCATTGCCAAAATGGGCCCAAAGTTTTGAACTTTTTTGAAAATCGAAAAATTTAAAAATTTCGTAATTTGCACTATTAATAAGCTGAAATATTTTTTAATGGGTAAAAAATGTGAAAAAAAAATTTGACGACTATATTTACCATTCAGTGGTTCCCAAACAGTTTCCAGTATCACAGAAATAATGCAAAAATCGTTTGATATTGGTGCAGTTATGGAGTTATGCATAACATTAGGTATCCTAACATAAACAAGTAATTACATTACTTATATTAAAATTCTTATAACTATATGCGCAGCACTTAGCTGTAACCCAGAACTCACCACGCGGAGGTGGCTGCGCTGGAGTTCCTGCAGACCAGCTGGGTGAAAGGTTATACTTACGAAATAACAAGCATAATTAAATTTTGTAATCTTTTTTGGACCCAAAAGTTGGCATGATTGGCTAGACATCCCTGCACTCACCCTCGATGCGTGTTATTACTTTCACAATACTCTGAGTTTTAGAGTCGAGCTTCGTTCCTAGAGCCAACTAGCGCTAATGTTGATGCAGGCGCTGCGTCGTGGGTGATTCAGATTGCGTTGGCCTTACGAATGACACAGTATCATCATCAGGAATTTTGTATCATATTCGAATAAATATTGGTCTTATTAGTAGTAAAATATTGATGGATAAAGGTGCGTCCTTAAGTTACATTTCGGAAAGTTATTTCATTTCGATTAAGGAGCGCGTAGGGGAACAAATGCATGGTGAGATTCATAATTTGCAGTTTACTGTGTCTTTGGCAACACCACCTATAGTAAAAGGCCTGGGCGCAGGTGTTGTGACGTCAACGCTAAGAGGCTGAAGTTGTGCTTTTTACATTGCTTCTTATGTAACTTTGCAAATTGTTTAAGGCGTTTCGGGTGGCGCTAGCGCTTCGGAAAAATTTTTACCTCATAGAGGACGTTATGGAGAGTATATAAAAAAAAAATCAGACTTCTACCTATCAAAATAGCGATTTTGTTATTTTTTTCAAAAATCTGTATTTATGCATTTATCAGTCTGAGTTTTTTTTCACATACTCCCCATCATCTCCTTTTTACGGTAAAATTTTTTCCAAAGTGCTAGCCCCACCCGGAACGCCGTAAAAAATTTGCAAAGTTATATAAGAAACAATGTAAAACGCGCAACTTCAGCCTCTTAGCGTTGACGTCACAACACCTAGGTGACTACACAATTGAAGACAATTAAAGTTCAAATGAGTTTATCACATAAAATTTTTATCATACATAGGTTCATTCTTATGCCTGAGTTGAGCGAACGAATGATTATTGGTGGTGACTTTTTAAGTAGGTATGGAGCGGTGATAAATTATTGTAATCAAACTTTATGTATGCTATTACGCAATAATAGCGTTTTCCATCCTGGTGAAAATATTATAAGCGATTTTGTATTTATGACTGAACAGTTCTGTGCAAATGCCGATTTGGTGGCATATATTGAATAGTTGCCATCTGCAGATATTGATATGAAGTTGAGCGCTTCACCAGTACTACAGCAAAATGATGAACGAGAGGATATTTTACAAACGTTGCGTTCAAAATGGAATGATTCTGTCATCGAGGATGTAATAACCATCGAGCAAGCAGAAATTGTATTATCTAGATTAAGTCCATTAGTTGAGGCATTTAGATCGGAATTAGATCGGAATTAAGATGTTTTCGCGAGGAAAAAGTTATTTTAAATATCTGCTGTGGAGCGATGGGTTCTAAAGCGATATAGTGTTCCAATGGTTCAGCGTTCTGCTGTACGCGACAAAATTGCGTCTATGTTAGCTCAAGGAATAATTAGCGTTTCAGATACCCAGTATATTAAATAAAACTCACAACTCTGACACACTCATAGAAAAAATAATAATCAAAAATAAATCCAAATTCCCAAAATTTGAAACCGAAAATACTGAGGAAACTATAGAAAATCTTAGCCTAATTAAAGAATTGAATGGATGGAATAACGAGGAAGCTATTTGTAAATTAATAGAAACGCTTCCCCCAAAAGAACTTCGATTTTTTCGACAACTTAAAACTGAATATTCTATTCTAACTTGGAGAAAATTGTGCAAAAAATTCAAAGACCAGTATAAAGAAAACGAATTTGTAATTAGAAATGAATTAAAAACCTGCACAAAAGGTAAAGAAAGTTATAAAAAATATGCAGATAAGATAACATCATTATGCAAAAAACTAGATGCAAACATGCCATTAAAAAATATAATAGAATACTTAGTAGATGGTTTACCTACCAATGATATTAATACAGGGGAGTTCATGAAGGTAAAAAGCGAATTAGAGCTTAGTGAACTAATTCATCATGTAGATGCAGTAGCGGCTGCAGACAAAGGCAAGCTAAAACTGTATGGCCTACAGCAGGCGTTAGAAGAAGTAAGGAGCGAGTTAGTAAAAATAGAGCAAGAAAGGAAAAAATGGCAAGAAGAAAAAGAGAAATTGGAAGCAAATAGGAAAAATGAAAAAGAAAAAAGCGAAGAAACAATTTTTTATGCAAAAGAGAGAAAAGAAGAAGGAAAAACGCAAAATTATCAACAAAATTACCCATATTATTCTCAGCTAAATACATTTCCCCATCTCCCAATATAAAGCGAGGGACTTAATACCTATCTACCATATACACAATACAACTATACACATCCCCAGATGTTCAATAACTACAATAGAGATATAATGAGAACAAGAGCGAGAGGCTATAGAGGATTCAGAGGAGGTAGAACTAGAGGTAGAAGAAATTATTCAAGAGGCAATAAAATGTATTATAACTCCTATAGCCGGTCAAACCAAACCCAACAACATTGTAGATTTAATATTGGGAATCAATTTTATGATAAAGTATGAGGCAATAATAAATTTTAAAGATATAAAAATCAGTTTCAATAATGGGGTCGAAATTCCAATATCCAAAGAATGGATAAATAAAGTAAAACAACAAGAAATATTTTTAATTCAAAACAATGAGTTGGTATGCACAGAGAAAATTATTTTAGCGCCAGGCTTGGTCGGGTGCTTAAATTCGCTGATATAGATAAAACAATTAGAACACCTGCCGTATTATATAACGTAGGAATATTGGTAAAAAATGATGATGGCTTAATAAAAATACGGAACAATAACTGTATACAAGGTAAAAAATACAAACATACGATACGACGAACCAATAAAAGACCTAAATGGAATTCCAATCATAATATGAAATGAAATAATAGACGAGCAGAAACGAAAAGCATATGATCTACTCCATAAATATAAACACATATTCACGATAAAAATAACCGATCTCAAAGAAGCTAAACTAGAACCTTACAAAATTAAATTAAGTGATGACACCCCAGTAACATGTCCGCCTTACCCGCTAGCAATAAAAGAGAGGGAAGAGGCACTTAAATTGATAAAAGAATTAGAAAACAGTAGCATCATAGAACGTTCATCATCTCCTTACTGTGCCCCAGCATTCATCAAAAAGAAAAAAAGCGGAGAACTAAGACTTTTAGTAAATTATAAAAAACTTGACAAAAAAATCCGACCAGATCAAAATACAGTACAAAAAATAAGCACAATAATTGACAACATGCATGATGCAAAATTTATTTCCACTCTTGATTTAGCTTCAGGTTATTACCAAATTCCCTTACATAAAGATTCATACGAAGTAACAGCATTTAAATTAGAATCAGATCTCTATCATTTCAAAAGGCTCCCATAAGGGATGAAAACTTCTGCCGCTGCAATGAATAGGGAATTGCGTGGAAAATTACAAGAATGCCTATATAAATCAGTTACAATTTACCTTGACGATATTTGCGCGTTTGGCAAAACTTTTGAGGAAAGCTTAACATCATTACAAAATGTGCTAAAAATATTGGATGAAAACGATTTAAAATTAAAAACAAATAAATGTCGATTATTTGAAAATGAAGTAGAAATTCTAGGTCACGAAATTAAAAATGGAAAAGTCAAGCCAAATAATGATAACGTAAAAGCCTTACTAAAATTGCCTAATCTAAGAACAGTGAAAGAGGTTCAAAAAGCGCTAGGAGCAATGGGATACTTTCGTCAGTACATCCCAAACTTCGCTCAAAAAACGATTAAAATGTTTGATTTAACTTCAGGAGGGAAGAAAGGTAACGAATTAGTAGAATGGACATCTGATCATTCAGAAGAATTTGAAAATTTAAAAGGAATAATAGCATCTAGACCAATACTGAAAATATTTGACCCTAATGAACAAATTTACGTAGAAACTGATGCGTCAGCCAGAGCAGTTGGTGGCGTGTTAACGCGATATGATACGTATACAGGCAAACGCATGCCTATAGCATACTACTCACACAAATTACCACTGCGTAAAAAATGCAGGTCAGCGTACGACCTCGAATTTCAAGCATTAATAGACACGATCACAGCTTTTAGACCATATTTATTTATGAATGAATTTACGATATTAACCGACCATAAAAACCTTACTGGAGAAATATCATCCCGAAAAACATTCAACCCCAAAAAGTTAGCAAGAATTGTACAAAAATTAGTCGAATATGATTTCGAGATTAAGCATATAAATGGAGCAGATAATGTATGGGCAGACCTATTATCGCGTTTAGTTAGCGATGGTAAAAACATAAATACTACAAAATTAGAAATCGCCAACGATTTTGTTAAGAGCCAAGAACAGGACGAGGAATTAAACAACATAAAAAAATTGCTGCTCAATAAACAAGATGTAAATCTAATTGATAAAAGAATAAAAAGAAAAAGTAGACGATATGTCATAAATGAAAATGGAGTCTTATGCTATAAAAAATTCAACAAAGCCAATTTATTATTGTTACCAGTGATTTCAAAAAATATGATTGAAGAAGTACTGATCAACACGCACGAAAAATCATGCCACCCAGGCGAAAAAGCAACGTATGAAAAACTAAAAAACCATTACTATTGGGAAGGTATGTATTTAAATGTGACCGAACATGTAAAGAGCTGCGATACATGCCAAAGAACTAATAGAAAGGTCAAAAAAAAGCGGACATTTAAAAGAAAGAACCAATTCCCCACCCAACCTCTTTTCCCAAGTGTCACTCGATACAATGGGCCCTATCATGATAAAAAATAAAAAATACTACATTGTTGTAGCAATCGATCAATTTTCAAAATTTATTTTCGCGAAAGGTTATACAACAGTAACAGCTAATACCATAGTCGAATTAATTGATGAGTTGTCAGTAAATTATATGAAGCCCCAAACAATCTTGACTGATAATGGAACAGTATATGTAGCAAAAGAGGTCGAGGAATATTGTAAAAATAATGAAATCCAGATGAGAAGAATACCAGCACACTCACCTAGCTCCAACGGACAGGTGGAAAGAGCTAATTCTACAATAAAAGAAAAAATCAAAAAGCTATACGTGATAATGAAAAATTTAATATCAACAGTGACTTAAAACATTAATCCATGCATACAACTGTACGCCAACTAGAGTATTGAATTTCAAATCGCCGTTTTACGTGATGTTTGGAAAGGATGAAGATACGCTGAAACAAAAGCTAAAAATACCTACGACATCCGAAGAACGAGAGATTGAAATAAAAAATTTAGATGAATTTAGGAACACTATACCTCAGCTGTTGAGTGAAAATTTTAAAGATAATGCAAAAAATAAAAACAGGTTGAGGATTGAAGATGTGTTTCAAAAAGGAGAAAAAGTATTAATAAAAAATGTGTTAAAAAAGAGTAAAATGGACGAGGAATACCTAGGACCGTATGTAATTACGGAAAAAATTGGTGACCTTAACTACAAAATAAAAGAAAATGATAAAGAAATTTTAGTGCACATAAATAGAATGAAAAAATATGAAGAGAGAAAACCGAAAACACAGTACGAAAATGATGATATAAAAAATATGAGAGAAATTGAAGATGATAAAAATGAAAAATTGAATGAAAAAGATAATGAAGAAACAAACTATGGCAATACTGAATTTGACGAAAACAACCCAAATGATGATGAAATCACTAATGATGACAACAACTAAATCCTGCAACCTTCCCAATCTCCTTCCTATCCTTTTCCTTAAACTTATCCTTGCGCGCATTTCTACTCTAATTCCTTTCATTTTCCTTTGTTGCAGAATGAAGAACTCTACGATATCACTCATCATTACAATCATAATACTTAACCTTAAAGACGTAGAAAATAATCCGATAAAAATAACATCAGGAGTCATATTTAAAAAATTACCCGAAAAAATTATTTACTATCATACCCTACCAATAATCTTTAGGCAACCCTTCGGGTAAATAAAGAAGCAGTACCTGGTACACTAGATAAAATAGCACAAAATATAGGTAAAGATACCCACTTAACCACAGATGAGGGATATGAACATCGCTACGAGATGATTCAAAATCTAAAACAGATGACGTACGATGAAGCAAATAGCATAATTTTTGACATACATAACACTTTACAAACGAGAGCAAAAAGAGGAGGAGAGGCGCGAAGACACGCTTATATTGAAGTTTGGCTGAAGTCGGTAAGGTAATGAAATTTTCTCCTCTTAGAACACCATTGTTGAATTCTTATTCAAATTACTTATTTGGGCATTAAATTTTATAGGAGATGCCAACTTTTGAGTCCAAAAAAGATTACAAAATTTAATTGAGCATGTTATTTCGTGAGTATAAACTTTTACCCAGCTGGTCTGGAGGAACTCGAGCGCAGCCACCTCCGCACGGTGAGTTCTGAGTTACAGCTAAGTGTTGCGCATATAGCTATAAGAATTTCAATATAAGTAATGTAATTACTCGTTTAAGCTAGTATACCTAATGTTATATGAAACACCATAATTGCACCAATATCAAGTGATTTTCCCATTATTTCAGTGATGCTGGAAACTAGTTGGGAACCACTGAATGTTGAATATAGTCGTCAAATACTTTTTTTTTCATGTTTTTCACTTATTAAAAAATATTTCAGCTTATTAATAGTACGAATCACGCAATTTTTAAATTTTTCGATTTTCGACAAAAGCTCAAAACTTTGGGCCCATTTTGGCAATGGTAAAAATTGAACTTGGGGGCTGAAATTTTTATGATATCTTCTTGAGGTCATTTCACAACAATTTTTCACTAAGGCTCCTTACTTTTTGAAAAAAAACCAAAATTCAGCCCACCCTACTGAGTACTTCTCCAGTTTCCAATTCTCTAGCATTATTTTGAGATAAATTTAAATCATATAATATCAACTGAAATTGAACTAAAACAATATTAATTTTAATGAAACATCAGTTTTCATTAATCTCGTTCATTTCCGATATTCAGTATCTCCTTCTCAGATGGCTACATTACCACTCCTAGCGTAGCCAAAATTCGGGAATAGAAAAGCTTCGCAGAGTGAGCAAAGCAATGGGCAAATACATATGTTTTTTTGTTTGATTTAATTATTTATTGTTAAATTTTTGCTATTACTGAGACAAGTGAAACAGGAATTGTCGAATTTTTCTCACCGATGTCGATTTGCCGACTGCGCAAAACCTCTGAGGGGCGAGCACTCCCCTCCATCGGTCCGTCCCTGCTCATCATCAAATTAGCGTAGAAAGGTCAAACTTCGTGTGTAGGATTAGTCAGTGACCAGAATATGACCCCTTAAAATTGAGTCATAATGGATTCAAATGGCGGATGATCAAGATTTGAAGATAATTTGAGGATCTTCTAATAGTTATAATTTGAGAAGTATGTGTTCATATCATTATTTCATGGCACGAAATACTACGTTTGTTCCAAATTCAACTTCTTAAGTGGTTTTGAAAGCGATAGCGTAAAGGTTTTCAGACTTAATATCAGGGGTTGCCTGTAGTCATGAAGGGTTTTGCAACTTTATTACTAAACCAGAACAAGCCCTATTAAAAACTCAGCTCCAGTGATGCGGCATGGCTGCTTATGTTTTTTTTCAAAAAGTCCGAAAACACACATACATATGCGTGTCGAAAAAAGTTCGCGTTTTTGCTTTCTTTTCAGCTAAACTTTATCAATAGGGACTTGGACACACAAAACATGTGTTGAACAAAGGAAAAAGAAAAAAAAAACTAGAAAATACTAAAGTATCTTAAAAGCGGACTATACTAATTAGTAATTATACTGTTTTCGAGAAAGTAGAATAATTTATTTTTTTACCAGAATAAAAAATTTTTATAAAATTCAAAAGTTCTACCAAATCTACTTATCCTAAATTTTATCAAGTATCATACAAAACATGACCGCACGTAACTTATCTTCTTACCACCGAAAACTTGGAATCGTGTGAGGTCAGGTCATTTTATGTTCAAACAGCTCTAAAAAACAATAATAATTCAGAAAGTTTCTTCAAAAAACGCGACCTCACGTCAAGAGGATGGCCAACTCTTCTTCTTATCCGCCTTTTTCGTTTCGGAGAGAGACTATACTCATTTTCAAAATTCATATTTTAAATTATAAATTAAAATCGTCATGTTACCTCATGTTCAATCGACTTCAAAAATCAATCAACTCAAGAAACCTACTCATTCTACCACTCCCCAAAATTTCGTGTCAATATGTCAACTTTTACTCTAGTTATAGTGAGAGAATTAACGTTTACAAAAAACCGTGACCTCACGTTAAATCACCTTTCTTCAAGTTGAAAAACTAATAATAGCTGAAAGTCTATGTACTCTATCTATCCTCATAATTTGGGTCAATCGATTCCGACTCAAGCCCCGTCACGTCACGTCACGTCAAGCCAACTCATATCCACTCACGTTCAGGAAACAGTCAATTCCAAGACTAACTACCACGCCTACTCTTTCAGAGATCTGCACCGTATTTTGATAAATTTCTGATACAAAGGTTTAAACCATGACCTCGCGCTTTATTGAATCAGCTCATGTTGTAATGAATTAGAAATCTGATTATTTATAAAGCTCAACAATTCCTTTTTGCTATCATGCAGGAACCAAAACATCTTAAATCATGCTTCCTCAAGCCTGATCACTCCAAAAAATATTCAGCTCTAAAGCGCCACTATCCTTATCCTTCCACCAAATTGAACTCGATCCATTAATTTTTACTCGAGTTATCCTGGATGAACGGGAGAACCTCAACAAATGCCTCCTCACGTAAAACTCACGACCGATCACCTCGTAAAACTAATCATTTCTCAAAATGTAGTACCCCCACCCTCTTTCATCTTTTAATCATTCTGTTCAGTTTTTCCCTACTTATCATGTGAACATAAAAAACCTCAACTCACGCGTCCTCACGCCAACTCATGTCGCATCATTCTCAAAAATTAATCGGCTTCAATGATCACTAACTTTATCCTTCTTCCACTTTTCAGTTCAATCTATCAACTTTTATTGTAGTTATTACGCAAGAACAAAGACACTTCAACTCACGCTTCTTCACACTACGTCACGTCCTATCACGTCCAAGAACTACTCAACTTTAAGGCACCACTACCTCCACACTTCCTCCAACTTTCAACTCGATCCGTTAAGTTTTACTCGAGTTATCGCGCAAGAACCAAAAAAACTTCAACTCACGCCTCATTACGTCCGATTACGTACAAAAACCAATCAGCTTCAGAGTACCACCACTTCCATTCTTCTTCTAAGTTTCAACTCGATCCATCAAGTTTTACTCAAATTATTGCGCGAGAACCAGAAAACCATGACACACGCTCGAAGAAGGACACTTGGTGCCCGAAAGCGCTAGCTATTAAAGCGATTTGAGGAGTAGAGATTTTTCTTTCTTTTTTCTTACTTATAAAACTTCTCGACCCGAAAGTTATTTTTCCTATTTGAAGTCCAGCCCCTTTTCTCAACATCCCTCTCAGCCTTATCATTAATAACTCAGCTAACGTAATAAGGGTGACAACTACAGTCTGTTCACTACAGGAATGGCCACATCACACCCACGGCGAGGACCGCGATCCACCAAACGTGCAAATACATAGCCAGGAAACATTGGAACGTACGTGCGTTTTTAATCGGTGCGATCTGAGCATTTTTATTTTTGATAAGGTAGGTAATAGGTATTATAAGTACGCTTGTTATTGAAATGAAATGCATTCACTCGAGGAACGGCGAACGGCAATAAAACTGAATCGATCAATTAAAGTAATTTTATATTCATTTTTCATTTGAATTTCTCAAACATTGAAAATGATGAAAAACTGCCAATCCACAACAACACAGATAACTGAGAGATACGTAATAGGTAGCTAGATAGCTAAGTACTAAGTACTAGATACAATGTACATACTAAGTACTCATAAATACATATTAACCAACCTCTTCGAGAGAAAAGAGTTTAGGTTTATCGTTGACCGCTATTTGTTTCCGAAGTTGGTGACGATGGTGCAAGATGGTTGAAACTGTGTCTGTGCCAGTTTATTGTACAAATAGAACTACTGATGAATGACTGCTGGATGAGCCGCCTCACTATCAACGCTGGTAGTTCGGCAGAGTCGCGTTTTCTTGGATATCGCACAACTGACCGACGCTAGCTTCCTTTTACGCGAATTAGGAAAAAAACGGAATTTCGACGTTTCTGATTGGTTGCCTCGGTTGTCACAGGCCCTTGCTTTGTCGAATTCGCCCCAAGAAGCTACTTTCAAAGGGACGGTCTTTTTGCCGAAGCGTTGAAATTTCCTACTACTGAATGATTTGGCATTAAGAATGGGACTGGCGCCGCGAGTCGGCGTGTCGTCAGTTCCGCTGCTAGTAGTATTCTGCGCATCATTTGTAGTCGTAAACGCGTTTTCGAGTCCCCCAGTTACGCTAGTAGGTTCGAAGAAGCGGTTTTCGCCGTTGGAAATGTCGTAGAGGAAAGCGCTGGTACTTTCTTCAATTTCTGCGCTTAAATCGAAAGATTCGCACGTCTTCGCCATCGTTCCCATATTGTCGCGACGCTTATACATGTTTCTTGAAATACGCATCGTCGTACCTTTAACGGGTGCAGTTGTGAAATGGTAGAAATTCGACGAGTCGTTGGAGCTTTCATTGTTCTGTAGTGGCGTGACTTCTTTATTCAAGATATCATCGTAAAATCTGACGCAATTTTCGTTCAAATCAATACACTTGCCATTTGCAGTGCGAAAACTGGTCCATGAACACGATATCATTCGACTATTTGCATCGCAAACGAATTGAGAGGAGGGGATGGCGCTGAGATATTGCGCAGATGTACCTGTGCTGAGATTATGCGTTTCCGTTTCTCTTCCCATCACGTCGAAAATATCGTTGAAAATTTTTTTTTTCACATCATCTACTCGAATTTTATTCAGGGTAATGCGCTTACCGTTAGCAGTTCGAAAGCCGGCGCTCGAGATATCTGGCGGCACAGAATGACGCTGAACCGCTTTATGACAAGAAGCTACGACCACGACGCTGTCCAACAATAGCGTTTGCATACGATTATGGTTGAAAGAATCATCTTCATCGTTAACCTTATAGTATTCGTACTGAACATGCGGTGAGCGAATAGAGTTTATACTGTCGCAAGCTCGTATCGGTACGGGCAAGGCTGTCGCCAAAACACCACTGGATACGAAAAGGCAATATTTCAGATAGCTGGCTTCCATAGAGAAACCTATCTCATCTAACAAACGAAGACGACCAACATCGCATTTAAAACAAAAGAATAGATAATCGACGAAATGAGACGAAAGATTTGGCAGCGAAAAATGACGTTCGGACGACTTTATGAAATATGCAATTAAATTTGTTTTACATGCATTGTTTTCCAGATTAGCCGGATGAACTCGGTCGATGAACAGGTAGGTAGCGTACAAGTAGCACATCATATCGTTGCCGATCAATTTCATCCATCCGGCAACTGATTGTAAACGTCTTAACATAGTTTCGCTGCAGTAGCGCTTCATAGCAAATGTTGTTTTGGCGATACGAATGAAAAGCTCATATTTCTCACGTAAAAACAGCGAACAGGGGATTTCATTTTCGTTCTTTTGTCTTCTTTTCCGTTCTGCAACATTCAAAAGCTTATCTTCACCATCAACCTTCACGTAATTTTCAACACGCACCTGCGAACTGGAAGCTAATTCGTTGAACAACATCAAACCTTTAGCCGAGATGGTTCCACAGTCAACACCATAAACATTATCTACATCCCAGAGTTGCGCATTTCCAAAAACGTCATGTGTAAAGAATGCATAGTTGGGTTTTATCACATGATCCCGACAGGGATAGATGAATCTTCGCATTCTCCTCTTCTTACAAACTTTAGGGTAGGCTTTCCTTACCAAATGATCATTGCTTTTTCCGTCATCTTGGTTAAATTTCATCAAAGAAGGAGAATGAATTTTCAATTTCCAGTCACAATCCTCATGAAAATAATTAATATTCTCGGTGCGTTTCGCGTCAATGGTAATGCACGAGGTCGTTGTGTGTTCATTTTTTTCACCAATTCCTTTCAAACACTTCGTCCGCAAACTACTCATTTCCCGATCACTCCTGCATCTAAAATTTTTTGCGACCTTTTTGTTACAACAATCATGGTCTACGTTCATGAATGATGCCACTAAGCCAAAATTAGAATCTGCACCAAAAGGAATATTTTCGTAACTATGTACATTAATCCACCATTCGCTAGCGAAATTTAAATGTCGTTTCTCACAATTTCTCCGTCGATGCTTGTTCAGTATTGGTGAATGAGTTTCATTAACCATCTTTGCCACTGGTTGTATCATTTCGTACAACGAATAAGCAATGCTTGACGCAAATGTCATCGATTCTGTATCAATAGTCAATGAAAAGGCGTTGAACTTCACCACATTTGGAACTGAAGAATGTTCGGCAGAGTTGAAAACTTATCACAAAATGAACAACATTTTAACGAGTCCGTCGAAAATTCGGAATCACACGCACACACACCTAAATTGTTTACCAAAACAATGTTGAAACGGTCGCAGCACAATGAGTGGCGCGACAGACAATTGTCGCGGTGGAAATAGTACCGTGCGCGCAAGTAATTACTTACACACCAGCGCAAAAATGTTCAAAAACTCATTCATGCAATTTTGAAATGAATGTTATAACAGGAAATTCTGGGTTTATTTATATTTTTAATTAACCCTTTCGCTCCCGAGTCCCAACACCTTATTCATAAAACACCCCGGTGGGCCGAAACATGAAAATTTAAAGTCAGAAAAAAAATGAATTAGCCAATTTTCATTAAAGTTGGCAACCGTGTGTGGGCCCAGGGCAAAAAAGTTTTAGGATTTTTACTGAGTCTCGAGAAAAAAAAAGTAACCTGGACCGGTTGCGCGACCTGGTCGCTCGGATTGTAACGCAGTGCGTTCAACATTGAAAATACAAAATGTATCAATTTCATTACATTTTTGTAGAAAATAACGGTAATTCTACGGTGATTACCGCGTAAAATATTATTTTTAGTTGGATGACTCATGCAGTCATTTAAATTTTCGTTTATCTAGTTTTAATTTGCACAAGACTTTAAAAAACGTTGTAGAAGCGCATTTTGTTTTGAGCCAGTGATGGGCACGCTCCGGTTGGGAGCGGAAGAGCGGTCGGAGTACTCCGCTCTCACTCCGGAGCGAGAGCGGAGCGCGCTCTTTTTTTCAGTGTTGTAGGAACAGGACCAAGAACGAGAACATAAAAGTGATATATCTGAAGAACAAAGAACAGAGCGAGAACAGAATATTTTCAAACTGAAAGATGAAAGAACAAATCGAGAACCAACTAATGAACAATGTTGAGGTACAAAAACAAGAACAAGAACGATGTAATTTTTTGTTGTTCTTCGTTCTTTTGAAAGTTCATGATTTATTATAAAATTAATAGATATCATGAAAGGAAAGAGAAAATAAGAAATTTATACTTCGGGCAAGTGCTACACATACCCATATAGCTTTGACTATACATATATGGACTGCTACCACACATGTAAAAAATTACAGTTTGGCACATACAACATTTGTGATTTTCAATAAGAGCTAAATCGGGATTCACAATGCGCATGCGTCAATACTTGAAAAAATATACTATCAGCCAATCAGCGGCTCAGTGGACTTATCACAAATCATTTTTTACAGTGGGAACCAATGGGAACACTGCAAATCCCGATTTGCCTCTTATCATGTTGTATGTGCCGATTTACACTGCAAGTAGCAGTCCATATATGTATAGTCAAAGCCATATAGGTATTTTTTTTTTTAATTATTAGCTTCAAGCTTCAATTAATTGATTTTCAATTTCAATTCAACAACAACATTAACTATAAAACACGTTATCAAAAAAAAGAAAGAAAGAAAGAACAAAAGAAAAGTTGAAGAACGAGAACAGAACGAAGAACGAACAAGAACGAGACCATAAAGGATTGAAAGAACGAAGAACAAAACGAGAACAACATTGTAAAGAATTAAAAGAACGAAGAACGGAACGAGAGCAGTTGAAACATTGAGAATAAGAACGAGTCAGGAACAGGATCAAATGACTGGGTCTTTCCAGGAACGAGAACAGGAACAAGAACAGACCTATGTTCGTTCCTACAACACTGGTTTTGTCTCGAACTTTTTTTTCTTTTACAGCTACAGAAAATTTTATAGAACAAAAGTTGTAGAAAATGAAAAAAAAAAAAATTTGTCTCATAAAAATTTTTACCCACTGCATTATTCTTGAGATATAAACCATTTTCAAAAATAAACAATATACCTTTCTTACCATTTCCCATTGCGTAAAATGTAATAAAAACACGAATTGATGACAATGTATTGTAAAAATAACGCAGTTGCTACCACATTATTGACACTAACGACGTTGTTATTACGTTATCACTTCAGTTTGCACACATTACAAAATGTTCGTGACAAAACTCACATTTGGCAGTGGCAAATGTGAGTTTTGATTCTAACTCGTCACTTCAAGGGGGGTTTTATACCAGAAAGGGGTGGTTTGTAAAAAAAGTAATATTGTGTGTTGGTAGACGATAGAAGACTCATTCCGATTCTATGATAAAATCAATTTTTTTTTTTGGCAAATGTGAGCTTTGATTCTCAGCCCTTCAATTATTCCATAATGTTTTCTTAGCATTCGAGAACTGTTCCAATATTTTTAATAGTCCGACTTTTACTGTAATTTCAGTGATCATTCCCTAATTTTTTTTTGAATGATTGCTACTGTTCAAAATTACATTACCTGGACATATTAACAACAATAAAAAAAAAAACAAGTTTTAAAAATGCAGGAATAATGTAATTCATAAGTGAATAGATATTACAAAATAATCAACACAGGAAATACTTCGGAACAGTTAAAATATGCGTATTAAATACAAAATATATACAATTGAATAAAGTGCGCAGGGTTGCTAAAAAAGTTTTTTTTTCAATAGAAAACAAAAAACGGGGTTTGTTTAACTTTAAAACTGATTTTCAGTTTTAAAACAAAAAACCTTTATGAAAAAAAACATGTTTAAAACAAAAAAAAAAAGTTTTCAACGCATTTTGAACAGAATTTCGTTTTAAATTTCATGTTTTTTTTTTTTTTTTTTCAATTAAACATGTGTTTTAAACACTTTGGTTTAAAACGCTCAACCATGAAAATGCGTCGACATAAAAATAAAAAAAAACAAATTGTTACATTATGTATAGTACATTTAACTATATAATTTACAATTTATTATATACTATGAAATATGGTACATCAGCTATTTGGTATCCCAAATACAATATTGCATAATTAAAGTTACTATTTATATACCGTAAGTCCAATTGATTCGGGTACAATCAGCGAAAAAAATCTCTTTGATTTTTTCACATGTAAAGAAATTGTAATGCAGTTGAAATGAATTTATCAGTCTTAAAATTCAATAATGTAATATTAAAAATGACTTCTAATTTAAAAATTGTAGTTTACCTCTTATTATGTTATCAAAAAATTGAGATTTTTTGCGCTTATTGTACCCAAATCACTTGCACGCACGGTATAGTTAAAATTATCTCACAAACAATACAACCAAAATATATAGTAGTTTTTACTACATATACATAGTACTTATTGCTATATAGTGTATAGTATTTTACCATCACTATTTTCGTCGTTTGCTGATCCTGATGTATAGTCCATAGTTATAATATTGTTCAAAGAATCAAAATATTAACGCACGAATTAAGACACCTCAAAATAATACACGATTCAAAACGTCTCAAAATAACAACGCACCCACGAATACGCATAAGTACAGATATGGCTACTGGTATTTTTTCCAAGTTATATTCTGCGAATCGTCATCATGCAGATAAGGAACAATACCGAACGCGTGAGAACGATTTTGTAATGTTAGGGAATAGTTACCATTTACTTCGAGAATGAGTACTATACTACTGGTAGATGAATCCTACTCATATATTTAACGTACTCTGTCTAATTTATTAGAACCTTTACTTAATTCACAGGAAGTAATTTTTAAAATTTTAATAACTATTACACTGCCTTATGTAACATACCCTTCAAAACTACATTGAAAATTTTAAAGGAATCATTACTGAATTAATCGTATTGTAACGTATTTAAAAAGGAACAGTTTTTTTCAAATAAAGAACATTACTAATTTAATATAAAATGAAGTAATGAATCTTTTAAAACAGTAATTGTTACTAATTATTAGTAACTGTTACTAGTTTCAATTTTGGATTTTTTTCAGTGTATCGATAACTATCGATAGTTCCAAAATTGAAGAAATTACTATTATGAAAAATAAATAAATAAAAAACTTCACGCACGATTATTATTTTTCACAAGTTTTTAAATTTTACATGCAGAAAATTTTTAAAAGAGCATAAATTAAGATTTAAAGAAGTAAAAAAGGTCATTATTTACTTTTTGCCAGTATTTTTTTCATTTTTGATGTTTCATTTTCATTTTTCAGCCTGGTATGCATTAACCAAGCCATTTACTGAGAGTCTGAGACTATCGAAACTATCGACGAAAATACAAAAAATAGTATGGATAGTATCGATGGTCAAACGATAGTTTTACTATCGATATTTTTCGATATTTTTTCCAAACGCTATGGATACTATCAATAGTGCTATCGATAGTTTTCATCACTACATCACAGATATATTGGCCATCACAGCCAGTATAATCGGTGTCACACTTTGACTATACCGTGCGCGCAAATGATTACTTACACGCCAGCGCAAAAATGTATTAAGATCAGTTTTTTGATATTTAAAAAATAATATCACACGTTTTAAAATGGTCTTTTATCCCCGTTTCTAATTTATTCATATTACTAAATTATTTAAAAATATAAATAAACCCTCAATTTGCTGTTATAACATTTATTTCAAAATTGCATAAATTAGTTTTGGAACATTTTTGCGCTGGTGTGTAAGTAATTACTTGCGCGCAAGGTATACTAGATGGACCGAGCTAGCAACATTGACTTTAATATATAGACCAGAGTTGGGCATCACTCTGAGCGCGCTCTAGAGATGCAAAATTACCGGTAATTTAAGTTTGGGTAACTTACCAGTAACTTACCGGTAAGTTACCAGTAATTTAAGTAATTTATAATCCTTCAAAAATGTTGCACTATACAGGATTACAGGGTAACTACTTGATTCGAGCATCCCAAGGGTAAAAATCTTTTCCTCATAGAAATAAATTATGTATTTGAATGATATTAGCAAGAATAAATAGCATAAATAATATTTAATGCTTAAAAGCGTTTATCAATAAAATGTAAAATTTTAATTTATCCTTTCATTGTCAAAAATACATATATATTTTGAATTTATTTACCTTTTAGCTGATTTTTTCACTTGGGGGCTCGAATCAAGTAGTCACCCGCTATTGTATAATTATTTCATTATTCTATAGACTATACTAAGTATAGCATTGCTTGAAAGCTTGTTTTAGAATTTTGGAGCAATTATATAACAGAAATAAAATGATGAGTTGATGAGTGATAAACTGATAATGAAATACATGTAGAGTCGAATGATTTTTATTTCAAGCTTTTTTTTTGCGACTGAATAGAAAGTATTGAAAGGATCACTAAAATAAAATAATTCAATAAAAAAAAAAACTGCAAATCAAAAATCAACAACCAAATCTTAAATCTATTTCGAAGGCCTCTACTTCTGAATCTGATAATTCATCCTTAAAAAGAAAATTTCCTATCCAGTATTTTTAGTAATTTCATATACGAAAAAGTCCAGTAAATGAATTCAATTTTAAAATTAAAAATCGTAGCTCAAGTCAGTATTTTCAATATCATTCTGTTAAGTTGGCAATGGTATTTCTTGGTCAGACTCGGAGTTAAAAGTGCACAAATTAACAATCTAATTGTATATAAACATGACACAAAATTTAAGAGATGAAGCACGACTTGAATGAGTAGGATGAATAAGATAGTACACAATAGTAATACTAATACTGGTCTGGGTTACCAGTACTGCACAGAGGAGGGTAGGTAAATTTTTTCATTTTGCATACTATTGCATGAAACATGCACGCATACTATGCAATTACACTCCCACATATCATAGTTCATCAGTGGTCAGCTTGTCACAACTTCAAAGTGTAAAAACTGAGAAAATAATAGTGAAATGTTGTGCATGAAAACTTTTATGGACGAAAAACTTCATAGGGGGTAGAAAAAGTATCAAAATTTCAATAATTTTGTTTCAGTTTTGGAAATGATTATGATGGTGGTCGATTCCTAATGTGACATGCATATTTAATAAAAATTTATAAATTACCGCGGTAATTTAAGAAATTTATGATGCGGTAATTTACCGGTAAGTTACCAGTAAGTTACCGGGTAACTTACCGCGGTAAGTTTCTTTGCATCTCTAGCGCGCTCGGAATGCGCTCTTTGAAGAGCGAAAAAGAGCGGAATAACAAATCGCTCGCGAACAAACGAATGAGTCCCTCATTCTTCAGATTCTTCGTTCTCTTTCTCCAGTAATGAGAAAAATGACGTAAAATGATAAATAGGGATCTAAATAGGTAATATGTACTCGCTCATGATTGGTTGAAGTGATAAGCAAAAAAAACATAAAGAATTCGCTCAGAATTTCACTCAGAATGCTGAAGAATGAACTCTTCTCCACTCCGAGCGAAAAGTGAGCGGAACATCTCGTTCTTTCGCTCTTGAGCCACTCTGCCCAACTCTGATATAGACTGCTAATGTACATTAGCTCCATTGTCCCCAACATTGAATTTTTAGAAGTCGCGATTTGCATTACGCGCATGCGCAAGTCTTGAATTTATAAACATAACATGTTATGATATATTGTTATCAGTTTTAATCGTCAATTTTGTTTTAATATGATTTACTGGGAAATATGGAGATTAGTTGTTGCCCAAGCAAATATAATATTTTAATATTGAAGAAAATATTTATTTCAAATTTTATGGTTCATTATACACTAATGAGCTAATTTATAGAATCTTCATAGAAAAAATCTCATACAAACTGTGTCAGATTGTAAACTGAATGTCAGTAACTATAAGAAAAACGAATGATAAATTCTTTTCTCGTTCTCAAATAGTTAAATTTCAGTAGGTTAACGTTTACAAAAGCTTTCATTTCTATGTTTGTGAAAAGAGAGAAAAAAAACACTAAGTATGACTTCTGGATGAGGATATTTTTCATTTTATTTTTTCATCTATTGTAAGGTAGATGTAATTCACTGCCTGAATTCTTAAGTATGATTGGAAAAGAAATGCAAGATCGCGAATCATCAGTTTCAATGTCAGATTCTCATTCTTCTAAATTAGGTCCATTTGGAAGTATTGAATTGATATTAATTTGTCAATAACACAATATAAAACCCTACCATCAACATTAGTAGCATATGTTTGTTATTCTTCGATATTTAAAGTTGAAACATTTTAAATTTATTTCTTGATCAAGTTTCTCGAAAACCTTCAATTTAGATTCATGATGATTGTGAGTGCCTTTAATGATTTTAAAATGTATTCTTTTTTGTAAATACATCTCTTCATTGCTTGAGACAAGTGGTGTTTTGATGAAAACAGAAGAAACATAATTCCATTTCTCGCATCTCACGATTTTAAAATGTGTAAACCAGATTTCATATCATATTTTTATTTGAAATAACAAACAGTTACAAAATAGAGATCAACAACTAACAAAAGCAAATTCAATTAATTAGATTTAAACTAATTCCTTGAAATTAGTCACTTTTCTCGTACTCTTCTAGTAATTAGCAAATTTGTAAGGATTTATAAAAAATGATTATCAACTATATGATAACTGATAACAAACTTCGCGCATGCGCACTACGCATTTTGCGACTTGTATGTTGGGGACACCGTTTTACATTACACTTATGCAGTCATTAGCAGTCTATATATAAAAGTCAATGGCTAGCAACAAGCAAATGCCAACCCAAAAACGGTGATACATTACACAGATTTTCTCGGAACACTCGTGACTAAATTGAAAATGCGCATGCGCAAATTTATTTCCCGCTTATAGTGCGGCAAGTGGAATGCTTTCTGCAGGGGGCAGCACATCCTGACAATTTTTCATACCGGATGACTACTTAATTCGAGCACCCAAGCGAAAAAATTAGCTAAAATGTGAATAAATTCAAAACATATATGCATTTTTGGCAACGAAAGTATAAATTAAAATTTTACATTTCATTGATAAACGCTTTTAGGCATCAAATAAATATTATTTATGCCATTTATTCTTGTTAAAATCGTTCAAATACATAATTTATTTCTATCAGGGAAAGATTTTTGCGCTTGGGGTGCTCAAATCAAGTAGTCACCCTGTATAGCGAACGAATGATGTGGCGACCATTTGTTGTAGCAAACAGTTGTCGGCCCATTTAAAACGCTTGAATAATTAAATTTTCACGTAGCGAATCAACATCGTAGCGAAAAAATGACGTGGTGAACATTTGTCGTAGCAAATGAATGACGTAGCGATCGATTGTCGAGGCTTTAATAAAACGTTCAAATTTATATTTTTCCGATAGCGAAGAAATGTGGCGGACAAATGCCGTAGCGAACAGATGTCATAGCAAACAAATGTCTGTTTCCCTTTTTCATCAACGATACTATCGATAGTTGCAAAAAATTAATCGAGCATATCGATAATTTCTTTATGAATTGGAATTTGGAACATTCTGATTAAAATAAGCCCAACTTGTTAGCACATATTTTCCGCATTTTTGCATAAAATGACTTTTTAAAGGAATATTTGAGAATAATTTGCTACTTTTCCTTAAATTTGGCCCTTTTCGGGAATATTTCGATTATCGATTAATTTTCAGTATTTACCAAGATCAAAAATTTTCCGTTCTAAAAAAAAAATCTAAAAAAATTGAAAATATAAATTTCCTATCTGAAACTTTTGTTCTGTGGCTTACAAAGCAAACAATCTTTGTTGATATTTTAAACTGTGCCGCGAATTTGTGATATTTATTTTCTACCTTGTTGTAACTTAGTTGAATAGATATTACAATTTTACGAAACTGCTTCAAAAATCCTCTATTTTGATACCTATATTGCATGGGAATACTCTCGCATATTCCTTTTTTTTAGGGAATATTAAGCAGGGTTGCTAAAAAACTGTTTTTATAATAAAAAACAAAAAACGGTTTTTTATTGTTTAAAAACACATTTTTCATTTTAAAACAAAAAACCTCCATGAAAAAAAGAACGTGTTTAAAACATTCTTTAAAACTAGTTTTAAACGGGAAACAGACATTTGTTCGCTACGACATTTGTCCGCTATTGGGACCCTTCAGAGCAGTGGCGCGTTAGTGTCGTGCAGGGCATTGACTTTAATATATAGACTGCTAATGTACATTAGCTCCATTGTCCCCAACATTGAATTTTTAGAAGTCGCGATTTGCATTACGCGCATGCGCGAGTCTTGAATTTATAAACATAACATGTTATGATATATTGTTATCAGTTTTAATCGTCAATTTTGTTTTAATATGATTTACTGGGAAATATGGAGATTAGTTGTTGCCCAAGCAAATATAATATTTTAATATTGAAGAAAATATTTATTTCAAATTTTATGGTTCATTATACACTAATGAGCTAATTTATAGAATCTTCATAGAAAAAATCTCATACAAACTGTGTAGATTGTAAACTGAATGTCAGTAACTATAAGAAAAACGAATGATAAATTCTTTTCTCGTTCTTAAATAGTTAAATTTCAGTAGGTTAACGTTTACAAGAGCTTTCATTTCGATGTTTGTGAAAAGAGAGAAAAAAAAACACTAGGTATGACTTCTGGATGAGGATATTTTTCATTTTATTTTTTCATCTATTGTAAGGTAGATGTAATTCACTGCCTGAATTCTTAAGTATGATTGGAAAAGAAATGCAAGATCGCGAATCATCAGTTTCAATGTCAGATTGTCATTCTTCTAAATTAGTGTCCATTTGGAAGTATTGAATTGATATTAATTTGTCAATAACACAATATAAAACCCTACCATCAACATTAGTAGCATACGTTTGTTATTCTTCGATATTTAAAGTTGAAAGATTTTAAATTTATTTCTTGATCAAGTTTCTCGAAAACCTTCAATTTAGATTCATGATGATTGTGAGTGCCTTTAATGATTTTAAAATGTATTCTTTTTTGTAAATACATCTCTTCATTGCTTGAGACAAGTGGTGTTTTGATGAAAACAGAAGAAACATAATTCCATTTCTCGCATCTCACGATTTTAAAATGTGTAAACCAGATTTCATATCATATTTTTATTTGAAATAACAAACAGTTACAAAATAGAGATCAACAACTAACAAAAGCAAATTCAATTAATTAGATTTAAACTAATTCCTTGAAATTAGTCACTTTTCTCGTACTCTTCTAGTAATTAGCAAATTTGTAAGGATTTATAAAAAATGATTATCAACTATATGATAACTGATAACAAACTTCGCGCATGCGCACTACGCATTTTGCGACTTGTATGTTGGGGACACCGTTTTACATTACACTTATGCAGTCATTAGCAGTCTATATATAAAAGTCAATGGTGCAGGGCTGCAAAAACGATACCTTAACGGAACGGAAAAACGTAACGAAACGGCATTTTCCGGTAAATAACGTAACGATACCTGTACCAGATAACGGAAAAATTAAAAAACGGTAACGAAACAATACCAGATACTAGAAAATTTGAAAACCGACACCAGAACAATACTGATACCTGAACCTTTTTCCGTTATTTTTCCGTTATTATTATCATTTTTTTTTTTTTCATTTTCCTATTAATAATATGTAAAAAATAAAATTGCCAGTATTATTTGAGTAAATTATCAAGTATGTAGAAATTGTAGATGTACATGTTATGTAGCAACCCTATCCCTATCACCTGTTCACCTCTCTAATTACTTATAATTAAAGGCATTAGTATTGTACTATTGTTGTGAAAATATAGGTACTTATTTGCGTGTTTTACTTTTTTTTTGTTTTTGTTTTTGATTATAATTTTTGTTTTGTGTCAGGGCTGTTAACTTAAACGCACATTAGTTAAATTCAGTTAAAATTTTAGTCTTTTAAAACAAAAATAAGAGTTAAAGTTAGCAGTTTTATTCTTTTCACTTGAAGTTTAAGTTATAGTTAAAGTTGATATAAACTAGTTTTAACTTAAATAAAATAAAAGTTTAGAGTTAAGGTTAAAGTTAAATTCTTCTTTATACTTAAAAAAGTTAAAGTTAAAGTTAATTAAAGTTTAATTCTTCTTTTATAATAGTTGAAGAAATTGAAGTTACAATGAAATAATGTAGTTACCGATTATAGCATATCCGCTTTTTATGTACAATGAGGAAATGAAATAAGACATAAAGAGTTTCTAAATTCAATAAATCAAGCGTTTACAAAAATATAAAATGAATTTAATTTAAAATTTCAATTTTAAAATTTTAATTTTCAAAACCACTTATAATTATTTCGCAGTAACAAAAGATCATTAATAATAGACCCTTTGAGACTGCATCGCGAAGGGTCTAAAATGAACCTCAAGTCGCTGAATGTTCGTTCAAAATTGGAAAATTGGAAATTGGCTGGAGACTTTAACCAAAACGATTTTTTTTTAAGTTTAAGTTAAAGTTTGATTCAGTTTCAGGGACTGAAAATATTAGTTAAAGTTTTATTCAGTTACACATATTGGGATTTATAGTTATAGTTAAATTCAGTTATATTCTTAATACGTGAAAATACGAGTCAGTTTGAGTTAAAGTTAAGAGTTTTAGTTATTGTTAACAGCCCTGTTTTGTGTTACTTCAATTTATACTCATCTATAATAAAATTATCAATAATTATATTATTTCTATTTTTTGTTTATTTTTATTTTTTGTTAACGTTGTATCGCACACCCAGTGCAATAACAACCAGTGCTGGTGATAGATTCATTTATTTCAATCGTTTTCAATCCCAAATTTTTCAAAATACATTATTTTTATCCGAATCGCTCTTCTCTCATTTATTGTAAAATAATGTAAATCGTTCTGGTTTGTTCTTACATCTATTTTCAAACATTTCGTTTCTATCCGTTTCCATCTTTTTGCCTTCATATTGCATTTTATCGATTATCGTTCTGTTTCGATCCATTGTTTCGATTTTTTTTTTCAACTTTCAAGTAAAATATAAAATTTTGTAATTTGTAATGATAACGCCTAGGCAAAACAACAACGATGAACATGAGAAAATCGAAAATGTTGGTAAAATATCGTGACAGCTTGAGTTTGGGACGCACTTAGCAGCACCAGCTTGGGGCAGTGAGAAAAGAGCAAAAAAAATTGAATCGTTCCCATCTCCTCTTGCTTACATCTTTTGATTTTCATTTCCTTTCATTTATATAACGCTCTTTGCGTCGTATCGTTCCCTTCGTTTCTATCCCTCAAAAATTGTTCCAATCTCTTCGTTTCCTTCCATTCTTGACGTTTTTATCACCAGCGCTAATAACAACACAATCATTTCAAAAAAATTGACCTTCATATTTTTTTCTAAAACGAGCTTACCTATCTGTTATACTTTGTCAATTTACACCAAAATTTAAAAAGTTTATTTATTTTGATATGTGTTGTTACTTGTTATTAATGTTATTATACCAGATAACTGGAGATGCTGTCTGCGTTATGTTCATAATGGTGTCAACTGTCATGATCTGTTGTGGCCCTCTGACGGCTCTGACCTATTTTTGTGAATGATTTATAAAATGCTTTAAAAGAATAGTAGCAATACCGGACATAGCTGTAAGCATTTATATTTATTTAGCCATTTAATACAATTAAATTAATTAATAATTATTATTTGGTTAACGTAATCACATGGAAAAAAATTAATAATACTGCTTACAATTCATTCATTATTATTATTAGGCTGGACCAGATTTTTTTCCAATTTTGAAAGTTGGTTTAAAACTTGGAATACATATTCAATAATTTTTGAAAAATAACGATACCAATACCAGTACCAATACCGATACCAATACCCGAACATTTCAAATAACGAAACGGTAATGATACAAAATACCGGAACATATTAAATAACGATACCAGAACGATAACGATACCGAATCCATTTGAAAAACAATACCGGAACGATACCGGATAACGTTATCGTTCCATTTTTGCAGCCCTGGTGTCGTGTTTACATTTAATGGTCTTATCATTATATTTAATAATATATTTCATAGTTTATTTTTTTTTTTGCTTTTTCCAACCATCTAACGTTTTATTCATTTAGTAAAGATGGATAACATTGCACCAAGAAGATGGAATAGAAATTCAAAAGAAAATAAGGTTAATAGCACTGATTAAAGTAAATTCTTGAGAGAAATATTTATGTTTGTACAAGTACGTTAGTTACATAATTATTTATTGGTAGTTCACTAATGTTCCTTTAACGTCATGTTTATAAAGGATGAAAAATAACGTGAGATTCAAAAATCAAAATGGCGGCCCGGTATACCCATGTATATGGATAGGGCTCTAATAATACTGTAAGATTATTATTATAATAATCCAGCCACAATCATTTTAATATAGCTTCTATATTCATAGTATAACAACTATGTTTATGTTTCTTTTGTGTTTCGACTCTGTTTTTCACGATTTTGGATATTTTGACTTCTCACCAAGTGATGAACCTATTTTTAATGTTAAAACGAATGTTCGTACGTGAAGATGATCATTGGCTGATTTAAGAGAAATGAAGTTTGAATTAATATTTTTTTTCTACAGATGGGAGGAAGATGGATTTTCATCTTCATTCTACGAAAAACAGGAATGAAAACAGATTCGAAATTTCTATATGGTTTGTTAAAGTGAGTTGTACTTGTACTGTACCAACATCATGGAAAAATTTTTGCATAGTGACGCTTTGGAATCCAACTTGACCTTTTTTTATGTTCAAATATTTAATTTCACTCGATTTTTCGCGAAGAATTTAGCTGTGCATTCCGTTTTACCGACCGACCAATAGCCATTGATTCGGTATCTAACTCCTCGTATTTTTTTATTTCATTTTTGTATTATTTTCTCTTATTTTTCTCGCTGAATTCAAAACAGAACTCAGTTTTCCAAACTGAACTTAATTTATTGAGATATTTGAATTGAAAGTTGAGTAAATGTGTAATGCTTACGTAGATACTGATTAGTATGGGAGCACTTTTACTCGTTAGCATTATCTTTTCCATTTTATCAATCTTAGAATTTAATTTCTTTTAATATTTGTTTTAATTTGTTAATTCCGTTGATATGTTTTCACGCTTTCAATCTTCTTTCTTCTAATGTATGTCTAGTTCCTCTTACTACCAATGTCTCCCTTTTATCAATTTGGGAATTTCACTTCTTTCAATATTTATGTTATAATTTGTTAATTTCTTTACTATGCTCTTTTTCTTTTTTTGAGTTCATTTCTTTCTCATGCTTATAATAGTACTAATCATCAACGTTCATTTTTCACTTTTCCCTCTGAACCTCGCAATGTTGTTGACCATAAAAGTTTATGTTCATAATGCTAACAAGTGGAAGTGCTTCTGTACTAATCAGTACATAGTACATAAACATTGTATGTATTATTTTCAATAGAGATATCTCCATAAATTAAGTTCGGTTCGGAAAACCGAGTTCAGTTTTAAATTCAGCGTGAAAAAGTAAGGGAAAATACGAAAATGAAATGAAATAAGAGGAGTCAGATTCCAAATCATTAACCCGCCGCCACCCACCAGTAATGTCGCTATTATACTCGATTCGTAGTTGTCGATAACGTAACCATTTTACGTTCACATCGCAGCACATACTTATGAATTTAAAAAACTGTGATATGAAAATTTAAGATTTTTTGTGTTCACTATCACAATACGCCACCACGATCCGAAATCCTGACTCAGAATTTGATTAAAAATTTTTAAAATAGTTACCTTGTAGACTTTTACGACATCATGCTAAGGTGCAATTTTCAACAATTTCCGCCTATATCTGCTATGCTTTTCTTGTGCCTGAACTTTTATAATAAATCCTCAAAGTACTGTCTTCCTTAAATCGCTTTAAACTTCACCTAGGAAGCTCAAGAAGCTGAAATTTAGTTATGTTGTTGCCCTCCACTTATTTCATCATGACCAATAAATCAAAACCTTTGACTCTCATTAGATTCTCTAGCTCTTCAAAATTTGAGTGAAACTTTATTTGAGTAGGATTAAGAATCTGAAAAAAGTGACTCAAGATATTAGTGAGAAAATATCTTCAGCCAAGAGCTTGGTTGGATAAACTAAAGAGCTCTTGAAAGGTTTTGGAACTATTCATAAGGCAAAAGATGAGACATATTGATGAAACAACTTCATCATATTCTTCTAACATGACTTTTTGAGATGATTATTAGCCAACACGCTTTTTCCTCTATATTCTTTTGATCGTCATCCATGAAAGTTTAAAAATTAGGATTTGTTTCATATATTTTCGACAATAGAATCCAACAATATAAATATGTTCAGTATTTTTATAAGTGTTTCTCAAATAGTTGAAAATTTTCAAATGACCATTTATGTGTATATGATGCTTTTGAGGCAAAATCACGAAATTTTTGCCCAAAATATATTTTTCAGATATGCCATGTTGTGTTTATAAACTGATTTGTTTTCTACTCTTTCTTTGTTGTCGAAATCTAATTTCTCGACAAACGAGAGTGCGCATTTGAAGTACTTAAATAAAGAAGCGGTGTTGCCATAAATCTTTATTCCTTCAAACGAATAGCAATAAATAACACTTAAAATAATATGATGATTGATGATTACTCGCAAAGAGACCAGTGCTTCGGGCTTCGACATTTTCATGGGTTTTCATCGACCTGAAGGACAGGCAATACATCCGTTAGCCATAGAACAGGGCGAGCAATATACATAGATGATTAACGCATTATTTTTCGAAGGCTGATGGGAGGCAAGAGAAAGCTTCATAATTGTTTCTATCATGCACGGTAAAATCAAAGATATCAAAAATGATAATTATTGATTACTAATTACTCACCATAATGATCGTAGGTATCTGATGTAAAGATGCATATTGTGCCACTTGTACTGGTTGTGGTACGCTAATTACAATTTGGTATAATTATAATTACATATAAAATTCAGCTCCCGCTATGTAAAAAAGCAGTTATAAGTTGGCTCCATGTGAAAGTGGATACCGTATATGGAGCTGACTTTCTCTATAAGTGTATGTTTGAATATACAGCTCCATACATGGTATCCACTTTCTCATGGAGCCAACTTATAACTGCCTTTTTGAAGCATGAAGTCAACTTTCACATATACTTCTAATTAATTTTTCCATCATAACTTCTATTTTAATCATTGTTTTAATGTATTTCTTTCATTCGTAAAATGGACAAACAATAATTAACTGTTTGCTAGAGGCAAATAGCTCTTACAACCCTTTTTTAGGGTGGATTCTACTTTCACTGTTTTTCAAGAGATCCAACTTTTATACGTAATTCAGTAAGAGCTATTTACCTCTAGCAAACACTTAATTGTTATTTGTCCATTTTATAAATGAAAGAAATACATTAAATCGATGATTAGAATGGAAGTTATGATGGAAAATTTAATTAGAAGTATATGTGAGAGTTGACTCTATGCTTCAAAAAGGCAGTTATAAGTTGGCTCCATGAGAAACTGGATACCGTATATGAGCTGTATATTTCAATATACATTTATAGAGCAAGTCAGCTCCTCCTGTTAGGTATACCATTGGATAGAGCGAGCCTGTGGGAAACTAATGCATGACTTGTGAAAGTCAGCTTCTTATACGGTATCCACTTTCACATAGAGCCAACTTATAACTGCTTTTTTACATATCAGGAGCTGACTTTTATACGTAACTATATATATACATAGATATAGTTTTAGTCATAGTGGTGCCCGTTTTAAGCATACGAAGTCATTGTGGTGCCCGTTTTTAACGTTATGGTGCCCAAATTGGGCACCACAAGGTTTTTAAGCTAAAAACTATGAGAAAATGATCGTCTCACCCCTCTGGGTCCACAGCTGAAGTTTTAGAGTGGGCACCACAATGACTATATTTATATATTAAAAATTAAAACCCTTATAAATACTGGAGTTTATGGTGTATATACCTTGTGGTGCCCGATATGGAATCCTTGAAAGACACTTTCTTTCTGGTGCCCGGCATATGGCTGGGCGCCTCATAGTTCAAAAATATATATATATATTATATATACGTAAATCTATCAAGGTGAGATCCGATTAAAAACTGGGCAACCTGAGATCCGACTCAAAATTTACAAATTATGGAATATATAGGAAGGGTAATTGCTTATTTATAGCATCTGATACATAACCACCATAGAGGGGTAACAAATTCTTAAAATAAATTATTTGAGAAGTTTTGAACAAGGTGAGATCCGTAAGTAAAGTATGGAAAGCTGAGATCTTATACACATATACAACCATTTTTGACGATAACGTTTCGATAAGTCGAGATCCAGCAACGTTGCCATAAATATTGTATGGTAATTTCGTGTATTTTTTTTATTTTATTCAAATCTAATAAAGTATACTTTATTTGAGACAAATGTTCATGTGGACAGTAGGCTAGCAAGTATTTACGTATTAAATATCTATTTTTTTTTCTATTTTTTGAGCGATTATTGCATTTTGATGAACATGTGAAAAATTTTTATGCGTTCATTGTGAGAAGTGAATTTCGATGCAGCCTACTTTTGTAAAATTGAATAAACTATACATGTATAAAACATGGATTTGATGAAAGACGTAGGGAGGAAAGTGGAGAAGTGCACAGAAAGTGATTTACATGAATTTTGCTAAAAATACGGTTAGAGCCATTTTATGGAGTTTCTCAAATATCATTTTTTTTAATAACCTCAAAATAATGGTTCACAAATTTTGAGAGGAGCTGGAGAGAGGGCAAATTCCTTAAAATTTTCGTTTTTTTTCAGACGAAAAAGTAAGTTGCGGACTTTAACATATCCAAATTTCAGCCTCTTAAGTATATTTTGAGGGGATCTAGGGCAAAAAACAGCTTTTTGAGGAAGTTTTGAGTTATGAAATTTCTTTAATATCTCATATTATCTCCTCATCAAATCAACCAAAAAGTTCAAATATTGTGTGTGGGGTTAGTTTGGCACTATGACCTTTTGAATTAGGGTCAAAATCAATCCAGAATGGCGGATTATCAAAATTTGAATAGAGCTTAAGGAGTCTCAAAAAACGAGGATTTGAAAAATATGAATTTGAATGATTAATAACGATGAGAAGTATGCTGTATGCTAATTTCACATGTGATTTTGAAGCGGAATGAGGAGGGTGGTTGTCCTCAACATTTTGTGGGAGTAAACGAAAAAACGAAAATAAACGGCTTTTGGAGGGGAAATCACAATGTGATATTTCATGAATCTCGCATATTTCCTCATCAAATTAACCTAGAAGGGTCAATCCTTGTGTGTAGATTTGATTGGTGTCAAAATATGAGCCCCTTGAATTTAAGTTGAAATCGATTGTAAATGGATCCCAAATAGCGTATGTCCAAAATTGAGTCAAGCTTGAGAAGCTTTAAGCAACTGAAAAGTATGAACTTTTCCAATTTTGGAGGACAAAAAATTCTACATATTTCAGATTAAACTTCTCGGTGTTTTTAGTACGGATAAGGGGTGATGAATATGGGCTATAAGTTTGAGAAGTTCACTTGACAATATTACCTCCAAATATAATCAAGCCCCGATTAAAAAGTGAGCTCCAGTGATGCGGCATGGCTGCTCACTTTTTTTTCATTTTCAAATAATCTAAGACAGTAGGAAGAGGTTCTCTGATTCAGATATTGAAGTTATATAGAAATGGAATTCACACCTCAATTTTTTTTTTTGGTCAAGTAGGTGTATCAAAATGAAATATATAATAAAATTTTGATTTTTCTGAAAAGAATTCTATGTGAAGTTATCGAAAAAAATATAACAAATCAGCTACCTAAACAACCCAACAACAATAGAAAACCTGTTTAAATTCCTTAAAGCTACCAACCTCCTATCCAAAATCTAAACACCGCCTCTGGCCTTCGTTGCAGAATACGGCAAGTTAATGGAAAAAAGTAAAGTAAAGTTTTTAAAATAAAATAATTAAAAAATAAAACACAAAAGTTAAACTTTGTTCGTAAAGTAAATTCTTTAAAATTTGTATAGCATGGCAGTTTTCCCAGAATTATAATTCTATACATTTTTGCAAATTTTGAGGAAATACCTCTCTCCCCTCAGGGAATAAATGGGCATTTTAGAACAATTGCAGCTTTTATTTCAGGATTTATAGCGTAAATTATGTCAAGAAAAACAGCTAATAGTGAGTAATTTTTGAGACTTTAGAAAAGCATAAATACAAATGGGAAAACTTCAAGCTCCGCTCGACACGTGTTAATATTATTCTTAAGTTATGAAATTTTTAAAGGTTTATTTTGAGTCCAAAATGAATAACTTGAGGGGGAGTGAGCATGAAAATTCGACATCTTGAAATATGGTGCTACCTTAAGGGACAGTATAAATGTGTATTCGCTTTATGTATTTAAAACTTGATATTTAATTTTTTTCTTGTTTTTCTCCCTGGTTGTTAATTTTTTCCGGCAAAGTGAGCACGTGCTCTCGCAAATAATAACAGTTTTTAATTTTAAAGCTTTCGACACAAAAAAACTTTATTTTTAAATATCGATACATAACGCGTTTTCGGCAAACAGACCTTTTCAGTGCAATAATACAGTATCGATATTTAAAAATAAAGTGTTTTTGTGTCAAAAGTTTTTAAAATTAAATACGTAAAACAACACTGAAGAAAAACTTTTTTTCTTGAAAATAACAATTTTATGTGAATTTTAGCCATTCAAGAAGATTCGTTTTTTTTTTGCATCTAATTTTTTTATTCATAAGCTTGATTTTTCTACAATTTCTTCTTGTTTTTTTTTTTTTCGAAAAATGATGATTTTTAGCATTAACCTCAAGGTTTGACATTTTTCTCGAATCTCATTTTATTTTTAGTTTTCTTAGAGATTACCTCAAAATTTGAAATATCCTGAATTTTGCTTCTCTTTTTCCTTTAGATTCAGCTTAAAGTTCGCGTTTTTTTTTTCGAATCTCAATTTATTTTTAGTTTTTCAAAGATTACCTTCAAGTTTAAAGACTTTCTGATTTTTTTTTCCATGAAGTCAGCTGGAAGTTCAAAATTTTTCTCGAATCTTGTTTTATTTTTATATTTAAAGTGCTTATTTTGTCAAAGTGTCTTAACAACATAAATAATTTTTACAAAATGATTTAAAATTTATTTTAAAGTATTTTACAGTTGGTAAACGGACTCTTGTTTCACACGATTATTTTCTCGTTGCTAACTGGAAGAGTTATCTTTAAGTAATTTAAGGTAGTGCAAAATAGACCTGTTTTTGATTTCATAACAAACACTTAATTTGATTTTATTTCAAAACGTCTTGCTGCCTAAAGTATAACGTATTCGTGATTCAATACCGAATATAAGGAACGGAAAGATGAGATCCGCGTTGTTGCCGAATGCGCGGATCTCATCTGTTTCGAAACGTAACACTTAGATATACTCTGGTAGAGCGCTCTCTGCAAAACAAACGTCGAACTGACTTCGTATATGTTGGCCGAAAAAGTGGAAAGATGAGATCCGGGCAAAAATTGGGCAATGCATTCCTGATGGTATCCTGATGTCAAAAAACTCGATATACACGCTAAGAAAGGTGAGATCCGAAATCGGATCTCACCTTTCGAAAACGGAGCTCACCTTTCCACGAAATGTATATTTTGGATCTCACCTTTCGGAAATATAAATCTATATATATATATACTCGTAACGCTTTGGCAAAGTCGGAACTTTTTGGCGTTACGAGTTTACCATGTTGCTTTAGAATGACTTCTAATCATGTCTAAAAGCAAACCTGTGATTTTCAGATCTGACTTGGGTTTGCCACATATACAATCCCCTCTTACTCCTATGATAACACCAACTGAACGTTAGAGTGCGCTTGGCCAATTTTTATACGCACCTTATGATCTCCATTTATAAGCAAAGTAATGACTTTTTCTGACAACGTTATATTGTTGCCACTATGACGGATATACTTATTTAAGTTACGAGATTATTAGCACAGCTTATACAACACATTTTATTCATCATTATTTTGTACAGTAATTATCATATTATTATCATTCAATGAAGTAGGCCTCTCAGTGGAAAATTCGGGTTCTTTTTTTGAGTGGATGGTTATAGAAAATGCAATTGTTAAAATTAAATTATTCATCAAGATATAAAATTAATGCTCAAGATATGTTTCTTTACGTGAGTAACTTTAAAAGATTCAAGTACCGATGTAAATGAACTGAGAAATTAAAAACAAAATGTAATATTCATAGTTTCTTTCAGAATTTTTCAATTTCACACAATTTAATTTCTGAAATTTCTCAAACAATTATATTTTAATTTTTTTATTTTTAAGATAGGAACCCAAAGGAACGAAAAAGGTACTATAAATATTTGAAAAACAACTTTTCATTAGGCATTTTCAGTCATAAAAAAATTGTTCATCAGTAATGAAACGATGCCTACTTCGGAGCTTTTTACTCCAAAAAATGAAGACGCCTACAAAAAATTGTAAATAGAAACTACAAACTGATTGGTTAAGAATTGTCTATCCCCTCATTTTTTTTCATTTCTTTTTTATTTTTTAATGAACATATCAAAAATGAAAAATGAAAATTAATTTATTCTTTCACACACCAAATTGAAAAATGATCATTTTTACATAAATTCATTGAGGTGTATAGTATATTCTATGAAAGGAGCTTCTTAAATTATGTCTCTTTTTTATCATATTTTGTCAATTTAATTAATTTTTCAAAAATGTAGAAGAAGGACAATATGATTGCAAAGTCCAATGTTTACCTATATGATGAGCTCATCAATAAAATTTTGTTTACTAAAGTATAGCCTTTTAAACAGTACTAATCAAAGAGTTTTTTTTTTTTTTTTTTTTTTTTTTTTTTTGATTTATGTGCTACGTACAGCTGCTGTGGCTAGAGGCACCGTGTAATTTTAAGACTAGTTACTCGGGCTGAAAGAGTGTTAATTACTGAAATTTTGAAAGATTGGGGTGATTTTTTATTTGTTTTATTAGGCTAGTAGAATTCAAAAATTGGAAAAGATTAATAATTTCCTTTTGGTCATTTGAGAGAATAATGTCTATAAGGCTAGATTTGAGATATGTGGAGCGGTATTGCTGGAACAAGGAACACTTAGTCAGAATGTGAGATATAGCGATGGGGGAATTGCATTGAGAGCATATGGGAGGAGGCTATACTTTTCTCAACTATTTAGAAAACAATAGAAAGAAAGAATTTCTAGAAAGTTTTGAACACTACCTACTCGTACTCTATAAACATTTTTATGAGTTTTTTAGACTGTACTATTTGAGTATTGGAGATCATGAAAAAAAAAAAAAAAAGACAAATTTATGTAATTACGAATTGAGAAGCTAAATTTGTTGAAAAATGTTGGCATGTCGTCATGTTAGGAATAAAATTGTTTTTTTAATTATTTATGTAAGTGGCCTTTTCAACTGGTGGTGGTTTTTGCGCCATTGTTAGGGTGGGATACTAGATTTCAGGGATAAGGCGGGAGTACTTGAGGAAGTTTGGGATATTATGGATTAACAGAGAATCATCAACCATAGGTTTTGGGGAATTGCTTATGGCTATGGAGTAGGGGCGATTATTAAAGTGTGGACGTTCATTTGAGATGTGGTCAGCTGCTAGAGGAGAAGCTCGACAGAAGGTGCAGGGCAAAGTTTCTGGAATGTCTTTGAATAGTTGTTTATGGGTGAAGCTGGTGTGCCTCAAATAGATGCGGGTAAGCGCAAACTCCTCTCGTCTGTTTAATAGGTGGGACCGATATTTCTTTTGGAGGACTGATTTTTTGTGGAAAAATAGTTTGATGGTACTTTAATTCCATTGGGCTTGCCTGATAGCTTCGAATAATTGTATTGAGAGTGATTTCATATCTTATGAAATTATGAAAAGTTGAAAAGTATTGAAGATGAGGTTATCGCGTTTTTGGTGGTATATTCGACTATTACATTGACCTACCTACATGGTTAGGAGCGTAGAGAAAATTTATTTCAATGTTATTGGGTGAAAAATGGTTTACGTATATTAGGTGTATTGCGCATAAGGAATAACCGAATTTTTAATTCAATACGATATATCTTCCATATTGTATTCTTTAAAAATGGATAGCCAATATCACCTCAAACTTTTGTCTCTCTGTAATGAATGCTTTGAAAATTATTTTTAAATGAGTTTTTTGTCTCATTTCCAAAATTTTTTTCAAAGTAATGCAAGAAAAGTTGAATTCACTTGTAATTTATTCATTTTTTCTAAGGATTAAAACTGTACTTTTTATTAGATCAGTTTGAGACGTTAACGCAAGAATGTTTATTACATAAGTTAAAAACTGATTCATTTTTGATTTCCAAAGCCTATACTGATGCACATAGTCAACTTTTTTTACTATAATGATTGCAGCTGAAGGAAAATGTGGTGGATTAGATAGCAATTTGAAAAATGAATAAAAATTATGTTTAAAAACATCCATAAATTTTTAACTGATTGGTTAACAATTACTTATTCTATTTAATTATTTTTTGCATTTATTTTTCTTTTTTTATGCAGAAAATCAAAATTAGAGAGAAAATACTCTTCAATCTTTATAAAAAAAGCTTCTTAAATTTGGCCTTTTATTCATCATATTTTGTAAAGAGCCTCCTTCATTAAGTAGGTGAAATCGGCCTTTGACGCAAATTTGGTCAAAACTGGTTCCAAATGTTAAAAACATTTCACCTAAATTTTTGACCCCCCTACCTTCACCCCTCCGAATTATCTTGATTGTCGTATAATTAAAAAACACAAAATTTTCCAAAATCTCCCCATTTTGGGCGTAATAAAAACACTTCGAAGAGTGTTTGAAGGTTTTATCTTATAGGAAACTGAACGAAGAAAATTTTTTTACTGATCTAATTTACCCCTCTTCGTACTCCATTCAGAGCTAATAGCAAAAAACCACTTTTTTCAGAGGTTATTGCCCCCTTACACATTTAGCCGGAGCGGTACGGGGTGCAACTTTTAAAATGTTACTTGGGGAAGCATTCTTCGCATATATTGTAAAAATCAGTTTTTCAGTAATTTTTTCTAGGTCCGAACCTAAAATGACTGAGCTATAAGCGTTACCGTTGCGGGCGATAGTTGAAAAATACACGTTTTTGTTTAAACTTTATTTTTTTTCAACATGTTGCACCCCTTAAAGGGACTTAAAAAAATTATATGTTATACTAAGAGTATGAGGAAGTTGCGAAAAAAATTCAGCGATGGCACACTCCCAAATTTTTTTTTAATTTTTTGAAATTTTCACCCCCTTCTCCACTCCTAAAAAAAAAAAAAAACTGAAAAAATGTGAAAGAATTATCGCGCGTACAAGTATGCCTTATAATCTGTGAAAATTTTAAAAATTTCTCCTCGTTCTTTCTGAACATATCGCAAATTGAATTTTCAGCATATAAAGTGTGATAATTCTGGTAGAGGTGGAATGTTTTTAGGTTCCAAGTAACATTTGGAACCACTTTTGACCAAATTTGCGTCAAGGGCCGATTTCACCTACGTACCGAGGGAGGCCCTTTTATTAATTTATCAACAATGGAAAGGAAAAATGCGTTTTAAAATGATTTTGGGTATGAAACTAAAAATTGGCAACTCTAATAGAGAAAAATTGGCAAAACTGCATTGTAAGATTTTAATTTTATATGACATTTATTATAACAGACGTATTCATACACTATCCCCATCAAAACGGCAAAAAATTAATAAGAAATCAAAATCTTTGAAAAATTTTTGCATAAAAATCGTCAATCTACAACTTTTCAACCCCTAGGTAGGGTGAAGGCCTCCAATTGATCTTCCGATGGGCTAGGGTGATGTAAAAACTCCAATTGCACCTTTTAGCCCTGTGTGGGTATGGTTAAGAATCGATTTGAAAGCTACAGAGACGAATAACCATGTTTTTTTTGAAAATGACCCTGCTTTGAGGACCCCTATCTCACCCTAAATGGTCCATTGGGTCTGAAATTTTGCATGGAGGATTTTCAACTCAAAATAAACCATCTCCGGAAATTTAATCAAAATTGAAGAACATTTTTCTTTTTTTTTTTTTTATTTTACCCTAGTGTGTAATATTTATTATAATTACGAGAATTGGCGACCCTACCTGTGGATTTTCTGAAACACAAAATCATTGAGATACCGTGTTAGCTGAAGGTGAGTGAAGGGAGGACTAAATGTTGTGCTACTTGTATTAAAGGTGTATTAATTTTTTTTTTTAATTTTAAAATGAAAAATAAAATTATTAGCGTCTGAAAAGTGGAAAAAGTAGATTATATGATACATTTTTCGCATTTAGCGGTCCACACCATTTTTAATTCCCAAAACCGAATACTTAATCTATGAAAACTAGAAGATACTACTACAGTATCTTAAAAGCGGACTTTACCTAATTATACTATTTTAAAGAAAGTTATTGAAATAATTAATTTTTTTACATAAATAAATAAATTTTCTAAAATTTAAAAACTCTTCCAACTCCACTTATACTAAATTTTATCAAGTATCATACAAAACATGACCTCACGTAATTTATCTTTTTATAATCTGAAACTTGGAATTGTGCGAGGTCAGGTTATTTTATGTGCAAATAGCTCTAAAAAAGCAATAATTTCACACGGTTTCTCAGAAAAATGCGACTTCACGTTAAATTACGCTTCCTCACGGTCGACATGCTATTAAGGATGGCCAACTCTTCTTCTTATTTGCCTCCTACGGTTCGGTGGTTGACTATACTCATTTTTAAAATTCATATTTCAAATTGTAAATTGAAATTACGTGACGTTACGTTACCTCATGTTCAATCTATTTCAAAAATCAATCAACTCTAGAGACGTACTCACTCTACCACTCCCCAAAATTTCGAATCAATCTGTCAAGTTTTACTATAGTTATAGTGAGAGAACTAACGTTTACAAAAAAAGACGTGACCTCATGTTAAATCACCCTTGCTCAAGTTGAAAAACTAATAATCCCTGAAAGCCTATGTACTCTATCTATCCCCCAAATTTGGTGTCGATCGCTCTCAACTCAAGCCGTGTCAGATCACATCACGCCAACTCACATCCACTCACGTCCGTCCATGAAACACTCAATTCTAAGACTGCTACGCCTACTCTTTCAGCCATCTGCACCACATTCTGATAAATTTTTGATCCAAAGGAAAAAACCGTGACCTCACGCTTCATTGAATCAGCTCACGTTGTAATGAATTAGAAATCTGATTATTTATAAAGCTCAACAATTCCTTCCTGCTATCATGCAGAAACAAAACATCTCAAATCATGCCTCCTCACGCCGACTTTTAATTAATTCATCTATTTTACCCATTTTCCATTTGCTTCTTAGAAGATGTTTTGTATCTTCCAAAAGTACTATTTCGCCAGTGGAGGGAATGCGATGAACTGAACCTATTTATTATCCTGTCCTTTTCGCGTAAATTTAATACGTAATCGTTCACCCATATGGTCCAAAAATGATCCAGAATGTCTTTTCCGATTCCCCACATTTGGCAAAGTTCATATTTGGTAATCAAAACATGTTGAGTAAGTGTTCCTCCATTGGCTTGAAAATTCAAAAAATGCGAAGGAGTCAAAAAATTTTCTGATACGTCGATAGGATCGGACCCAACGTAAACAAGTGGCCTTGAATTTAACATCATTTCATTTTCGGCCAAAACGGATCGTAGTTCAGATAGGCGAAGTAAAACTCTCCAAAAAGAACGGCGAAGACACGATTTAACAGATTTAATTAATCGTTCATAAACTCCACTCATCCATGGTGACAAATTTGGAATTAATTTCCATTCACAATTATTTTGCTGTATCAAATCTGTAACATCTTCAGTTTCAAAAAATTTTTAACTTTTTTAAATTGTATAGCATTATCAGAAACAATTTTTGTTGGAAATCGTCGTAACGCGCAGAAATTCCTCAGAGCGAGAATGAAATCACGAGTAGTCATGCTTTCAACTAATTCTAAATGGATGGCTCGAATGGTTAAACATGTGAATATGATAGCGTACACTTGTTTAGTAACATCACAACAACTTGCATAAATTGGACCAATAAAGTCAATTCCAGTGTAGGAAAATGGTATTGTAATAGATATTCGTTCGAGTGGTAATGCAGGAAAAGTAGGAGTCGCGAAAGGTCCACCATGATCGTTTTTACAATCAACACATGTCCGTAAGATTTTTGAAATTTCAGTTCGACCCTTCTCAATCCAATATTTGTTTCGAATTAAAGATAATACATGAGATACACCGGTGTGATAATAATTTTTATGATAATACATTACAATTAACGAAGTATAATGATTTTTTCTCGGCAACCATTTAAGAAATTTTTGATTGTAATTAAGTGTAAGCGATTTTTCGACGCGCCCGCGATATCTTAATAAACCTTTAACATCTTCAAATATATTCAAATAATTATTCTTCGTAGTTGACTTAAAAAATTTGGTTTGTATAAATATCTCAAATTTTTGTTTTGCATGTTCAATTTCACTAAGCGTGATGAAGGTATTAAATATTTTGTCGGGTTCTTTACAATTGGTAATAAATCAAAAACAGTAAGCTAGGACATGATAAAATACGTATAACGATGAAAATTTCGTTATATTCATATCGAAAGGAGGTGATATTTCGTTGTTATTCGTAGAAGTTATTAAGTTTAGTTCCTTTTTGGGCATCTCGCCCCCATCCACCTCAGAAAATTTAAAGCTTCTCAAATTTGTTGGTTGTGTAGGCCAACTTGATTCATTTTCAATGAGCCAACTTGGACCGTGATGAAGGTATTAAATATTTTGTCGGGTTCTTTACAATTGGTAATAATCAAAAACAGTAAGCTAGGACATGATAAAATACGTATAACGATGAAAATTTCGTTATATTCATTCGAAAGGAGGTGATATTTCGTTGTTATTCGTAGAAGTTATTAAGTTTAGTTCCTTTTTGGGCATCTCGCCCCCATCCACCTCAGAAAATTTAAAGCTTCTCAAATTTGTTGGTTTTTGATAACCTTTAATTTCTCTCACTCTTCTTTCAATAAAGCTGGCAAAATTTTTTCAGTTTGAATCCAATGTAATACGACTTGTGAGTCTGTCCACAAAAAGTTTTTGGAATTTAATTTTCAAACTTTTTCGAACAAATTCAATAACTCTAATTCCAATTAATACTCCTAACAATTCCAATCTTGGAATAGTTGTGTTCTTTTTTATTGGTTTAAGATGAGATCATTATATTTTACGTAATATGTCGTTCATAAATTGTTTTTAAATATATAGTTGTGGCATACGCTAGATTTGAGGCATCTGTAAAGCAATGCAACTCATATTCTGCATCTTTATACCCAACCTTTCGTGGAATTTTAATTGTCGAAAAGAATTGTAATTCCTGGAAAATTTGATTCCATTCTTCACACAGATTTTTTGGTAATACATCATCCCATTCGAAATTTTCATCCCACAATTTTTTAATAAATAATTTTGCCAAAAGTAGCGATGGCGATAAAAATCCAATGGATCAAAGATCGACTGAGTATATTTTAAGATTTATATGTATTTTCATTGTTTGAAGCTTTTTCTTTAAATGATAATGTATCATTTTTTGTGTCCAATTTAAGACCAAGCACACTCACTACTTCCTCATTCAACTTATCTTTTTCAGGTATTTTGTTGTTGAAAGAATAATCATTCGATTTCCACTCTCGCAAATTCATAGATATTTCTGAAAATAAATTTTTTACATCTTTATAAAATTCGATCGCTTCATTCTCATATTTACTCCTGTAATCAAGTTATCTACATAAAATGCCTTTTCCAACTCAGCAGACCACTTATTCTTATTTTTTGAAAGGTGATATTTAATCGTGTTGGCTAAAAGGAATAGGCTACATACAATACCAAATGGTACTCTTTTAAATCTGTAAATTTTCTGATGTAGGTGCCAAAGGAATCTTACTACGTCTCTCTCCTGTAATTGCAACTCAATTTGTAAAAAAAGCTTTCTTTATATCGGCAGTTATGCATGATTTGTAAATACAAAAATTCCATAAGAGAGAGCATAAGTCTTCTAAGATAACAGGCCCGCGATATAAACATTTGTTTATACTTTTATTATCTTTATACGTTTTTGCCGAACCATCATATACAATGCGAGTTTGTGTCGTATTTTTATCAGACCTAATTACTGCATGGTGAGGTATATAGTAAATTATTATTATTATTATGGAGTAAACATAGGCTCTTACAAAACAGTGAATTACTTCGTTTAAATTGCAAATTTAGTGAAAATATTTGTTGTAGTAGTGTAGTTAAGCTTTCTCTACGTGTACAAGTTATAAACTTTGTTAAAATAGGTGATATTTTGATGAAATTCGATATTTAATATATTGCTTGTGTAGACGCCATTATCAATTGTGTGCAGTGTATGCTGCATATAGAGTTGCATTTCGAGGCTTCACAGACTGTTTTATGCAATATTTGTCACTTTCCTACTTACTCCGGACTGATTGAGCTTTGCACGGTCATATTGTTTGCCAAAATTCGCTGAAATTAACACCTAACAGCCAAAAATTACATCTAGTGATAACAGCTTTTTGGGCTAACAGTTTGCTTGTTTTCTGCTTCCTGTAGAGTATAATGTTTATTTGCGCATTCTGTGATGTTGCTTTATGCTCGTTTAGCCTTACTGATAGGGTTTGTATGAATTTAGCTTTAAAATTGGCTTAAAGTGCTGAAAAATTCGTTGTTATTAGTATATATCAGGTGATAAGGAGGCGCATAAATCGACGGCTCCCATGTTCATATGTTCACAACGCGCTGAGTACCTATCCGTCAGCCTTGTTGCGTTGTGACGTCATCGGCTGTTCTTCGTTTTTTCGTAACAAGAAGATTCGTTCATTTTATGTTTGAACGTATTGGTCGTTGCTTAACGTCATTGGTTGGATTTATTATGCAAAGTTGAATTCTCCTGTGTGGTTTGCTTGATGAAATGATTGTCAGATCTCCTCAAATAGCGAAGTTGGAGGAGGCGTTAGCTAGAATTTGTGAGTTAGAGGAGTGGTGCGGTGAATTAGAACAAAGGAACATCAGTCTAGAGGATAGGATTGTGGATTTGGAACAGTACTCCAGACGAAACAATCTTATCATGAGGAATATACCTGTTAAAAAGGATGAGAAACTGATGGAGGTGGTCACAAAGATTGGAGAGGTAGCTGAGTTTCTCCTGGAGGCACGCGATCTTCCATTGTCAAAGGGCAAGGACCTTCCCTTTATTATGCGTTTCCATCGAGGATAAAGAAAAACGAGTTCGTCAAGGCGTGGAAGGCTAAGAGGCCTACACAGGATAGATTCGGAGATGACAGGGATGTTCGTGTTTTTGCAGATGAGCATCTCACAAGCCGCAATGCTGAGCTGGTGCGGGCGGCGTGCGGGCTCCTCGGCCTACACAGGATAGATTCGGAGGTGACAGGGATGTTCATGTTTTTGTGGATGAGCATCTCACAAGCTGCAATGCTTAGCTGGTGTGGGCGGCGCGTGGGCTCCTCCAGAGGTGTTGGCGCTTCGTCTAGACCAGGGATGGTTGTGTGTATGCTAGAGGAGATGAGGGAAAGCCTCAAATTCGCATACGGAGCTTAGAACAGCTTGAGGTCTTGTCTAAAGGTGCCAGTGTTATTCATAATGCTGGTAAGATGGAGATGGAATAATCAACTTTCATCTGTTATATCTTTATTTTTATTCATTTTTATAATTTCTTATCATTGAATTTCTATGTTTAATCACAGTTTAAGGATTGTCTGTTCAAATGTTTGGTCCCTTCGAGCCAATTACGATGAATTTTTAATGTTTCTAGATAGTTTAGGATATAGGCTAGATATTGTTGTACTCACGGAGGCATAGATTACTAAAGATGAGTTGCCTAGGTACTCTATTGATGGTTACACTGCATATATTGAAGAAAAAGAGTAGATCGCCGTAGTGGTGGTGTAATTTTGTACATAAGCTTTGTTTTGCAGTATGTATTCAGTGTGGTCTCTAAAATTGGGCTATACAATGTTCTTAAAATTGATTTTCATTCCAGTAACCTAAGAAAAGATGCTGAAGCAATAGCTTTTAATGCCCTCCCTGAGTGTATGCAGGTGACCAGCAGCCTCTATAAGCTTCGCAGGGACTTAACAGACTATATGATGGGCCATATTGAGTAGGGCAAGTAGGTTATCTCCGCTTTTATATTTTTATTTATTTTTACTCATTCTTATTTGTAGTTTTGCTGTTTTTGCTGTTGCTTATTTTATTGTTATTTTTTTTGCTCAAGTTTTTGCTTTTTCTCTTAGTTGCCTCGCAATGTATTTTTCTGCATTATAGGTAGTGGTTGTGATAAGTTTTAGTTATTTTATTTTTGTAAAGACAATTTGTGTTTTCCGCTTAGTATGAGTCTTTAACTAGTATTTTTCATTTTTTATATTTTTTATTTATTTTATTTTTTCTCAATGTTATTTTTCTTTTTGTTTTTGAGCCTTATGGTCTTGCTTGTTAGTATTTTCAGCAGCTCATATTCTGTTTATATGTATATTTTGTTTATTTTTAATGTTTCTTGTGCAGGTTGCTTTTAGCTTGTTTAGTTAGATTGGTTGTATATATGGAGTGACTGGATTTGTGTTCTGATTTGACTAAATTTGTTGAAGATTTAATAATAATCCCCTGCTCGTTCGCGCAATTATGCGCATAGAGTGGTGATAAAGGAAAAATTTATGAAGTTAAGTTGTGGCGATATATTCCTGTTATATTCTTTTTCCAAACATATTTTCATTTTGTTATAAGTAGCCAGTGTATGAAGGTCGTAAAAATGGATAACTACAAGTAAGAGGCATGACAGATCTTTGCTTCATTTTTTGTAACATTAGATTAGCAGTCCAGTTCTATAACTTCAATGCATCTCTGTCATCTTTCGAGTTGAAGGGGCCTATATAATCAGTGCCCACATATAAGAAAAATGCGACTATTGTAACCCAGATTTCCGGTACAGGTAGAATAGGAGGTAGCTTGTAGCTTCTAGCTGCAGTTTAAAACTCAGCTTTAGTAATGGGGCATGGCTGCTTACGTTTTTTCAATTCATGCAGTAGATTATTTACACTTAGTACTTTTATAATCTACACATAGCTGCTCTCGCAAAGGTTGTTTTGCCAAATAAATTATCTTTAACTCCCCTCCAAGTGCACATGAGAAGCTGAAACCAAGGAAGTTTGATCATTTGTACTCTTTTATATGACACCCCAATGAACAATTTTTGACTACTGTTGTATCCTCACCACATCATGAGGTCGATAAGCCCCCCTTCTCCCCTTCAGTAGTATGTATGGTGGTTAATTGGGGATTAGGATATTTCTTGTTACCAATAATCATATTGGTTGATATTAATTACATTTTTATAAATTTGAAGCTCATCAAGTTCTACTTAAAATAACGTTGCTAGTCCCTTATGACTATTTCTATCATATCCGATAAAAAGTCTGAAAATTGCTACTCTATTCCTTCTAAAACCACTTAAGAAGTTGAATTTAGAACAAATGTGGTATTTCTTACCATGCAATAATCATACAAACGCATATTTCTTAAATTATAACTACTTAAGGTATCTCAAGTCATTCTCAAATTTTTACGATCCATCATTTTGCATCTATTTTGACCCACAATCAGAAGATCAGAAGTATTGTGGTCATGAGCTTACCCCACATACAAAGTTTGACCTTTGTAGGTCAATTTAGTGAAGAGATGTGGAAGATTCATGAACTTTCCTATAGTAATTTCCTATTCTCATACGTAAATTTCATAAGAGTCAGTCAAGTCATTTTGGAGGAGTTTGGCAATAAACACCGTGACACGAGAATTTTATATATTAGAAGATGGAATAAGATGCGCGCATGAGTTTTGAATGACATCTTATGAATTCTGAAATTTTGGTGAATTTTAATCACACCTACAGCTCTTTAAACTTAATCAATCAATCTAAAAGTTTGTATAATTATTAATTATTAAGGCTAGGATTTATATGCAAACGCATATCTGTTTTGGCTATACTAATTACCGCATATCGCCGTTTCTATTGCGATTCATACATTTTGAAGAAGAATGGTGAAATTTTTTAGCGCATATACGCGCATATTTAGGGTTTAAATGCATATATTTGCATATTTTCATCAAAAAGTAGCTTTATAGCGCATATTCAGCGCATATTTGGCTGGTTAGCGCATATTTACAAAAAAATCACGAAAATTAATGCAAAAACGCGAAATTTCGAGAAAAAAAATCGATTTTTTTGATAAAAAAAATGAACTCATGTGATGTCATCTGAACGAACGAGAAATTTTTCGTTCATTTGGCAGATCTGATTATCAACTTTATCAAGGAACGAAAGTGAACGACGTTTGTTTGTCCATTCAGCACTTTGAAAAGTGTGCTTAGGGACAACAGGAAATCATTTTTAATTGAAAATCTTAAAGAACATCTCGTTATTGGATATTATTCTAATGTTTAATTTTCGAATAAATCTGAACTCGCGTATTTTTCTCGTTTATTCACTTCAATTTCAGTTACAGATTGAAAATACTTTTATTTTGATATGCCACATGCTGCACTTTTATAGCGCATATACTTGCATATTTATACTTTTATAGCGCATATATTCGCATATTTACATCATTTTTAGCGCATATTTAATGCGCATATAATCGAATTTTAAGCGCATATAAATCCTAGCCCTATTAATTATAGTATAGAAAGGTGTTTTTTATTCAAAACCAAACAGTTCGAATAATCTGTGTTTGTAGAGAAGGGTTATAAATTCCATCATTTCATCAAAACTCCAAAACTTTTTAGGCCCCTACATCTAGTTTTAATGAACGGATTGAGCTGAAATTTCGTTTGTGTATCAAGTTTTTACCATAGACGAGTTCTATGGGTATTTTGACACATTTTTCAAAATTTTGGGGCCCGAAGTGAGGGGTAAATGGACTTTTTGAACATTTTTGAAATCTTATGGTTTCACTTTTTTCTACACATCAAAACAAAGCTACGTTTCAAATTTCTGTTTGGTTTGGTACTTCTCTTGTGATACTGTCCGTAGAATGTGAAGAACTTGGTCCAAATGACAAAAATATGGCATCACGTATCTTCGTGATTTTTGAGCTCATTTTAAAGCGCTTGAAAAATTATTAAGAAAATTAATGCTGTAAATTTGTTCAATAGTGCATAATTATTGCGTAAAAACCCATTTGGCATATGCGAGTATCAAAGCTGAGTTCTGCAAAGAATGTAATGCAGCGTTTGGTAGGCCCGTTTCACGTTTCATTTACAGGTGCGCGCGTTGTTTTTCTTCCAAGCGTTCTCGTTATTTTTATTTGAGTTTTTTTTGCAGAACTACTGGTCTACATGATTTCAAGTTCCGATGTTACTTGATTTATCGTTATGAAACTATTCAAAACGATTTTTATTTTTGCCGTCACTATTATTTCAAAAATCAAAAATAATCTTCTTCAACAACATCATTTTTTACTTATTTATCATAGTTACATCATTTTTGTGTATTTTTACTCCTGGCGCCTCTTTCATTGGGTTTAGCTCACGTATAAAAATACTTGGAATTAATTTCATTAAGGCATTGAAAACCCCTTAATAAGTACTTACATTTGGTTCGGTGAAAACATTTTTGTGCCACTAGTTTTTCAAATATTTCAGTCTAAAGTTTTAAAAAGCCTAATTTCACGTTTTTTCAACTTTTTTCAATCTTTGCATTAGGAATTTTGCTTGCACTGAAGAAAATAAGGTTCATTTTATACCCTTTCCAATGGCATATCAACAATTTTTCTCCGACCCTCCTTCCTTCCACGTTTTGCAAAAACTGAACCCCCTTATAATGACAACTAATTTTCCTATCAACTTAACAAAGCCGTATAATGTAAATCGCGCCGTTCAGACGCAGTAAATGTATGAAAATGCTTCTCCGTGTTTAACTTTATAAGTGCAACGCCTGCTTCCAAGGTTATGACGTCATAACTAGAATGTACGTATTGAGGTACAGTTTTCGTTGCAAACAACATGTAAAAAAGTATTTCTCGCAAATCACAACGTATTCAACAGATTTTCAAAATTTCAACGATTATGTAAGTTTTACATTCCCTTCTTTCATTTCCATTAGGTTTTGAGTGAATTTATTATTTATGCAACATCCCACATTCCCAGTGCTGGGTTGATGGCTAACGCAAATATCATTTTCATTCTAAGTATATTTTGTTGTCTTTCACCAATTTGACGAAGCGAGAAAAGGTATTATCTCGGATAAATTTCACGAGCGTATGATGCATTTATCCAGTCGTTTATTTTTATTTTTTTCATGTCGACAGAAGTATTTTAATGCCTATATGGATGCTCTCCAGTTACATATTTGTATTAATTCCAGAAGAGCATCAACAGCAGTACGCTCATTCTGTTGCGCTGTTGTAATAAGTACTTCTAAAATGCTTGGCAAATTCTACAGTGTCTTTTTCCAAGACCAGTTCTTTTCTTTTTTTTCTTTTTTTTTCTTTTTTTTTTTTTTTTTAAGAAATTTGTAATAACAGTTTGAAATTCGATGCTTCTATTTTATGATAAAGTACCTTTAGCGTTTTATAGACTTGCAATTTTTTTTTTTAAAGGGTCCTTTACTTGATTGAATCTAACGTCGCCATGCCTGGTTCACATGCCATATGCATAATAATTTTCGTTTAACTGGTCCCATCACGTCTGCCCATGCATTATATAATGAAGGATCGTCATCACTCATAAAAATTTTTGATTTTACCATTCCAGTTTTGTTTTTAAGAATTTTGAACAACAATCTTCCCGTAGCAGTATCTTTTTTTGATGAAATACAAAAAACAGCCGAAAAACCATTGCAAAACTTGTTCACTACAACAATAGTTCCTAGTTAAATACTCATCGTACTCGTTTATACCATCTCTTGAATCAATGCAAATGTACATTTGTTTCAAATTCCGTCTACATTTGGAGTTTGAATTCATTGGCAATAATGAGCATAAAATCACTATCTAATGAATTATGGAAAAGAATGAGATTTTGAGCATTCTTCAGATTACTTTCTATCCACATCTTGACACTGGCATAATCAGAACTATGCGAAGGACTTTCAGTTAAATTAAATTGAAATCTGGGTGAATGTTTAATGCACCACGTTTGGACATTAAAATTTTGGATGGTAAATGTCACTAACGTTATCGCGGATTTGATCGAGAAGTTAGTCTAAACTGACGCCTTCTTTCAGTTTACTTGCGGAATAATTGTGAAATTTAATTACTGACCGAAAACAAAATTACAAAAACGACTGGACCTGGTTCGATGTGCAGTGTAGTGTGTTGCTACCAAGTGATCTTTGCACAAATACTTATGTGATATTCATGGTATATGAATTGTTAAGCAGATAAGGATAACAATAATTATATTGTAGTGTGGATTGAATTACTCAAAATGTAGGTTTAGTTTTGCTCGCATAAATTATCTTATATATTTTGATAATTTACGTTATTTTATTGCATATTAGTCTTCAAGTATACCTACTTGTAAATTAGATTAGTCAACGCTTTCATTCCTTATTCTATAATAATGTTGTATTTTTAGGATATCTGTGGAATTGTTTGCGCTTGTCTGACATGGCTATTGATGTTGTACGCAGAATTCGTTGTTTCTTTTGTAATACTCTGGCCGAATACACGATTATTTTATCGTTATTCTAACGCTGTTATATTTCAGACATTTACGTTATTCGCTTTCATATCTCATCTGCGAACCATGTTTACTGATCCGGTAATTATATTTGAAATTTAGTACGTTGCTACATTAATGAAAACAAAAGTGTTGAAAAAAAATGACATAATACTTAAAGCAGTAATGCTTTTAAAGGAACATTTTGAGCCATGGATTAGTAATTTAGTCCGAATAAAGTTTGATAAAAGACATATAACTTGGGAATTTTATCACAGAACACAGAAATTCCGGCTGCGAAAATTAGCATGGAATGGGGAAGTAGAGGATTGGGTCAAAATTTCCACACTCCGTATCCCCCTATTCTCTCTATACATATATTAAAATCCAATTGAAATTGGTTTTGAGATGCGCGCGCATACTTCTTTCTATATATTACAATAAGGGTATAGTCATAAAATTGTTTTCAATAGCAGGTGTAAGAGGTATAAAGGATAGCAGGTATGCAAACGGAAAAAAAGTTTGATAAATTTTAATAAAAGCTTTATATGTATATATATACGCAAGGGTAATAGTAACTTTTTTCTTCGTTTCATTTTTGTTGATATGATTAGATTTAGATTTTTTTTGCATAAAAATCTAGCAGTGCATCCTTTGAAGTTGAAGGTACTTAAGTAAAGTATGAAATTTTTTTTGTTTGGTACTTTTTTTTTTGGTGTTGGTTCACTACTTTTTGTTGCTGTTGGACACAGCAGTAGTATATGGCTCACTTGAGGACAGTCCTGATTTTCGGCCCGAATATTCGAGCTAAAAATGTTTAGTGTGTGTGTGTTGATTGTCCTTGAGTGACTGTTGATGAGAATGAGTGGGTAAATAAAAATTTTATAACGGATTTTTCTTCAGTATAAAATTTGGATGTGGGAATCGAACTCGCGATTGTTGTATGGAAGTTTCGAATCTAGATAACTGGGCAATAGGTGTTAGATGTGAGAGGTGTCGTTGATGTTAGATGTTAACAGTGATGTGTTTGCACAATGACTGGGCGAGTACGTAGCAGTGAAGGTGTTTATATAGGCGTGTATGCGTTCAGCGTTGATGCGGTTGACGCGTTTCAACCTAAAGATGGAAAATAGCAACACAAAGATGCAAATCGGAAATTAACAAACAATAAGCGAATAACATACCTTGCAACAAGAACAACAGTAGTAAGTAATTGAAGAATACACCAATTCAACGATAAAACTGATATAAAACATATATAATATTCATTTCAATCTGCAAGTTTGCGATGAAAACAAAAAAATAGTAAGTAGCTCGGTACCAAAGCGGTTTGACCTATAACAGGTTAAACCATTCCGGCTGGCCACCAAGAAATTTTAATAAATTTCTATTGGTTCTCCCAGCCACAAGAGTCTGAGAACAACAACCAATGAAAATGAAAAATATTTGGTTCTGAATGACGTCAATATGAGCAGCTAAATGTAGACGTGGACTTATCATTTTTGCGGCGTAAGGGGAGAAATGGAAATTTTATCAATGCTCATTAAGACTGATGCCTTATTGGCTGTTGATATTATCAACTCACAGTTGCTCATATTGACTTCATCAGTAAACAATGCACTTGATAAAATAAAGTTGAAATTTTTCACATGATCTCAAATCGTGTAACTTGTTATAGGTCAAACCACTTTGGCTCGGTACTACTTACCGTTACCAGCGTCAACAAAATTATCCAATGTCGACGTTTTTGAAAGAAGTATTTCATGTTTTTTTACGAAATGCGAACTCAACGTAGAAAAAAATAAAAGGTTCACACAGATTATATTGCAAACTGTTCAATGATAAAAGTTGAGATGCCCAGCTTGCAACAAACCTTTTTCCTATCAGGTGCATTTCCCCACCCCAATGGAATTGAAATAGGACGCAATCGTTTGTGACATTTTTGTGCTTGTTTGTACTTCCATTGCCGCCATTTATGCTCACACCATTTTCAGTATAAGTTTGTCAAAAAAACGTTAGGGGGCTGTAGAAATGGCTGCACGCCCTTGATGGGGCCAGGGATTGAGAATGCGGACGTATGTAAATTGAGGCACGGTTGGCAGAATTAAGGGAATCAAGAATGTAAATTGTGGCACAATTTAAATGTAAATTGAGGCACACTTTAAATGTAAATTGAGGCACAGCAAATAAGTAAGTTTTAATAACTCGCCTGCTAGACTAATAAAACTCGTGTGTCTATCTCATAAGGCGTATATTTTACAACTGATTAATAAGCATCGTATAACTAGTATGGCATAACCATGTGATTTAAAAATTGTCCAGTATCCGAAGTCTTACATTTATACTCCGTAAGTAAGCAAATTTTTTGAATTTTCCTGTACCAGCTATGGCAGACATGAAATCCACAAGCAGCGAAATGCACTGATGGCCAAATTTTGCTGGCATTCCACTTGCTGTGATAAGGGTTTAGGTGCCTCAATTTACACTAAAAGAGTGTCTCAATTTACCACTATTTCTGCAACCATGCCTCAATTTACACCAAGGGCGTAGCCAGCTGGTGGGCCGGGGGGCCGGGTCCCCCTAGAAAATCACTCGTCCCCCAACTGGCTCCCCTAAAAAAAATTGAAAAAAATTCGTAATCATCAGCTAGAAATTTACAGTATGGAATAAGAAAAATTCCTTCGCAAAAGCCCTTCTGAATTCTGTTTCTAACCAAAAAATCTTCAACTCGTTAAATTTCAGTCTTTGTAGGGTAGTCGAGCTAGTTGTCATCTATTCTCTTTCTCCCACTTCAAATCTTCCGAGTTCCAACTTCGTAGTTTGTACGGACGTGCAGCGTTGTAATGTACTGCGTGAATGCAAACAACATCGACATCGAGCCTCGAGCGAGGTGTGATCGAGTCTGGAGAGAATCCTTAAGCGTGTGCGCGTCTTGTAGTACATATTGATTTAAAATTTTAATAGAAGTACAAAACGAGATTGGAGATTTTAATGTCACATCACGCTGAATAGATGAACCATCAATTTATCATACAATGTCTTAATGCGAAACTGAAAATTCTTCTGCATTTGGATCTATTAAAATGGATCGCCAGTGCATCTTGTGAACGAACTTTTTCATGTATAAGGTGTTTGAAGAATTATATGCGGACAAGCATGAACCACATTTAACTGTATTATATATTGAAAAGCACTTGTCGAAAGATATTGACTTCCAAAAATTTTTAACTCTTTTTATGAAACACCACAATAATCGGAAAATTGCTTTATTGTGATACATACCAGAGTTCTGCACGGATACGATGTTACGGATAAACGGTTATACTCGTAAACACACGGATACGGATATATCCGTAATATATCCGTAATGGTTGTATTTTCGTTTCTTGTTCTAAAATTATGTTGAAGGGGTTTCAAAGTTTATCATGGAGGAAATTTATTTCAAATTTTTGTTCCTTATTATGTTGGCCAAAAAACTGATGTACAGGGGTTCCCAAATTTTCATTATTTGAAATACGTTCTAATATGGATTCGGTGATCAGGGAAGTACTTTTCTGGGGAAGTACTTTTCTAGGGGAGATATGAGTTTCCACTTCTCCAAAGGGATGTTCAGGGGTTCCTAAAATTTCGATTTTTTTGTGGTATATAGACGAACGGATAGCTTACATTTTTGGAATGATGTCGGGAACTTTATATTTAAAAAAAAAAAAAAAAAAAAAAAAAAAAAACGAAAAAAAACGTAAGCAGCTATGCCACATTACTGGAGCTGAATTTTTAACTGGGGCTTGTTCAGGTTTGCTTATAATGTTGCTAACCCCTTCATGTCTGTTAGGCCACACTCAATACAAAGTCTACTATCCCTTCCAAAAGCACTTAAAAGGTGCATTTAGGACAAACATGGTTTTTCTTACCATCCAATAGTCATATGAACACATATTTCTCAAATTGTGACTACTTGAGGCTCCCAAATTACCCTCAAATTTGTACATTCTGCCATTTTGAATCCATTTCGACCCTCACTGAAGATATTATATTTTGGTCATGAACTAACCCAACATACGCAAAAAACGCGGCTAATGATGATGCTATTTAGAATAATATAAAAACGAATGAAATGAAAAAAATTCAAAACAATCGTATTTCTTTCTGCACGAATTTTAACAAATGAAAAAGTGTTAACATAGAAATGAAATAAACTAAAAAGTTGGAACTATTAAACAAAAAAAAGGAAACAAAACTGTCTTTGGCACAAGAAAAAGTACAATCATAGATTAACCATATCTAAATAGCTCAACTCGCCATTTTTCAAGCCCTCTTTTATGTCGCGAAAGTTCATTTTGGTAAATATTAAATAACATAACACTATGGACTAATAAAATGTAAAGAAGCAGAATGAAAAAGCAAAAAAGTTGTATTATCTATGACTCATCCTTATCTATTCGCGACCATTTTTATATGGAACAATGCTGTAACAAGTATATCTCTCATTCATGTTACAAATCTGAGTCATAGAAATATAAGTTTGAGTTGAATGTGAGTATGAATAATACGAATAACGAACGGATATAAAACGGATATATCCGTATTCGTTATCCGTTTTATCCGAATACCCGTTATCCGTTATCCGAATACTCGTACTACAAACGGTACGGATAAAAACCGGGTATATTCGTTATCCGGATATATCCGTGCAGAACTCTGATACATACCTATAACTTTTAATTTATAAGTATCAAGTAATTATCTACTAACTTATTTTCATATTTTTTTCCTAAGAAATTATTCTACTTTTTATTATTACAATAAATTTTTGATTTACTGACTTATGTTTTTTGTAATATTGTAAAAAACCACCCTCTCAGCCGCTTTCTGCCACACCACCAACACCCCCACATACCTTTTTTTTTTTAGTGGCGTAAACTTCTTTTTGGCCCACCGATTTTTTTTAAGGCCCCAACTCGGGCCCCCTATTTGAAAATTTCTGGCTACGCTCCTGATTTACACCCGACGCACAGTGGGGCCGATTGCAAATCTAGGTGGACAAAATTCGAAAATGTAATTTTTTTACTTTTAAATAAGCGTACCTTATGTTTTTTGAGTCGCTAACCTCGAATTTGATATTAGTTTTTTCCTTCCGTCCCTCAAAAAGCCCCAAAAGCCCAAATTTTTGGAAAATTGGGCTTCAGGGGAATAAATTATTTATTCATATCGAATTATATGTTCTTGAGGTCGCTGAATTTGAATCTGAAATTCTTTTTGTGATGCAACACCTTGAAAAGCCCCAAAAGCCCCAAAAAAGCCAAATTTTTGAAATATTGGGCTTTAAAGAAATAAGTCATTCATTTGTGTTGAACTATATGTTTTTGAGGTCGCTGAATTCGAATCTTAAATTTTTTTTGTAATATAGTCCCTCAAAAAGCCCCTAAAGTCTCGAAAACTCCAATTCTCAAAAAACTGAGCTTCAAAAAAAGCACAATGCATTTATATTGTGTAATATATTTTTGAGGTTGCTAAATTTGAATTTGAAATCATTTATGGAATTCAACTCCTCAAAAAGCCACAGAATACCGATTTTTGGAAAATAGAGTTTCAAGCGAACAAGTGATTATTGATTTTTCAATCATATGTATTTATGCTAAAATTATATCGGAAATTCAACTCGTCAGAGCACCAAAAGCTCCAGTTTCGAGAAAATTGGTTATTTAGAAAGTAGAAAAATCCAAAAAGGGCTAAAAACCCTTTATTTAAACAAAAAAAAAAAAAAAAAAAAAAAAATTAATAAATAATTCAACAACCTATGCAAAGAATGTAATTAGAAAAAAAAACGGAGATTCTTCGTGTAAAAACACTAAATTTTAACATAAAATCCTAAAAAACCTACTTTCGGCGCAAGTTGGCGCAACTGAAATCAAAACAGGCGTGTAAAGGAGCACTTTGTGCACAACACCACGTCGCCACTTTTAGGTCTGAAGAGGTCTGTAGTTTTGTAGGAAACAAAAATTGTAAAAAAACACCAAAAAAATACGAAAATAAAAAAAATTCTCACATAAATATGATGATTTGTAAAAAAAAATTAACACCGTGAAATGATTCATTATTTGACGTATTTTCGTGAAAAAATATCATTCCCCTCCAAAAGTGAATTTAAAACCACGAAATCATTAGTCATACATCAGCGTTTTCGTATTAGCGGGATATTTTGAGCAAAGAAGTAGGAGGTTGTGTTACTCATCCCCCTCCCATGACCACTACGGTTGAGTTATGGCTCTTGTGGCTTTTGTTTGTTATAGAGGAGGGATGTACACAACTTTTGAGTGCATTTTCAACCAGAAAATCGAATGTCACTTTTTGGACTTTTGTCCACCTAGAATCGCAATCGGCCCCACTGTGCGACGGAGAGTGGTTGCAAGCGTTTGTGCGTCGCTTGTGCTTCATTGTGCTTCTACTTCTATCGTTTGTGCTCCTCTCTTTCTGACTAATGAATGAAAAAAAAAAAATGAAAAAAAAGAACGAAAGGGATCCAGCCAAAATAATCATAATCAAGGACATTAAATAGATTTCTTTCATAACAACTTTGATATAAATATAGGCAACCATTTGTGCTTTGTTTGTGCTACATTTTGATTGCTTACAATTTATATACGTCAAAAATACCGAAAGTACAACACTACTGTAATCATTCATTAAGGTAGGTATATAGATATATCATTAATTGAAAATTTACATTCTTCATAATATTTTTCATTAATTTATCCATTTAGATTGATGGAATCATAAACAAAAGTTATTAATCAATCATTTAGTAAATAAATAATTTTATTAACAAATTGGTGAAAATGTCATATTATTCATAATATAATAACATTTATTTATCAATTCATTTATTTAATAACTGATTAATTAATTAATCAATTAATTACTTTTTTATGTAATTCCAGCTATCTAAATGGATAAATAATAAAAATATAAATAATAAATAAATAAATTATTAATTTTAATAAGTTGATAAATAAATGAATTGATAAATAAGTAAATAAATAATTAGATAAATATTAATATATTATAAATAATACCATAGATTAACCATACATACATAGCACACCATACGTTAAATTTTCATCACTCCAAAACGGGAGCTGGAGTCGTTTCCCCTAACGTTTTTTTGACAAACTTATACTGAAAATGGTGTGAGCATAAATGGCGGCAATGGAAGTACAAACAAGCACAAAAATGTCACAAACGATTGCGTCCTATTTCAATTCCATTGGTTGACGTGGGGATACGGACGTTTCTCCGCATATTAAGATATATTAAAAAAAAAACATTTTTTTGGGATGAGGGGACTGTAGTCCGATTTTAAAGGGGTTTGGGTATAGAAGATGGGTGATCATTTTCAGTACACTGTTTAGCATGGTTTGTTCTATTGTATTCGGTGATGAAACGTTTCTTAGAAATTATATTTTAGTTATCTCCTTATACACATAACCTGAAATAGTGCAAGTGTGAAAGGAAGGGGGAAGAAAATTAGCGAATCACGTAGCACAAACGATTGCCATCAAATTCAAGCCAATCGAATTATTTTCAACCCTTTAGAGGAGTTTTTAAATTTCATTTCCCCAGCACCCAACTTGTTTTTCGAATATCTCAAGAAGGGAAGCAGCACAAACGACGGGGTTTGTGGCACAAACCAGCACAAACGATTGCACCATGTTTCGACTCCATCAGAAGAGGTAGGGGTGCGAAAGTTTCCCCAGCACCTCCAACTTCTTTTCGGTGCACCTCGGGAAGGAGAGTAGCACAAACGACGGGGTTTGCGGCACAAACGTAGCACAAACGAATGCACTAAATTTCATTTTCAAATTCCGGAGTAGGGGTGTCGGGGAAATGCACCTGATAGGAAAAAGGTTTGTTGCAAGCTGGGCATCTCAACTTTTATTCATTGAACCAGTTTGCAATATAATCTGTGTGAACCTTTTATTTTTTTCTACGTTGAGTTCGCATTTCGTAAAAAAACATGAAATACTTCTTTCAAAAACGTCGACATTGGATAACTTTGTTGACGCTGGTAACGGTAAGTAGTACCGAGCTACTTACTATTTTTTTGTTTTCATAGCAAACTTGCAGATTGAAATGAATATTATATATGTTTTATATCAGTTTTATCGTTGAATTGGTGTATTCTTCAATTACTTACTACTGTTGTTCTTGTTGCAAGGTATGTTATTCGCTTATTGTTTGTTAATTTCCGATTTGCATCTTTGTGTTGCTATTTTCCATCTTTAGGTTGAAACGCGTCAACCGCATCAACGCTGAACGCATACACGCCTATATAAACACCTTCACTGCTACGTACTCGCCCAGTCATTGTGCAAACACATCACTGTTAACATCTAACATCAACGACACCTCTCACATCTAACACCTATTGCCCAGTTATCTAGATTCGAAACTTCCATACAACAATCGCGAGTTCGATTCCCACATCCAAATTTTATACTGAAGAAAAATCCGTTATAAAATTTTTATTTACCCACTCATTCTCATCAACAGTCACTCAAGGACAATCAACACACACACACTAAACATTTTTAGCTCGAATATTCGGGCCGAAAATCAGGACTGTCCTCAAGTGAGCCATATACTACTGCTGTGTCCAACAGCAACAAAAAGTAGTGAACCAACACCAAAAAAAAAAGTACCAAACAAAAAAAATTTCATACTTTACTTAAGTACCTTCAACTTCAAAGGATGCACTGCTAGATTTTTATGCAAAAAAAATCTAAATCTAATCATATCAACAAAAATGAAACGAAGAAAAAAGTTACTATTACCCTTGTGTATATATATACATATAAAGCTTTTATTAAAATTTATCAAACTTTTTTTCCGTTTGCATACCTGCTATCCTTTATACCTCTTACACCTGCTATTGGCTCCAGTTGCGCCTATTTTGGAGATATAGGCAAAAACAAGTTTTTCAATTAAAATTTTTTTTTTCGCCCTATTCCAAGGGTGGAAAATTGAAATTTCATTCAACTTCATTTTCCAAAATTTAATTTTTTGTAAAAAGGATTTATTGGTGAAAATTGTTAAAAAAGGGAATTATCACATTTGCTTGAAGACTTTCAATTTTATTCAAGAGTAAAATATTAAAAAAGTACAAAAATATACGCTAAAAATCGAAAAATGGAGAAATATGCGCTAAAATGATGAAATATGCGCTAAAAATGATGAAAATATGAAAAATATGCTTTTATTGGTCAAAATATGCAAAATATACGCTAACAAATATGGCTCATTTTGCTTAGAATAACTTGAAACGTAAAAGTAACTTAAATATACCTACCGGTTCTTACTCAACGTAGACAAATATGCTATTTCATAGAAATCCGCTCCCTGCTCATTGGTAATTTATGCAGCAGAAATTTCCATGGTGAGGTTCCCAGATGGTGTACATTTCACAGACTTTGTCCACTCGTAACTTGTGATCCATACTTCGGAAGATTCTCTTGTTACATTTATTAATATTACATAATTATTATCTTATGATGAAATGTGTACAATTTATTCTAGCCATTTAGTCGCGTTAATATTATATATTGCATGTTTCAATAAATTTAAGATAATCTCTGATTTTTATTGATTTATAGGGAGCGGTTCCGAAAGGCAATGCGTCGAATGATTTCTGCATACCTGATGGCCTTCGTAAAGGACAATTAGTTTTTAAATGCCCAAAATGCTGCAGTTTCAAACCAGAACGGGCTCATCACTGTTCTGTTTGTCAAAGGTAATGTAGGTGATATGTAATTACTGCATAGATGCTTCTTTTTTGGCGGATGATGCATAGATGTGGCGAAGTTCGCAAAGAAAAAAACAAGTTCGCGTTCCCCGAAATAAAAACTTGTTCATTACTTGAATGAAGTAGTAGCCGAATTGCAACCCATCTATGTTTAATTCCCCTATTTTTATCACCCTGATTGTGGTCTATATCAAAAATAATTAAGATTAATGCGCTCACATTTTCGAAGCTAAATATCCATGATTACTGGATTCGAATTGATCGCACACGAACTATTTGAAATAATTTGAAAACAAACCTAAGCGGTGACCTGTTTCTCTACGAAAAAATAAATAATAGTGGTATTACTCACGTGACTAGAATGATTCTTATAGACATTAAACGCTTTTTCATCTTAACGATGAGTACCTAAATCTTATGAATTAGTACGAATTCGCTACTCGTTGAATATTTTCTTACAATTACAATTATGAATTTTCAAATTTTACGCGGTGCAGGCAGAAAAGGGGGAGATGTTTTAGAATTTCGGTGTTATAAGAGATGTACAGGGGAAATGGACTCAATATCAGACGAGGTAAATTTTAAGATTTATACCACAACCACATTGTTTTTCGGCTATCGTCCAATAACTCGAGTAAATCTTAAATGATCGACTTGAAACGTAAATAAATAATGAGACGTGTTGGTCTTTAGAACTGCTTAGTTTTTGGAGTCGATCAGACGTAAGATAATGTGAGGTAATGTGAGTTGAGGTTTTTCCATTCTGGCATGATAACTCGAATAAAATTTGACGGATTGACTCAAAATTTTGACGATGAGTGGAGGGAATAGGCCTTTGAGGTTGATTAGTTTTTGACTGAATAAGAAGGGAGCAAAAGTAAAGAGAGTTTTCGTAATTTTTTGTTTTATTGTTTATTGTTTTCTCTACTTCTTGGACTACTGAGTTGAAAATACAAAAGAAAATCTATCATTATTATATAAAATTGTTGAAAAAATTAGTGGTAATTATTGTGCAGTGATCAAGAAATTCCCATTCATAGTTATGAAATAAGATAAGGTACCATGTTCCATTTGTTTCAAATTATGAGGATTAAAGGCGAACGAAGACACCAAATTTAATGATGTTTGCGCTATTGTGTATAAAACTGTACTGAAAAGAGGGAAAAGGAGAATAGAAGCGTTTTTGGAATAAATTGCTTTTAAAAATTAATATCATTATGCTTAAAAAGTTTCCAGTAATCGTATAATCTTTAATGATTCTTTTTTTACCTCTTAGAGTACATGTTTATGATCAAAATTATTCAAAAATCTGTGGATTTGAAGGATTGGAGAGGATACAAAAATACTTTACTTATTAATTGTTCGTAGGTATTATTATTTAGCATTTTTGTTCACTACATATTTATGTCGAAATGCTTAAGGTATGGAGGTCAACGGGCTAAAAAATTTTTGGGGGAAGAGTATGGTCTACCCTGGAAATTCCTTCAATTACATACCAATGAGTCGTATACTTGACCCATAATTTATTTAGTATCATACAACGCTGGTCATAAAAGGCACCTATCACTGGTGATTGAACCAGTATTTCTTTGCACTATTACCCTTACAAATAGGGAAAACCAGAAGGTTGGTAGGAAGTAGAATGACTCACACATTTTGAACTTTATTCTATGCATGTATTATTATTGTTATTATGCTTGTTGGCGCGATGAGGATTTGTCCAAAAATATACCTTTGAGTTGTTCGTGTTTAGATTTGATTTTTTTTTGTTATTAATCAAATTTGGAATTAAATATTTTTTTTTTTACGTGAGAATAAACAGTGATAAGTAATACTATAGATGAACGTATATTTATGATAGCCAGCTCAATGTTAAAAATTGATCGCCAGTAATTTGGAGCTGACAGTTTGTGTTTCTGGAACTGTCACCTAAATTGCATTAATCATTGTATTTCCCTCTACCCTCTCCCACGATTCGATATCATCAGTGGTGCCATACCTGGTGCTCTATCACCAGAACTGGTGTTTTTAATTTTTTTTATGCGAACTTGGTGCTTTCTGATGCTTTTTCACTTTTAAGAATGTTACGTGTGAAGAATTCATTGAAACGTCGATTAAAAATCAGAAATCAGATGTTTGAACTTTGAAAGGAAATTTTCATTAATTAATTCTTTTTATACTGAATAAGAGATCTTGCACTTTTATCAGTGATCATCACCATATCCTGTTCTTTCTTTGCATTGCTGGACTGCTCTCACAACCAATGAACCATTCCAAAAAAATCACAATTTACACCTGAAGTGAACTTTATTTCAGTATGAAGTCATCTGAGGAATAGGTCCAAGAAAATGGCAACTTATAACAATTGTATATTTATCAACTTGCATCTGTGTGCAGTAGGAAACTTGCTCCAAATCCGCAATTTCGCTTCGGACCTGTGCAAAAAAAAATCATCTGGGATCTGGTTGATTTTGAAGAAAATAAAAAATTTGCTGAACGTACGAAACTAAGGCGTATATCCAAATAAAAAGAGATGAATTTAGTTTTTTCTTTAATTTTGTAATGATACGTGTTCGTTTGTTTAAGCTGAAAGTTCCAAGTCTGAAAGTTCGGATGGTAAAAAAAAAATAATAAATGAATTAAATCTAACGAAACCCCGACTTTGAGATAAGGAATCTAAGTAAAAGTTCCAAGTCTGTAAGTTCGAACTGTGGAAAAAATTGTAAATAAATTAAACCCAATCTAACCTAACTTTGAGGTAAGGAACGTAGGTCTGAAAGTTCCAAGTCTGATGGTTCGAAGGATGAAATAAATAATAGTATAAAATTTGTAAAAATGAATTAAAAAAAAAAAAAAAAACAGCAAAGAAATTGGAAAAAACTTACGGAATAATCGAGGAGAAGATTTCGGTAGGAAGGAAGAATCGAAACACAACCGCCTGCACATCACACTGCCTCACTAACCTCACAGTCAAAGATTGCTCAGCGAATCTTAGCCAAACATTCGTAGACATGTGTAACATACATTAGATTCATTACGTTCGTCATTACAATGTAAGTACACAATTGTTATTATTCACCATTTTCTTGGACCCATTCCTTAGATGACTCGATGCTCTTAATTTCCTAATTTTCATATTCGTTTCGTCAATTCAATTTTTTCAATTCCAGTTCTTAATTAGTTTCAAAACTGTTGATGTTAAATTTAAAATGAGTGGAATATCTACATATTATTTAATAAATTTTAAAGTTCGGAGTGTTGTTTAACTTTCATTTTGAGCCAAAAAGCGCCTTGTGAGAATTATTTACTTGAAAAAACAAAAAAGAATGTCCCTTTTCTGTGATTCTGGTGCTTTTTCTTTCTCTGCGGGTACTTTTTACCAAACTCAAATGGCAATTTTGCGATATCTATCGACGCGGTGGTAGGTGATCAGGTCAGTGTTTAAATGGTAAAAAGGTTCCTTTTCTATTTTTTTACAACTTATAGACAAAAGAACGGTCTACTATAATGCTTGTGCGGTCATTTGCCTCATAATACAAGAAGGTATTTTTCACGTTTTGGAATTCTTATACCAGTTTGTTAACGCTGAGTACATTACACCAGCAAATATTTTACGCGGAGTTTCATTCATCGAAGAGCAGTGTAGAAGATAATGAGGTGTAGGCCATGTGAGCGTAAGTTGAGGGCAACAAAACTGTTTCAAATAAAAAAAACTTTTAATGAAAGAATTAGGTATATTTTTGATTGATGAGGTTTTTAGTGAAGTTCTTTAGGTGGTATCTTTATAGAAAGCATTGTTTTCAAAGTATCTCTTTATATGTTTTATTTCACAATGTTGTTTGTTAGGTGTATTAGAAAAATGGATCATCACTGTCCCTGGGTCAATAATTGCGTGGGTGAAAATAATCAAAAGTATTTCATATTATTCACGGTGAGTGTGTCAGTTATATATAGATTATTTATATTTAAGCGTGGAATTTCGAAGAAGTTCTTTATTTCTTTAAATGTTCCTCAGTCAATTTGAACTTGTTGGCTGTACTTATTAACTACCAATTATTGAGTATAAAAAATGTCGGGATCATTCTGTGTCTTTTAATTATGCTCATTTTTTTTTTTGGTCAAAACAGAACTTAACTACCTCTAATTTTATTTTTATTTATTTTTTTTTTGTAACACATACCAAAACCCTTGAAACGAAATAATTTAATACTTTTTTGCAGAAAAGAAGGGGTGTACGAAGAGAAAAATGAAAATAGTTGAATATTAGGCTAAATTTCCACTGCACGTAACCAAAAATTTGACTGCGTGGATTTTTTAATGGTGATGCCAAAAGTGCGACTCCAGAGTAATGACTTAGGGTGGTGTTTTAATTGGTAAAATGCAAAAATATTAGGTAAATTGCGAAGCAATGATAGATAAAGATGCGTTGGAGTAGAAATTCATTTTTCTCTATATTTTAGGAACAAAAATTGAAAGAATAAAACATATAATTATGTTATTTCCTTTGTTTGATTTGATTTTATGGTTTCAATGTATTTTCATCGTTATCAAAGATTTTTTCTTAGGTATGCAGCATGAATGAATTAAATTCAACAATAATACTTTGAATGACGTGCTTAACAACGAAATAAAAACATATAATATGTTTGAAACCCATAAAGAATTAAGGGAGAAATTTTAGACAAACGATTGCTGCTAAATAATCTTCCAAAGCCCTATTAAGATTTCAAAAACTTCGGTTTTAGCTGAGTTTTTAACTAAAAAGCAACAGCTATTACAGCCTACCTGATTTGGGAAGGAAGGGTCAGGGGAGGGCTGGGTTTTCAAATCTTTGCGTTTCAGATCATTTGTAATCATGTGGCAAATGTCCAACTTTTTGGTATATATACTAGAAGCACTTCGCGCTGCCAGCTTGGGGCTCCACCCCCAGACCCCCGTTGGTCGCTCGCTACGCTCATGCCCTTTCTCTCGCTTCGCTCGCTCACATCCTTCGGTTTTCTTATTACTCATTCGCTTCGCTCGCTCCATTCGTATCAACTCTTTTCACTTTTGAATAATTATCATTAATTCCATAAAATAAGCATTTTTTGTTTGAAGGTAGAAATGTCCATTTTTTCTTTCAACATAGTGGAAAACTCGAACATATAGAACCAACAGGACATAAAGAATCATCAGTATTATGGCTGTGCTATTTATTTTGGAACGTTGTCAATATTTGCATTTGGTAGAAGTGCAAACCATAACATTTTTAACTGTAAAATATCTGGTACATTTTTCCGTTTTTTTTTTTTTTTTTTTTTTTAATTTGACATAGGCTGATTTTGTGCTACCAAAAATTGAGAATCTCGAAATTTCAAAACGAAATGATTTCTCTTGTATTTCATCTTCAAAGAAATTTTTTGCTACGTGAAGATAAATTCCTCCATTTTTCATTCCTGTATAAGAATTTATGAATTTTTAAATTTAAGTTACTTTGTCCATATTTATCGAAAAAGTCAAATCCAGGCATAAAGAACCAAAATGCTAAATGAGTTGATAATAAATAAAAGATCAAAAAGAGTAAATACCAAAATTCTATTATAAATTTACGATGCGCCACATGTATAACTTAAATTTGAAGTTGGTTATTGTTAGTTAGAATGGCTCCATTGTAATATGTGCTCTGAATGAGCGCATAAAGAGTGCATCAGTTGCGAGTTATGACAATATCGAATAACATGGGTGCAGTTTTTGGGTAGATGTTGGTTGACTTGTAAAAATACATTTCTTATTAATTTTGTAATTTTGTAATCGCTTTGTAATCATTAACATTCATATTTCAGTTATTTATTATTGTGGTTCTTTTTTGTCCGAGCACTTTGGAGATGTGTGAAAAAATAGTGTTTTGGCAAACTTCAAATTTGAATATCTCAAAGTGACTTTTTAAAAATAATTTTCACATAATTATTCTTAAAGAGAAATGTTTTTTCTTCATAATAAAGCTATTTCCTGATGTTTTTTGCAATTACATCGTATTTTAGAACACCTAAAAAAAGCGAGTCTCCCCTAAATTTATAAATTGATTTTAACACATATTTATAAGCCTTTCACAGCTGAATTATTATTTTTTATGTGGGAAAAATTTGTTTATCATCAATCACCATGTTCATAAGTTTAGCTTCTTTATAAGTAGAGTATTTGGATTAAGTAAAAAAAAATCTGTGGATACTGGGTAGTAACAATGACAATCGACAATCTGGCGTGTTATGAAAAAATTCTGAAGTCATCAGTCAAAAAATCGTTAAAATTTGACTGACCGATGTGCTAATACACGCACTTACGCTTTGTAAAAACGTGCACTGAGATTCCAATTTTTGGTTCTAAAACTCATAACAATTGCTCATATGAAAAATAATATCCATTTTATTTCCTATTGTAAAACTATGAAGGCAAATGTAATTTTTTTTCTGTTCATTATTTCAAAAGTTGTCCATTTTTTGAAAAACCGTTAAAATGTGCGTTTTATTTCGATTTAACCCCCCTATAGTCGCACGTTTATAAGAATATTTTTTGGTCGCGCCCTGGTCATTTCCACCGATCGGTCGATATGACCAGGGCGCGACCAAAGTTGAATAATATAATTTCAGTCGCGCCCTGGTCTTTTCGAACGATTGGTGGAAATGACCAGGGCGCGACCAAAGTTGAATAATACAACTATAGTCGCACCCTGGTCATTTCGACCAATTTTTTTTGGTTGCAGCTTCTAATGGTTTATCTTATATACACTTGACTGATAATGCTGTTCCAACATTGAGAAAGATAATTTAGAAGAAGAAGACAGAAATTTTTTTGCAAAACTTTATTCTAGCTAATTTTTTTTCATGAGTAAGAATCTCATTTTGAAAAAAAAATAGTAGTAGATTAATTGTTTTGCTTAACTAATTTTGTCACTTGGGCGCTGGGAACAAGTAAACACCTAGTATATGGTGGAAATGACCAGGGCGCGACTACGGTCGAAATGACCAGGGCGCGACTTATTTACTATACAGGGTCGAAGTGACCAGGGTGCGACTAACATCCCTTTATGGTCGAAGTGACCAATGGTGCGACTATTGAGGGGTTAAAAAAAATTATAAATCATAAAGGGAAAATACGGTGTATGGAGAGCACATTAAAGAAAAAAAAAAGAAAAAAACATCGCATAATTCAATCCTTTTAACGGGTGTGTACAGTTATAGCATATCGACGCGAGTATTCCAAGTCGAACATGTTTGCCTCGTGTATCTCCCGCCTACAGAAACGCAACGAAAATGTTCTACAACGCGCTTAAACATTAAACATTTTCGAATTTGTAACTCGCGATTACAGTCTTATTTTTGGTCCATTCTTTTTGGAATTTTTTATACATGTTTATTGTTGTTATTTTCAACGTGTTGATTAAAGAATTTTTTTCAAAAACTGAAAGGAAAAAAAATTCAGAAATTTTGGTTTTTCTTCACTCCCTCCCTAAATATGATCGAAAACAGTTGAAAATCTACACGAATGCTTGGGTAATTACAGTGCAAAGGGTGTACTGTTATTTTTGAAAAAGAGTAAAATTTACCCATTTTTGATTTTACGATACCGCTTTCGAGTCAAATTTTAGGGCTAAGGGTGCCCCAAAAATGAAAAATGGTAAGAACGTGAAAAAATTGATTTATACTCTAAAATCCACTTATTTAAAAAAAATGTAATTTTAAAATTTAGAAGGTTCCTATTCAAAATTTTGATCCTCCTCCCCCCAATTTTGGGGTTAGGGGTTTGAGTTATAGTTAAAAATCTTCTACACGGTAATTTGGACGGGAACCCAAAATTTCGTCAAAATCGGACCAGTAGTTACGTAGGAGAAGAGTCACAAAGGAAAAACTCAAATCATACAGATCCATATATATATTAAGATTAGGATTAAGATTAAGATTAAGATATACAGGTATGCAGCGTCAGAGACAAGCCCATTTCTGGAAACGCGGCTATCACTGCTAGACCGTTTTTAATAAAAACTGGAGTTGTATGATGTATGCATATCGGGGAACATGTAGGCAAAATTTTGGCCATACATCGACTGCGCTCGGTCATTGTTTTTTTACCCACTTTTAAACCTAACGATTGTGCTCTTTTTTATTACAAAGAAACCCAAAATGATCAATGATTTTTTCCAAATTATAGTGCGATTGCGCCCGTTTTTACATTTCTTGTAGATTTTATATTTTTTCAAAAGTGATTCCCAAAATTTGTTAAATAAATGTGTTCCGAATCAATGAATTTTGAAATATACATCATTGCACTCTGCTTATTTCTTCTCTATAAACACTTAGCTGTTCAATACATGATGAAAGAGATGAAACTGATAAGTGATAATATTTAACCATGTTGTGTTCACCTAAATTACAACTTTTTGCAGATGGAACTTTTAAATATAGCCCAAAACACTTTTTACAACTCTACACATTACATGGTTATGAAGGCGGAATATATGTGCCGCTCGTTTATTTTTTTATGAGAAGTAAAAAGAAAGAGGAATACGTACAGATTTTGCTATATTTAAAGAAACTTTGTTCCGAAAATAATCTCACATTTACTCCCTCTTCAATACGTTTAGATTTTGAAATTTCAGCACATGAAGCCATTCATGCAGTGTTTCCTAACTGTCAAATTTATGGCTGTCGTTTTCATTTTGGACAATCTCTGTACCGCCATTTAAAAAAAAAATTTCCTGCGCTAACAAAAGAGTATCGTAAGAATACTGAGACTGGTAGCTGGCTCAAATGCTTTTTTGATTTGGCATTTCTTCCTCCTTGTCATGTTTCGGATGCTTTTTGTGAATTGATAAGTATTGCACCAAGCGAGGAAGCATGCACGTATGCAGATTACATTCTTAAAACATATGTGGAGGAAAACGCTTTGTTTCCACCTGCACTTTGGGCAGAAGCGCCCACGTTAATGCGAAGGACTACCAATGGGCCCGAAGGTTTCCACAGCCATTATAATCAACAATTTTACCGAGTGCATTCCTCTATTTGGCATGTTGTGGAAACGCTGAAAGAAGTGCAGGTGGAAACAAACCTTAAAATAAATGAATGTCAACGTGTCGATAAAAAAGATCGTAGGAAGCAACAAGAAATAGAAAAAATGGATAAGGTTTTTGATGATTATATAAATTATTTAATTGGCGATATTACTATATTAAAATATTTGAAAAATAGTAGTCATAAGTACGCCAACGCTACTTAATATATATTTTTTAATATTCTAATACTGTTACCTATTTTATGAGTATAATTTAATTTTTTTTTGAATATTTTATGTTATTAGCTGAGTTTTTAACAAAACGATAGCTATTACAGCCTACCTGATTTGGGAAGGGAAGGTCGGGGGAGGGTGGGGTCTTCAAATCATTGCGTTTCAGACCATTTGTAATCATCTGGCAAATGTCCAACTTTTTGGTATATATATGTATTTTTTTCCCCCACGCGTAGCGCCGGCGAGTATTCATAAAATTCGCTCAAAATTTGGTGATGAACTCTTCTTGAAAATGCGCAGAAGTATTTTTTTTTGTTTTTTCGAAAACTTTCAAAATGGCGGATCACTCAAATTTTGAGGGGGCTGGAGAAGAGGCAAATAGCTCAAATTTTTCGTTTTTGATCTCATATGAAAGAGTGAGTCACGGACACCAACATATTTAAATTTCAGCTTCCTAAGTGCATTTTGAGGCGAGTTAGCAAAAACCTGTTTTTGAGAAAATTGCGTTTTTTGTGTCACTCACTTGCGCAGGCGGGTGTGGATAAAATTCGCTCAAAATTCGGTGAGGAACTCTTCTTGCAAATACGCAAAAATAGTTTTTTTGTTTTTTCGATAAATTTCAAAATGGCGGATCACTCAAATTTTGAGGGGGCTGGAGAAGGGCAAATAGCTCAAATTTTTCGTTTTTGATTTCATATGAAAGAGTGAGTCACGGATACTAACATATCCAAATTTCAGCTTCTTGAGTGCATATTGAGAGGAGTTAGATCAAAAAACGGCTTTTTGAGGAAGTTTTGAGTCATGAAATTTCTTGAATCTTCCATATCTCCCCACCAAATCAAGTTAAAGAGGTCAAATTTTGTGTGTGAGGTTAGTTGGTGACCACAATATGACCTCTTGAATTTGGATCAAAATGGATTCAAAATGGCGGATTATCAAAATTTTGAGTAGAGCTTGAGGAGCCTCAAGTTGGTAAAAATGTAATTAATATGAATTCATATGGTTATTGGGGATAAGTTGTATACTATATCCCGAATTCACTTCCATACATGATGTTGGAGGGGGAAGGCGGGGTTACCAACCTAAAATAGTGGTGGGGGTACAGGAGGGGTCGAAAATTTTTTATTGCTGTGTCATATGATAAAATGAGCCCAAGTGACAAACGTATTTTGATTTTAGCTTCTCAGTGATTTTGGAGGGGAAATTGCTGCAGGAAATTTCATGAATCTTCCATATCTCATCACCAAATCGGCCTAGAATGGTCAAACTTTGTGTGTAGGATTAGTTTGTGACCAGAATATAACCACTTGAATTTGAGTCAAAATGGATCCAAAGTGGCGGATTTACAAAATTTGAAGATAATTTGAGGACCCTCAAAAAGTTATAATTTTAGAAATATGTGTTCGCATGATTATTTCATGGCAAGAAATACTACATTTGTGCCAAATTGAACTTCTTAAGTGTTGTTGGAAAGGATAGGGTAGGGGTTTTTAGACTTATTGGGTGTGGCCTGTAGTGATGAACGGTTGAGCATGGTTATTACTAAATCAAAACAAGCCCCAGTTAAAAACTCAGCTCCAGTAATGCGGCATGGTTGCTTACGTTTTTTACAAATTTTCAAAAATCGTTACCTATTTTGTGATCATAATTTTAATTTTTTCAATATTTTACGTTATATTTTTAAAATTCGTTACCTATTTTGTGATCATAATTTTAAACCGTTTTTATAAGGTTGAGTATTAAACGAGTAATATAATAACTTAACTTCTTATTCATTTCCCTATTTTAAGAACCCCTGTCCTGCCACCACAAAAAACACGCGCAATCCTATCGTTTATTAATGATCACCGTTCCTCTTTTGTTATTTGATAAGTGAGCGCAGTGGCCCTATAAATTTGGGGAAGGAAAACCAAAAACGAGCGCAATCGATTGTTCACCAAAATTTTGCCTAGGACTCGGATTGTATGGATACTGACCTCACATATACAAATTCAGTTCATACTATCTCTCTGCAGAGCGCGCTCTCCGTTTGGTGTATAACAGTGCGAGACCCATAGCATCGGCAACACTGCACATGGTTGTTGGCATGTGCAATGCTATTGTAGGACAGGATGGAGGTGCATCGCATAAGATAACTATTCGTATTTTTTTCCTCGTTAACAGAACGAGTAGAGATTGTAATTTAAATGTATATTGGTTTCTAAGATAGGGTATTAAAATTTGGGGGAAATTGATTTTAAGCGGTATTTTTTTTTCTGTTTCAGTGCCAATGCTACCTTAAAAATTAGGATTTTTAATTTGAAAAAAAATATTCCACAATTATTACAGACAAACAAAAAAAAAAAAATTCGATTAAATTTCTGAATGAAGAATTTTAAACAGTCAATTAGTGGAAACATTTTCAAAAATGACGTTGTTTATTACGACTTTATCATATTTCGTTGGAGTTGTTAGACGTAAAAACATAAACATTTCAATGTAGGATATAAATCTTTTGCAAAACAAAAGAAATCATTTCAAGTTTTTACTCCTTTGAAGCGTTGATTACTTTGACTTCTTTGGAGTTTTTGTTGGCAACAGACTCCGCGTACGTTCGGAAATTTCGACGAGAATATTTTTTTACTTCTGTGTTTCCAGCACCATCAACACTACGATAAGTTGTCGTACGAAGTTTCGGGACCTTGGGGTTATTTTTGGCATAGGTTTTATACTCGGAGCAGCCACGATAATTTGCTGTATGATCATCGCTGCAGTTGCCACATTTTGGTGTAACCTCCTTGAGCTTAGCATAATCGCGAGAATCGTGATTACTGCCGCATTTAACGCACACGAAAGGGAGAGTACAATAAGCTTTTGTATAGCCATAACGTTGACAGCGTTCACATTGGATGGGATCACTGCGTGGTCTGGGTGCTTCGACTTGAATTCGAGTGTGTAAAAGGCTTTCAATCTCATAAATAGATTTGTTGTTAACATTTGGCTCCATGTCTACGAAGAATAATGGAAGTGGATCTTTAGTCTTCCAATGACGTATGTTTACGACATTACGTACCTCGTAGCCTAGTTCACCGAGCGCTGTTTTGATTTCGGAGTGATCCACCGAATGATGTAAGTGCCTAATCACTGCTTTGAAGGCGCCTCAAATAGTTATAATTTGGGAAGTATGTGTTCATATGATTATTTCTTGGCAAGAAGTACTATACGTTTGTTCCAAATTCAACTTCTCAAGTGGTTTTGGAGGGGATAGGTTTAGGGTTTTCAGACTTGGTATTGGATGTGGTCCATAGGCATGATGGGTTAAGTAAGGTTATTACTAAATTAAAACAAACCCCAGTTAAAAACTCAGCTCCAGTAATGCGGCATGGCTGCTTACGTTGTTTTTGCGCTTAAGATGTTCGAAAAAAAATTGACCTCACCCCTACTCCACCCCCAGTCGTTTTTGAGCTTAATTTGTATTTGAAGGGTCTAGAAAACTTGGAAAAGTCAGGAAAAATAATGTCAAAAAAAGAATGGACACCCTCATCATTAGGAGTTTCAATGAAGAATTCACAAAGTTCTTCTTCTGTAAATGTTTTTGTTTGCACTGGTTTGAAACCTTTCGATTGTTTTTTGAGGGTGAAACCTTATTGTAACCACTTTTTCATTTCTCTCGAGAATGACAGGCACCAAAAACGAGATAATATTGGGGGGGCATTTTTGTTTGTTTATTTATTTTTTTATTTATTTATTTCTTTTTTTTGTTATTTAGTTTGTATGAAATGATTACATTTTTATTATTGAAAGCAGTAAATTATATCATTTTTTTTGAACATGTATTGCAATAATAAAAATTTGAGTTCATTGTTATTTAAAATAATATTAATGTAGAAGTTAATTTGTGGTTACTAATTACATTTTAGTACTTTTTTCAGGGTTTTGCTTCTTATGATATTTTCACTCATGTTAGAGTATGTTATCACTTACCAGGTATTATCAGTAAAGCACTATATCTCATCTTGTTGATGTTACTATACCACTACCTAAGTATAGTCAAAGGCCATATTGGTTCCTTCGCGGTCCCGCGACGTGCATTTAAATAGACCGATTTCGCGTGACGTCACAGCCAAGAAGGAATGAATCACTGGAGCCAACGTGGAAACGACGCGCTTTGTTTATAAAAATGATCAACTTTATACGCTCGTACCTCAGGAACTAGTGAATATTTTTGAAATCGGTTTTAAGATTCTGAAAGCAGGAAGTTGAAACCTTCTTAAGATATGAATTTCATTGAAATTCTCGTCTTTCATGATGCCATAAAATGCATTAGAAAATTACCAATTTTTGTGTTTTGAGTAATTTGCTTAGGGGGCCTCAAAGTAGAGGTGAAAATGAAATGTTAACATTTTCACTTCCTTAGCCCTAAACTAGACCCTTTCACAAATATTTCAAGACCTCATTCATAGAAATCCATCAAGACGTTGCGGAGAAAAATTCATTCCAAATAAATACTTATGTTTTTAACGAGTACATAAAAAACACAAAAGTGGTTTTTGAACTTGTGGCCGAAAGTACTGAAGGTTAAAATTGGTGTCAACTTACAGGATTTTTTGCTCTGAATCTGAATATGTAGGTCTATCAGCCCTGAGGTGGTGCCAAAGGCCCGGCAGATGGGGTTAAAGGGGGAGAAAACTTGAAAAAATCACATATTTTTGATAATGTTCACATAAAAATCACGTGATTTGGTTGAAATGGGCGTTAATAAATGCTTTGAAGTATTACTCATGAACAATAATGGCTTTTTATCTTTAAAATTTCACAAAATTTCCACATTTGAGGGCGTTGGGGCTTAGGATAACATCTACAAACTCATGTATATGGGCATGCGATACATGGAAATGTATGTTTTCTAGGTCGTGGAACTCGATTGTGGCAATATTTTTCGCATTGGGTGAAGGGATGGTACCTATTGCATGAAAGTCAATGCATCCCACACCAGTACAAAGGTGAAATGGAGCCCCTTTTTGGTTGAAGTGGGGTTCGGTTATCGATGCGTTAGAATAAAGACGTGTTTTCATGTGTTCGTCTTGTCGCTCTTATCGAGCAAGTATAGCGTATTATTCGTGTTTTCTTTTGTTGTACACTTGCACATAGACAAGTAATACGGTATAGTACTCGCGTTGTCAGGCTCTTGTCGAAATAGTAAAGTTTAAATATGGACTGCATTACGCAACAATGTTCTAAGTGAAATGAGGCGCCATAGACTTGTTGATCGATCTTATTTTTATTTTTAATGAGAAAAACTAGTAATGAATGAAATCTTCATGTTATTTAAATAATTTCAAAGACAAACAAGCGAAATTTGTTCACTTTGATTGACTGGCTTTGTTATAATTTACATTACATCAGAAACTTGATGTATTTAAAGTTTATGGCGCCTCATTTCACTTAGAACATTGTTGTGTAATGCAGTCCATATGTCGTTCGATGAAACATTTAAAGAAAAATTTGAAAAATTACTTGAGGATGTGGGTTCAATCAAAGAGTGCGTCAAAGAGCTTGGTTCTTTAAAGAAGCTGGCAGAGGATTTAACTGAGAAAACTGATAATAATTCTAGGCGGATAGATGAGCTTCAAAAGGAAAATGAGGTGCTAAAAGACAAAGTTTCATATCTTGAACAACAAAATATCGCCATTTATACGTCTCTTATGGATCAACTTCAGTACAGTAAAATAGATAACGTAATCATTCATGGTGTACCGTACGAACCAAATGAGGACCTGCCCCGTCGATTATAGTTAAATTCAATAATAGAAGAAAGAAATCCGACTTGATTTACAACGTACGTCGTAAGCGCCTACATGGCAAGGATTTAAACTTCAAACCAGCGTTGCCAATTTTCGTAAATGAACATTTAACACCCCATAACAGAGAGATTTTTGAAGAGGCAAGGTTGCTCCAAAAAGAACAAAAAATCACCAGTGTTTGGACAAAAGAAACAAAAATTTTTGTCAAATTTAACGTAAACGATCCACCAATACGGATTACAAACATAAATCAACTGTCACAGACAGATACAACTCAACCAACACAAGGAGAGTCCGATACTATCCTATCAAAGGATTGCACAGAAAAACAGGACAAAAAAACTAATAAGCAACAGGTTCCGGAAAAATCAACGAAGGAGAGGTTATATTCGCCGCCGAGACCACGTAGTCAAAAAGTGGAACAGGGAAAAAGAAAACCAATGTCAAAACAACTCAAGATATCACAGTTTCATAATTCTAAGTCTGTAAACCATTTGGGCGCATAGCCTCCGAACTCCGCATGCCCGAGTAAGACTGGTCGACACGGGCATTATCGACCACCCTTATTGCGCTACCCAAAAAAAGGTAATAAATTAACATCAAAAAGATACTCGTTCAGTTGGTGCATAGACGTGGCTAGTCTCAATGTTAGGTGTTTAAAACATGATGAAAAATTATATGAACTAGAACAGGCATTTGAGGAGATGGGATTGGACATTTTGGGAATTTCGGAAGTTAGAAGGATGGGAGAAAATATTTTAAAAACTAAAAAAGAAAATCTTTTTTGTTATTATGGTACCACCTTAGGACAAAAAGGAGTAGGTGTCTTGATTAGCAAAAAATTAAGTAAAAAATTTATCGAATTTAAGCCTGTATCCGAGAGGATCTTAACAGTAAGTTTTAAATCACCTAAAAACAAAGTTCTAACATTGATCAAGGTTTATGCACCGACTTCAGCAGCAAGTGACGAGGAAGTCGAGAAATTCTTCGCCCTTTTAAGTGATCTAATAATGTGTCAAAAAAATAATTGTAAATATCAATTCCTGTTAATGGGAGATCTGAATAGTCAAGTAGGAATGAGAAAGTTAGGGGAAGAATCTATTCTAGGTCCATATTATTATGGTGTAAGAAATGACGGAGGGGGGAAGCTCGTAAATTTCTGTCAAGAAAATCACTTGAGGATAGTTAATTCCTTTTTTAAAAAGCGAAAAGAGCATATGTGGACATGGATATCTCCGAATTTAGAATATAAAAACCAGATTGATTACTTTTTGGCCCCCACAAATTCAAAACTGATAAAAAATTTTGAAGTGCTACGAAAATTCAACTTCTTTTCAGATCATAGACCTATTAAATGTACTTTAAATCTAGAAAACTGGCGACAATATAATAGAAAGTGTACTACTAAAAGGATAGGAAAAAATAACGAAATTGATTTTAAAAACAGGTTAGAAAGGTCGCTACTAGGAAGGGCAAGGGATGAATATAGATCCGTAAATGAGATGAACTCGTCGCTGAAGGACTTTATTCTAACAGCTGCTAAGGCTACTAACGCAGACCTCCCCGACAGAACAAACTCGGACATACAATGGTCAATTACCAGAAGAAATTCGCCAACTTATTAAGCAAAGGAATGCTTTGTGGTTTAAAAAAACAAAAACTGATGTGGAAAAGATTGAGCTAAACCTTCTCTGTAAGTTAACTAAGAAAAAACTAAGAGAGTTCAATGCAAATAAGGATAGAGAGAGGATAAACTCAATTTTAGAAAGTACAGGTAATATTAAAAAGATTAAAAAACTCAGGTTGTTAGGTACACAACAAATGGTTTTTGTTTATGATAGGGAGGGTAATAAAAAGTATTCGCGTCAAGAAATCGTTGAGGTAGCCACAGACTACTATGCATCACTGTATAAAGACACTAACAAATTTTTACCGGTCTCTCCCCTTCCCAGGCCTACACACTCAGACGAAGAAAAAATCCCTTATATATTGGAATCCGAAATCAAATACGTCATTAAAAGTCTAAAATGCAACAAAGCTCCAGGTAGCGACGGACTGATAAACGAGTATTTCAAATTTGGAAAGGGACCAGCCCTATTACAATTCCTTATCAAATTTTTCAATATGATTTTGGACTCGAGAATAATACCTGAGGAATGGAAAAAATCTAACGTAATTTTACTGCACAAAAAGGGCGACAAACACAAACTAGATAATTATCGGCCAATAAACCTAAATTCCACAGTGGCAAAAATATTTTCAAAAATTATTGAAAATCGCCTAAAGCATATACTCTTAGAACAGCAACCAGTAGAACAAGCGGGTTTCAGGAAGGAGTTTTCAACAGGTGACCATCTTTTTACGGTGAGGCAACTAATTGAGAAAGCGAAAGAATTTGGAATCGGGCTCCACCTTGCTTTTGTGGACTATAGGAAGGCTTTCGATTCTTTAGTACACAGATTTATCAGATTTATACAAGAAGCACTCGTCAATCAGGGTACCCCTCCAGCTTGGGTTGAGCTTATTATGGAATTATATAAAAATTTAAAGGCTCGTATTGTGACTGATGTGGAAGGTCCATACTTTGTGGTGGAGAAAGGTGTAAAGCAGGGGGATCCGCTATCCCCATTAATTTTTTGTTGTGCCTTAGAAGAAGTCTTTCGAAAATTAAATTGGGAAAATAAGGAATAAATATAAACGAAAAAAAAATAAATAACCTTAGGTTCGCTGACGACATCGTACTAATTGCTAGTAATATACAAGAATTAAAAGAGATGCTTGAGGAGCTAGATGAAAAAGGGAAAAAGGCGGGTATTTTTATGAACTTTTCAAAAACAAAAATCATCTCAAATAATCAGCAGCCTTTTGATATCAAAATAGGGGAAGAATAAATCGAAAAAGTGGAAGAATTTGCATACTTGGGACAACTAATATCGCTAAATATGAACATAGAAAACGAAATTAACAGGAGAATAACAGCAGCATGGAAAAAATATTGGTCTCTGAGTTATATATTCAAAAAGCCTTATAAAAACCATATAAAGGCATCACTTTTCAACAAGTGCATTCTCCCAGTGTTAACATATGGTGCCCAAACATGAACTTTAAATAATAGACTTAGAAACAGATTAAATTCAACGCAAAATGCCATGATCCGTTCAATGCTGGGGGTTAAAAAAATGCAAAAAATTAATAACTATATCTTGAGGAAAAGATTAGGTAATATAACAAATGTCGTCTGCGAAGCGAGGAGACTAAAGTGGGCATGGACCGGTCATATTACGAGAGTAAAGGATGAGAGATGGGGTTATAGGCTTTCAACCTGGTACCCAATAGGTAAGAGACGGCCTGGTAGACAGAGGACGAGGTGGGAGGATGATATAGTATCTTTCTTGGGGGGAAATAAACAATATAGTAGGGTAGCGCAAGATCGGGCCGAATGGGCTCGGTTAAAGGAGGCCTACGCCCAAAGTTGGGCATGACATTAAACTTTTTAATGTACGTAATATAGGCTTAGATTACATTAGATTTGGTTGAAGTCACCAGGGAGTGGACAGATTCAGATTCAGACTTTAATCAACATTTTTCTTTTTCAGTTTATCCAAACCTACAAAACTTCAACCTTTCTTAGTTTATTGTTTTTTTTTTTTTTTGAATTCACTATTGTTACGAAATTTATTTCACATTTGAAAATTTTTTTTTGTTTCATAAAAATAAAATGAAAAAGCATTTTGCATATTTAAAAAAAAAATAAAAGATAAGGAAAAAAATCAATTTCAGTAACCTCTCCAAAAATTTTTGGAATTTTTTCAATAGGTCATGACCCTTTGAAGTATGCGGATTCATGGTTGCTTGAAAATCATTATTCTGCCACATTTATGTACCTACCTTAGGCTAAGTATATTGACAACGAAAATTACTTCATTATATTTTTATACACATGAATATAAGTTCATGTTCTATTTCCAAAGATGTTATGTTTTTAAACAAAAAATAAATAAATAAATAATTTACTTCGATTTCTTCTTTGAACACAGTGACAAGGGATGGAGGGGTTACAAAGAACTATATACTTACAACTGATAATTAGAGTGCCCCGAAAAAAGAAACGAAAAAAAAGCGTGTATATAGGTGTATGTGTTTTCTAAAAAAAAAAAATCAATTCCTGTTTTTCCTAAGCTTCTATTCGCGATTCAAGGGTCATAGCCGATTAAAAAAATTCCAAAAATTTTTGCAAAGGTTACTAAAATTGATTTTTCTCTATTTTTTCCCCCTATCTTTTTATTATTATTTTTTTAAACATCCAAAATGCTTTTTTCATTTTATTTTTATGAAACAAACAAATTTTCAATTGTGAAACAAATTTCGTAACAATAGTGCATTCAAAATATTCAAAATGCTCTTTTCATTTATTTTTATAAAACAAAAAAAATTTTCAAACGTGAAACAAATTTTGTAACAATAGTGAATTCAAAAAAAAAAAAAAAAAAAAAAAACAATAAAACTAAGAAAGGTTGAAGTTTTGTAGGTTTGGATAAACTGAAAAAGAAAAATGTTGATTAAAGTCTGAGTCTGAATCTGTCCACTCCCTGGTGACTTCAACCAAAAAGGGGCTCCACTTCACCTTCGTACTGGTGTGGGATGCATTGACTTTCATGCAATAGGTACCATCCCTTCACCCAATGCGAAAAATATTGACACAATCGAGTTCCACGACCTAGAAAACATATATTTCCATGCATCGCATGCCCATATACATGAGTTTGTAGATGTTATCCTAAGCCCTAACGCCCTCAAATGAGGAAATTTTGTGAAATTTTAAAGATAAAAAGCCATTATTGTTCATGAGTAATACTTCAAAGCATTTATTAACGCCCATTTCAACCAAATCACGTGATTTTTATGTGAACATTATCAAAAATATGTGATTTTTTCAAGTTTTCTCCCCCTTTAACCCCATCTGCTGGGCCTTTGGCACTACCTCAGGGCTGATAGACCTACATATTCAGATTCAGAGCAAAAAATCCTGTAAGTTGACACCAATTTTAACCTTCAGTACTTTCGGCCACAAGTTCAAAAACCACTTTTGTGTTTTTTATGTACTCGTTAAAAACATAAGTATATATTTGGAATGAATTTTTCTCCGCAACGTCTTGATGGATTTCTATGAATGAGGTCTTGAAATATTTGTGAAAGGGTCTAGTTTAGGGCTAAGGAAGTGAAAATGTTAACATTTCATTTTCATCTCTACTTTGAGGCCCCCTAAGCAAATTACTCAAAACACAAAAATTGGTAATTTTCTAATGCATTTTATGGCATCGTGAAAGACGAGAATTTCAATGAAATTCATATCTTTAGAAGGTTTCAACTTCCTGCTTTCAGAATCTTAAAACTGATTTCAAAAATATTCACTAGTTCCTGAGATACGAGCGTATAAGGTTGATCATTTTTATAAACAAAGCGCGTCGTTTCCGCGTTGGCTCCAGACGATTCTTTTCGTTCATCGTTCATACGTCATCACGAAATCGCTCTATTACACGGGAAGCGCTAGTTTTTAGGAATTCAAGTTAACGTTACTCGAAATTTTCAGCGGCACCATAAGGTTTTTAATTGCTATCTCATAGAAAATTTCACGCTTTTTCTAATCGTGTGTAATAAAAATCTTTTTGATCAATATTTTCACTAGATATTGAGGTTTTACATTATCTTAGCTATGAAAATGCGTACTTTTTGATTTTTGTAAGTTTACATTCGCGTTGCTCAAAATTTTAAGTGCCACTTTGTGGTTTTTAAATATTACTATCGCGTAGAAAATTTCATTTTCTTTCCAATGATGTTTCTGAAAACCTTTTTGATTAATATTTATTTTTCTACTAGATATGGAGGTTTCAATGTTGAAAATCGTATACACTTATATAAAAATACGTATTTTTCGTAAACTTGTCAGTACACACATTGCACAAAAGTTTTGGGAGTACCATACCATTTTATATGAACTGATGATAATTTCAAAACAATATATACTTATATCCCAAATATGAAAATATTTCATTTTTATTTTTTAATAATCACTTTGAAAATATCATAATAGGTATATACTCATACATAAATATGTATTAAAATAAATACATTTTACCAGTATAGTTAATGCTGGCGTTAGGGCAGGGTATTCAAAATTCCCTATACATGATAACATACACAAACAGTAAACACACTTTTTTATTTGAACAAAATACAATTTTTTTACATTAAAAAACTCATAACTTGGAAAAATATTAATCAAACAGATTTTTCTTATACACCATCGAGAAGAGCGTGAAAGTTCTTTAAGATGACTATTTAAAAATGCTACATACTTTCAAAACTTTTGTGCACAGTGGATAGGGATACCTATTACTTACAAGTTAACGAAAAATAAGCGTTTTTATATGTGGGTGAAATACGATTTTCAAAATTTGAACGTCTATAGCCGGTAAAAATATTGATCAAAAAAATTTTCATTATACACCATCGGAAAGAGCATGAAATTTTCTTAAGGATAGCGACTTAAAAATTGAATGATGCAACTGAAAATTTTGAGTAACGAGGTATTAAGTAACGAAAAATACGCTTATATGGGTGCAATACGATTTTCAACATTAAAACCTCCATAATAGTACAAATATTGATCAAAAAGGTGTTTATGATACATCATCGCTTTAAAAAGCACGTTTTTCTCTCGACAGTGAGGTAGCTGTACTAACGGATTGTTTTTAGAAGCAATATGGCGGAGTGTTTTTTTTTTGGATCATGTTGTGATATCAATATATATCGATATTACCATTTTGATATCCCATCTCTGTTTTTTAAATAGTAATGCAAAACCCTCTTGCAATGAGCGTATAGCCCATGGCTTGTTTGAAAAAGTGATCAGACTGGAAAACTTGCTAATATCAATATTTCGATCAGTTTTTATTGCAGATTGCAGCATTGAATAGGTAAACCAAAAAGTTGAAGGTTTTTTAGTTTCTGATAACCTTTCAAAGTAGGAAAGGAGGATATTTTCTGATATTAAATCATTGTGCACTCCATTATCTATTTTCCATTTGCGGAAGTTATCGAAAGCTCTGTAGTAACGTACTCTTGATTTAGATGGTAACAGGTTATTTTTAACGGAAGAAGCTTCTTCTAGAAGTTCTGGAGGCGTACACAGCATCATGATTTTCGTTATCTACAATTGTTAATTACTAATTATATATTAAACAAAACAAGAAATCACATACAATGAAGATAAATAGTAAAGTTTTTGAAATCTTAATGAGAAACAAATTAAAAATAACAACACGAATTGTTGTGGTGTTAGTAGGCGTAATATACAATGGCGCCCTCTGTATTCAGCAAAATGAAAATAACAATATTTTTTACTTTCTACACTGATATAGAATCATACATTTTCGACCCGCATAAGAAGGGCGAAAGTAAATACTTTCGTATTATGTATAATGTAAAAAAATTTTTAGACTGATATTGACCGATATTTTGTGTTTTCATGTCCTGCAAATTAAAAATTAACAAAACCACACTCGAAGTACCAATAGGGGATGAAATTATGCAATAAATTATAAAATAAATTTTCTTATCTGATATTATGCTTTCCTATATTCTTTATAATGCAATCATCAAATATAAATTATTATTAATCAACTAATAATTTCAATTATAACTAAAAGAAATTTAAAATTATCTCGACGAAAAGTTGAAATTTCAAATTTCACACCAACGTATCAAGAGCAGTGTTTTGTTTGCGAACGCAGACTTTTCCAGTTAAGCGCCGTCTACCAGGGCTGTAATATTGGATCCTGTTACTTTCCATTTCTGTTGTGGTATCCATTCCTGTGCCATTCCGTTACATTCCCATTATGTTACGTTCTAACTTTGGAGGTTCCGTTATGTTCCATTATATTCCATTCCATTCTATTATATTCAGTTGGAATTGATAAAGTTATGAGTTTGAGTTTCGTCCTTTTTTTTTAATTTCTAAAATTTTTTTTTTAATCGATGATAGACAAATAATCAAATTTTAATTTCACATAAAAAAGTGCACATTGCACTTGATATGTAGGGTGTTAGGAACAATTTTGCCAGCATTCAAATTTCAAAAAATGAAAGCAATGTAAAATAACGGAACACTAACAAAATTTATCCGTAACGTTCAGTTTTCAAAAATTACGTTCCATTACTGAAATTGATAAATTAGCAGTTACGTTCCGTTACGGTTATTACAGCCTTACTCTCTACAGATCTTCCATTGCATATACGATAACCTCTCATTTTTCTCTCTCCATATCATTTATATTAATGCTCAAAGCAAAACTCTTGAATTTCTTAATGAGACAAATGTACTGAACAAAATATAAACATGAAGACTCTCCTTCATATTTTGAACGATTTTTATACAAACCAATTGGCGCTTTAATGATGCGGAGAATTAATATATATTTTTTTAACATAAATCATGTTTAAAACGCACAAATGTATGAAAAAGTGATAACTATTACGTTTAAATTGAAGAAATGAATTAAAAAGAAAAAAAAAAAAACCTTAAACAATGTTTAAAACTTAGCAAATGCGTTACAAAAAAAAAAAAAAAATATGAAAATTTGAAAGTAGGTGAACAATTTTTTTTTTTTAAGTCAGCTATTCGACATGTTTAGTCATATTCTGATTTTCTTTTCCAATGCCAAATCACGCCATTGTCTCATCATGAGAGCTTCGCCTATATTCATGCATCGAATTATACAGAAAATCATCAAATAATCGAAATGTCAAACAAAAGGGAGAACATTTTTCGCGTCAAATAATCCGAGCGTTAAATAATTGGGATTGTACTGTATATACCAAAAAGTTGGGCATTTGTTATACGTATAATTACAAAGGTTTGAAACATAAACATTTCAAGACCCTAGTTTTCGCCGTTTCCTCCTTTCTAAATTACGTAAGCTGCTATAGCTGTCCTTTTCAAGTTGAAAAACTCAGCTAAAAAGTAATGCATACATACTAATAATCATATCAATACTAAGTAATATACGTATTACATTACCTAAAATAAGGATTAAAAAGTAGCTTATGTAATTTGAGATGGTAGATGGTGTGTATTTCATACGAGACCCGTTGAGAGGTGGCAAAGAAGGTGAATTTCCTCGGGCCTGTGGTTTTCAAAAAGGTCTATGAAGCTCAATATCAAAAACTCCTGAAATTTCAAATTGAAATTTTTGAGTAAGTTCTTTTTTAATGTTCCTGTTTTTTTCATCTAAAAATGAAAGAAAACTCGCTTTATTTGAATTTCATGAACCATTGTTTCTTTTAACAAAATCAAGGGAATTTCGTGCAGTAGAATGCTACAAATATGAAAGCGTGTATATGAAATGTTGTGTCTAACAACGTTTATATTTGATTTAATTTATTCATCCTTTAAATGAACATGCGAAGATGTGCGCAATATATTTGCCTTTGAGATGCCAATCATGAATCTCAGCGGGTCTGCGCCCGACAAATAATCACTTGTATACCTTTGTAATAAAAAATGCTCATATTAATGTGAACATGAAATTTTCAGTTCTACATCACAGTGATTTCTTCTCACGCACTCTTTTTATCCATAAATCAATTCATCACTTGTATACATAGTGATTGGAAGGAATGTTCAGTTTTTAGTCCTCCTGTTACCATCATTATGATCCTTTTTTTGGTGTTTGAAGCTTTGCTATTTGCAATTTTCACACTAGTTATGTTTGTTACGCAGTTACAAGCAATTTGGATCGATGAAACTGTAAGTATTGTATTGATCGATTAAAACAAAAATGGAACAAGTTTTGTTAGCTTTATATATCAACAATTATTATCATACATCACTCCCTCACAATAATAAATTTAAAATTAATTTTTTTTAATCGGACTGCGTGATGAAAGTTAAAATTAAAGAAACTACAATTAAATATTGATTTAAAAAAAAACTGGATGATGAAAGTTGGAATTAAAACTAGAGTGCCGATAAACCAGCATTAATAGTGTGCTTGGATCATTGCTTTTATAATTAGGTAACTGAATATGATGAAAAACTTGCTATTTCTATTTTCAAAAATTTCCACCATTACGTATTTAACATTTTTTTCAGATAAATTTTTTATATTGGTGCTATCAATATTGAACACTTCATGAAAATGAGAATTTTAACTTTTTTTTTTCTATATATTTCTACGATTCATTATTTTCATAATTAAATAATTTTTATGATGTATGGTGTTAAATGCTATACCGTGCGCGTAATTGATTTATTACACAGAAATGCAAAAATTTCCAAGAACTAATTTGTAAAATTCTGAAGTAACATTAAATTTAAAACTGTTGGTTTATTCATACTTCTATTCACTTTTATAATATACTTTGATGAGAAATTGAAATAAACCAGCTATGAGCTACAAACTCATTGCAGGAGGGTTTCGCTTTCGCTTTCTGAAACTGTAAATCAAATCAATTAACAATTCCACGCGGAGTGGTTGAACTCTAGCGGATTTTCTTTGAGTTGCAAATCGAGGTGATCAAAATCTTCAAAATGTACATGACTTTATATGAAAGGAAAACAAGGAAAATGAGTTTTTTCAATTTTTAACAAAAATGAGAAGGTTTATGTAAAATTTTATAAGAGCGTGAATTAAAGGTATTGACATTTTACATCGTTTAGTATAAATTTCATCCAAATCCACGCGAAAATGCTGCTTGAAAACTCTTCTTTTAAACTGTGTTTTGCACTGATATGAAGTATGAACTCTATCGCTTACAAAAAAAATTCTCTCAAATAAATACGATTGCACTAATTTTTAATTTCATTTTTTAATAGAGTATTTTATCCTTTCTCCAAAAGTATATTAACGGAGTTTGTAGCTGTGATATTCATGCCGTAATTTTTTATCTAGAAGTTGGAAATATCGAGATAGTTTTTCGATGGTTTTCCCTTTTCTTCACCATATTCCAAAAATAAAAGAAAAGAGACTATAATGTGTGAAAAGGAACTGTGTTAACAATTTTAAATAATATAAAATTTGAAGGAAAACAAACTAGAAAATCAGAAATTAGTACATAAATTTATAATTTGAGTCTAAAAAGGTTAGCATTTGCGTAGTAGGGTAAGTGCACCAATTATTGACACCCTTAAGGATTTTTTTACACGTTTTCCAATATTTCCTCTAAACTATGAATGGTAGCAAAAATCTGAATATAGCATATGAAACTACATCATTCAGGGAATATTTTGACCTATTTACATTCGAGACAACCCTCATTGGTAACCCCGCTAAGGATCCCCTAAAGTGAAAAAGTGAGATGTCCCAATTATTTGACACCCTAACACCAGTTATTTCGCACCCCCTTGTACCAATTATTTAACACCCCAACGATTCATGTTAAATAAATAATAAATTGCTAAAATTGTAACAAATACAAATTTATTTAAAATAATTGGTAATAATGGCCCAAAATTAACAAAAAACTTTATTTTGAAGAAAAACGTGTTGTTGTCAATTATTTGGAGCATGTCAACTAATTGGTACACTTACCCTATAGGTATGCATACCAATATGGTTGTTATCGTTTCATGCGATCAGGCACTCATCAAAACACCCGTTCAGATAGCACAAGCATGTCTGGTATGCCTAATCATGAGATCAGAATATTTTCAAAAAAAATCTTTCATTTTTTGAGAATATTCGAAAATATTCTTGAGTCTTGAAGAGAATAAAGAATATTCTAATATTCTCATGGCAAGTGGCATGTCAAAATATTCGTAAAAATGAGTTGATCACAATGAAAATATTTGAAAAAAAAAAAAAAAAAAACAATCACTTGGTACAACATTATGATTTCCTTTTTTAGTTTTTTGTTGATTATTTTCATAAGATTAGTGTGGAGTGAAAAGGATTATGCAGTTGGCTCAGGTTTGTCCTGTGATGAAAGGAGTTCAAAGTGTGAATACGCTAAGATCACATTATGCTGCAAAATGGAGGAATGTTATGCCCAAAAAGATTATTCACGCATTTTTCCATCACTAATCCACTAGCGTATGTTTAATGCTGAATAATAATACACAAATAATTAATAAGGATTTTCAAAAAACCTATCGATATATCGACATAAAACTATCGGTAGTTTCCGATACATCAAAGCAAAACTATTGATACTATCATTACTACTATCGAGATCAACCATCGTCCATCACCAACATAAACAATAATCAGCTGTTTCCCAATTCGAAAAGCGAGTTTCCAACTTCTAAATAGCGCATTACTTAGCATCTACTTATAGGCACCTTCGTTATTCACCTATCAAACTTGTAAAAACGTTCGATGAAATTGAAAATCTATTTTAAAAACAACCACAAATATTTGTCGTTTAAGTAAAATGTTAAAAAAATTATAAACTTATTTACTGTTTAATAAACATATATGTGTCATTAACAAATTCATTAAAGAACAAAAAAAAAACAAAAAAATCTATTCCCATTACTTAAAATACTCTTATTTGGTTACTACACTCAATGTCCTCTGATTGGTTGGATGATGAAAAACCCCGGAGAATGCAATTAGCCTTCTCAGTCCTTTGATGGTTCCCACGGATAAATTTTTTAAAGCAATTTATTACAAGGTGGGAGGGGCCCCCAGATGAAACCACCATCATGAAATCTCACCAAGGGCCTACATTGTGGTCGGAAATAATCAATTTTGTAAAATCACAAATCTCTATTTTCGACATGAAAACTATAGATATTTTGTGAAACTTGCTGTTGAAATGTTCAGTGATGGCAACCGATTAGAAAGAATAAAAGCATTTATCACCCCACTCTATATTTGAATTTTAGTAACAAATTTTTTGTGTGTTACATTAAAAAAAAATCAATATCACGTGTCAGTATTTTGAAGAAAGAAATTGCTGAAAAAGCAAAAGCTTTAGAACATAATGAAGTAAAAATAATAAAAGAAAGAACACAAATGGGAAATTTTTATTGAGAAAATTATAATGCTGAAATTTGATTTTCAAAGTCGCTCTACATTCCAACATAAGTTATGTGTTTCCGACAGAAGATGAAATACGATTGGTTAGGAAAATATTATAAAATATTTCAATTTGTCAGAAAAATACTATACATCAAAGCATTAACAAAAAATTCTCTAAATATCTTTCCAAAATTTTCAAATAAAATTGAAAAATTGAAAAATTGGTTTGAATACTGTAGCGTCATTATTGTCGATGGCGATAAGATCTGGTTGGGTTTTTCCATTTGTGTGGACGATTGGTTTCACGTTTGTCATCCATACACCGGCGATTAGTTCCCCATGCGTCTTATAGTTGAATGTTACGTGCTTATAAAAAGATCAAAAATGGCAGGCTGAAGTGATTTGAATATCCCCTTTGGGGAGCGGGGTCGGCGCACCATAGTTTCTCTGCCAGTATTTTATGTTTTCGTTATCCATAATATATATATATTTTTTTTATGCAATACTTACTATGAGTAGTTAATTTTGCTTGAAAGCACAATTTAACTAACAAAAGTCCTTTCTCGGAATTTTTGAGAAAGTAGAAAGTTGGTGGCAATGTTCTGACAAGTAAATTTGTAACAATCATTTTTGCCCTTGTATTTCTTAGTATTTTTTCATATATACTTCCTCAAAAAATGCGACACTAGCATTGGGATTTTGAAATTATGCTTTTATGCAAAATGAACTGCTCATAGTAAACACTAAGAAAAGCAAAAACAAAAATGATTTTTATAGATCTTCTTGTCGGGTGTTTGTCACTTTTTCTATGTATCTCTCTCACATTAGGGAATCACAACAAAAATTATGGCAAACATTCCGACAAAGGACCTTCGTTAGTGAAATTATACTTTCAAGCAAAATTAACTGCTCATATTAAATATTAAGAAATGCAAAAGCAAAAATGATTTTCATAAACTTCTTTGTCGGAAGTTTGTCACTACTTTTTCGTCTATCCCTCCCATGTTTGTGAATTACAACAATAGTAAGGTATGTCAGAAATTCCAACAAAGGCTTTTCGTTTTAGCAATTATGCTTCTAAGCGAAATGAACTGATCATAGGAAATATTATAAAATGCAAAAGCAAGAATGATTTTTGTATAGTCATTCGTACGAATTTTGGCAATAATTTTTGTTTAACTCAAACCAATTTTTCAATTTTATGAGAAAAGTTTGGAAATATATTTAGAGAATTTTTTGTTAATGCTTTAATGTATAGTATTTTTCTGACATATTGAAATATTTTATAATATTTTCCTAACCAATCGTATCTCATCTTCTGTCGGAAACACATAACTCATGTTGGAATGTAGAGCGACTTTGAAAATCAAATTCCAACATTATAATTTTCTCAATAAAAATTTCCCATTTGTGTTCTTTTTTTTATTGTTTTTACTTCATTATGTTTGTAAAGCTTTTGCTCTTTCAGCAGTTTCTTTCTTCAAAATATTGAAATGAAATATTGATTTTTTTTTTTAATGTAACACGCAAAAAATTTGTTACTAAAATTCAAATATAGAGTGGGTGATAAATGCTTTTATTCTTTCTAATCGGTTGCCATCACTGAACATTTCAACAGCAAGTTTCACAAAATATCTATAGTTTTCATGTCGGAAATAGAGATTTGTGATTTTACAAAATTGATTATTTCCGACACCAATGTAGGCCCTTGGTGAGATTTCATGATGGTGGTTTTATCTGGGGGCCCCCTCCCACCTTGTAATAAATTGCTTTAAAAAATTCATCAGTGGGAATCATCAAGGGACTGTGAGGGTTGGGATCCTTCAGCGGAAGAGTTGGTACCTCGCTGTGAAACAATGAACTACTGAAAACGGGGATTTCAATTAACTGATAACGTATGATAAAATTTCATTATTGGTAATGAATTAATAATTCTGGTACTTAACTGTATTATTTTAAATATCATTAATTATTTTTTCTTCAATTGTAAAGATAAATTGAATTCCAGTGTTATTGTTACGGAAGAAATTGATTACTTCACGCACTTTACTAATGATGAGTGATACAATTATCGCGTATATCATAGATACTTGGCGAAAGAATCTCATTTATTAGCCAAAGTGATAAATAAGTATTTAATCTGCCAAACCCAATTCATCAATTCATTCATTTCATTTATTTGATTTATTTTCAAATAATTTAAACATTTCACTGTGTGAGTTCACAACTGGCGGCTAAAATTCCCCGTTTTCAGAACTGAAAACACCATTTGCATCGATCAGCAATTCGAACAAAACATTTTTATTTCCCACCCCCACGTGTGAAAAAAATCCGTAGTGTCGTAACAATCATCAATTTGAAAACTATGTGGTTCGGTGGGTATCCGACATACTGTTGGAACACCACGGGTAATGGTTCCTCTTTCCCTCAGATCATCAAATATACTATCTCCCTCATCTGACATGACCTCAACATCGTTAAGAGATCCCACCCTTTTTTAATGTTTTCTGAAATATGTCTCCATCTCCTTCATCACCTCCACACGAGGGGCCCATCTCCTGATTTGTGGATTCATCTCGAATGATTCTGTTTTAACCTTTGGGAATTTAAGTGCCACGCGGGCGCGATCAATTTTCCCAATATGTGAAAAGTGATAGAACTCTTAGGTAAATAAGGTTTTGGTGTTGGTGATCATTATACAAGAATCATCCATTCCAGTTAAGGCTTCGTTTGGCGCCCGAAGAATATCTAGATATTGATTCATAAACTCCTCAGAAGGAACGAAGTCTACTGAGGGACAAAGGGGAAGTGGTAGAATATAAACCAGCTGTTGAACACCCTTATTTAAAAATATACGTAACACTTTCTCGAGAGGTTGGCGAAAGACCGTAGGATGAAGGCTGTCTTCGCGTATTTTCGTATTGCCTCAACTCAAAATAACCTTCGACGGCATATTACCCAAAGTTCGAATCGTTTTCAAAAATACCAATATTGGTTTCGTTGGAGCGAGAAAGTGATCTCCATAAGTTGATTTATTCGAGGTTAGATATGTTTTTATATAATTATGGTCAGGCATTTCATATAAAAGACCAATGCTCAGCAATACAAAACTCGAAATTCCTGTTTCCACGCCTGTTCATCATAAAATTTCTTAAGACTCTGTAACAAAATTTTTCGTTGACGCTTTAATTCACTCCCAACCGATATGGAACGTATTGGAACCGCCTACTGACTTGGACCTCACTTGTCCACTTATCTAATTCAAAACTGTAGCCAACAGCTTCCCTACCCAACTCAAAATCAATGTGATCTTATATTTTTTGCTTAAGCTTCTCTATTTTGAGGGAGGTACGTAGAACCTGAGGGAGTTTATCGATCACCATTAGTGATAAATGATCAATATCAATCCTAACCTTCTCGAGTTTTCTCAAAGTATTTTCCCATTTAGATAAATGTAGCAAAGTCTCCGTCGAAGTTAACGTATTGAATTTCACTCTTCTCCATTCTTTCACGCATTCTAACTGAGCATGTTCCGACCAAAAAATATAATAAAACAACCTCATAACCTCCTCAACACTTCTTACTTAGGGAGACTCATACCCCTACTCTGTATTTTGCACTTCAACGCATTCGCGAAATAGGATGACGATCCGTCTTTCAGACACATCAGCTGAACTAATGCCTAACTCAAAACTCGAAACAAAATGGTGAGGATGATGAACGTTAGCCATCTCAAATTTGGGAAGTTGCTCCATAGTTACTTCTGCTGGCTTTAATCCAGAGACCTTCTCCGTTAAGGCACAACAGAGTCCAACAGGACTACGCTGGGAAGAGTATCAAAACCTCCAGTAGAATTTGGTGAGGCCACCGCTGACCGACCACTCACTGTGGCTGAGTTCAACGTAAACGCAGGCTGCCCTACTCCCCTTCTCTCCATACCTGAACCAAAATTACAGCCACGATCTGGAGCACAACTAGGTTCATTTCCGCACAGACAACCGGATGTGGGTGAAGGGGAACCATGGGGGTTAGGTCCTGGATGATGGGAGAGGTGGAAGGCCGAGTGGTGGATGGTGTCTAGCTCTCAACTCATCTAACTTTCGTTGCAATTTTAAATTCTCCATCTGAAGGCGTGAGAGATCTCGCTCTTCGTTGCCCTTGGGGAGAGGGAGGGGTGGAGGGAAGAGTGAGCTTTCGACTCTCATATTTTTCTATTCATATTTCTTTGAATTTTTTGGACTTTGAAATTTTCAAAAAATTGGAAAAAATTATTTCGAGGGTGTACATGTAAATAGCTGAATTTTTTTCTATAATTAGCTCATACCCTTAGGTATAACATGATAATGTTTTCAACCCCCCAAATAGGGGTGGAAAGTTGGTCAAAAAAAATGAAATGTGAAACAAAAGCTCCCCCTAAAAAAAGTTTTTTGCATTTTTTTCTGCGAACGATTCACTTTAGAGAAAAGTAGCACGGTAATGAAATGTTTCTCATCAACTTTTCTATTAAAGAGAGTCTTATTTTTTTGTACACCCGTTAGGGAAGGAGATAGGAGGCTACAAAATTATTGCTTCCAATACTAATATTACGCTATAGCGAAATCAGTAGGGACCAAAAAATAAAAAATGTGGCAAACTTCTGAATGAGGACTTCACCATAAGAATAAACAAACTTCGAGATAAAGATGGCGAAGTTAAAGTAGTAATAGTGCAGTCATATTATGATTATAACTGGGAGTAATTGGGGGGGACAACGTTTTTCCGAGGAAACTTGTAGCTAATATTGTTTGTAAGAACCCCCAACTTTTCGCCAAAAATCGCACCATCGCTTCTTACCCAAACTCCACATATTTTTCAAAAAAAGGGCCAATTTTTGAAATGACAAACCAAAAAAAAAAAATTACATCCACGTTTGTAGTTTTACATCAAAAAAAAATTAAAATATTTTTTATGCGAGCAATCATGATTAGTTTCAGAGTCGAAAATTTCCCACATCATTCATCTAAATCATCTTCGAAAAAAGAAATCAATTCAAGGCTTTTAAATCTGTGTTAAAAAAAAAACATAAATCCACTTTAAAGCAAAACATATGTATTTCTACACTGAAACAAAAAAAAAATCATATTTTCTGTAATTAATGATTGTTATTCAAAAGTGAAAAGAGTTTATATGAATCGAGTAAGCGACCAATGGAGTTTAGGGGCAGAGTCCCCAACTGGCAGCGCAAAGCGCTGTTAGTTCAACATGAACAGAAACAGAATAACTATAAGGAGGCAACTAAAAATTAAGATTGCTTGGTCACATACGTACTTCAGCTTACTTACTGAACTAAATATGTCTCCAACCATGATTATGTTCTTATCTAATCGAATATTATAAAAAAAAAAAAGACTTTGAATAAAAAGAAATAATTTCTGTCAATAGGATGAAAACACATGCTTTATAGGTAAAGATTGGCGAAGTAGTTAGCGTGCCCCATTGTAGTACCCTTTACCCCACCAAAAAAATTGCTGAAAAATAACTTCAGAGAGAAAAAAAGGGGGTAGTATTTTGTTTACTATGAAATTTTGCGTATCATGTACTCAACAGAGGCAAACCAAAAGCTGAATAAGAGGGGATAGCGAAATTTCAAAATTGTGCTTAAAACGATTTGTACTCACATTTGAAAAATTACGTGACAGTACCTCGAAGTTTTTTCCAACAGAAAATTAAACTATTCTTTGATAAAAGGATTTTAAAAATGTTTTAGGAAAGCAATTCCATAAATTTTGAAGGAATAAACACCTTTAAAAAATCTACAAAAATTTTTTTTTTTTAAATCAATCCAGACGTTTCTTCAAAAAAATATTTTCACAATTAAAAAAAAAATCAATCATTATAGACCAAAATTTTGCATCTAAACCTGAGATTTTTTTATATAAAACATAAAAATTTTCAAGTGAAGCAAGTTGGGCCTTGTCTTTGCCTCCTTTTGGTGTGTCCTCTCATGCACATTTATTGCTCTTACATTTCGGGAATTCCACAATGTACTGTACACTCTGCAGTGTAATACAAATAACCAATAAATGAATATTGGTATCTTGACTACAAATCTGTTCACGATCGAGCTATAAACTTTTCTTATATTCTAATTGAACTCAACTGGAATTGAAATGTCTCTACACTGTGCATATATACTTTGAAAAGATATTTTATTCATTAAATTTTATTTTCACATATTCAAAAATAAAGTTTGGAGCCCAAACTTATTCAAGGGGCTTCGCATACTGAAGGGCCCCAGGTGCATCCGCACCTCCCGCACCACGTCTGTGGGCGCTACTGGCTATATAATCAAATTACGTTGATAAATAAGATAACTATAATTTATGTACTTCGCTTTTGTCAAGAGTGCTACTATTCTTGTTTTAGTTTCCAAATAATATTTATTCAGGAGTTGATTAGACAAAGTAAAGCGACATGTTAACATATCTGCTGTCTAACGCATGAACGAACTTATAAATGCTTCATCGTTAACGATGGAGAATGGTTGAAAGTCGGTGGTTATCATTTGTAGAAGAAGTCTGTCCAATAATTGCTTTCGTTTGGATTTCGCTTCATAAAGTGGTTTCTTTAAATAGTTCTCAGCGTAAGTTGATGAAAGTTCTTAGTTTTAATCGGACTTTACTTATTGGATTCATTTAGACTTGGCTCATATGCTTATAGTTCATTCTAAAAGTGACTTTTACCATAGTATCATTCAAAATTCAAATAATAGAAACAAAATTAGAATAATCCTTACGGGCTGTACTTCTATAGCAGCAGCATTATTTTCAACCAAACTTGATTCAACTTCAACAACTGCAACTCCATTCTCAGCTATTGGTTGTACATCATCAACATTTTCTTCATTGGAATTGCTAACGCTTTCATCCGATTCTTGCTTAGAATTTTCAAGTTTTGCTTTCTGATATTTAACCAAGTGCCATTTTTTCAAATGCGTATCAGCGTTGGTCATGTTGTTTGATGTTTGTATTTTTCTGTTACACAAATTGGAAATTTTTGTATGCAATTCAAGTACATTTCGGTCATCGTTGAAAAACTTCCAGACTAAGGATTTCTTGTCAGTACTAAATTTTGTTTTCATTCTTTTCTTCGCCAACGTCAAGCTCAACGGAGACTGAGACATTGTACTTGTAGTCGCACTCGGGCTGCTCGTGATCGTACTACTAGTAAATGCAGAACCATCACTGCGAATTGTATTTAATCTAATTCTATTGGAATTGATCGAGAAAACAGGGAGAAGATAGAAGAAATTTGAAAACCATGATGATTGAACCATAGATAAAGAAAACTTTTAATTTACATTGAATTAAGCACAGTTTGCTTTGATTTTGATATTTCTTATTTCTCTTTCTCTATGCTTAAAGGTTGCACATTTTTGCGCAATGTGCCAATTGGTTGTAAATGTAAATTGAAATGTGATGTAACCAAAAACCGAATACCAAAAATCACCTGAATAAATATTATATCTGCAAAAAAAAAAAACTTGTGAACAACAAAGTGGTCAAGCTCAAAACTGAGTGTACTGTGTATACCGGGTGACTACTTGATTCGAGCACCCCAAGCGAAAAAATCTTTCTCTCATACAAATAAATTACATATTTGAATGATATTAAGAACAATAAATGGCATAAATAATATTTATTTAATGCTTAAGAGTGTTTATCAATGAAATACACAATTTTAATTTATACTTTCATTGTCAAAAATACATATATGTTTTGAATTTATTCACCTTTTAGCTAATTTTTTCGCTTGGGTGCTCGAATCAAGTAGTCACCCGGTATATATGGAACAAAGAAAAAAAAAGTTCATGTACAAAATGATATGATACAAGCCCATAGATCAAGGAAGTTGAAGATCCTCATTAAGGAAGAAATAAGGATTATTATGTTTCTAAACATAATATTTTATGAGGTGTATCTCTCTCTAGCTAATTCAACTTCAATAGTATATACATTTAGCTTAAATATATGAGTAGCAACTCAAAACGTTTCAACTTGAAGTTGCAAAGGGATTGCTTCGGTACATGAAGAGATGTTGTTCTTACCACCTCACGATATTGAAACTCGCAAGTAGTTAGAGCGTCACTGTGGAACCGTGCCATATTCCATAGAAACGTTTTTTTTTTTTTTTTTTTTTTTTTTTTTTTTTTTTTTAGTTGAAAATTAAATAAAAATACAAAATATTGTTGAAAACATTTCATTAATAAAATATACAATTACAAGCTAGGAATACCCGTCCTACGAACGTGTTGCAAGTTATAGGCACGTTTTGTACAGAAAAAACATATTCTTTAATAATTTCCTTATTTCACCTAACGTATTATAGAAAAAAAAAAATGTAAACAGCCATGCCGCATTACTGGAGCTGAGTTTTTAACTGGGTCTTGTTCAGGTTTGGTAATAATAACGTTGCTGAACCCTTCATGACTATAGGCCACATCCAATACCAAGTCTAAAAACCTTTATTCTATCCCTTCCAAAAACAACATAAGAAGTTGAATTTGGAACAAACGTAGTATTTCTTGTCATGAAATAATCATTTGAACACATATTTCTCAAATTAGAACAACTTGAGGCTCCTCAAATTAACTTCAAATCCTTATGATTCGCCATTTTGGATCCATTTTGACCCAAATTCAAGAGGTCATATTCTGGTCACCAACTAACTCTACACTCAAAGTTTTACCTTTGTAGGCCAATTTGTTGAAGAGATATTGATGATTAATGAAATTTCCTATGGTCATGTCTTCTCCAAAACAGGTTTTTACTCCAACTCCCCTTCAAATTCACTTAGGAAGCTAAAATCGGCATAAGTTAGTCACTTGGGCTCATTTTATCATGTGACGCGACAATAAAAAATTTTCGACCACTCTTGTGCCCTCACCACATTTTAGGGTCAATAACCTCCTCTTATCTCCTCTAACATCATGTATGGAAGTGAATTGGGGATATTGTATACTTTTCATCTGCAATAATCATCTAAATTCATAATAATTACATTTTTACCAATTTGAGGCTCCTCAAGCTCTACTCAAATTTTGATAATCCGCCATTTTGAATCCATTTTAACCCAAATTCAAGAGGCCATATTCTGGTCACCAAGTAACCCTACCCTCAAAATTTGACCTTTGTAAGTTGATTTGGTGAGGAGATATGGAATATTCAAGAAATTTCATGACTCAAAACTTCCTCAAAAAGCTGTTTTTTGCTCCAACTCCCCTCCAAATGCACTAAGGGAACTGAAATTTAGATATGTTGGTGATGACTTACTCCTTCATATGAGATCAAAAACAAAAAATTTGAGGTATTTGCCTCTTCTCCTGTACCCCTCAAAATTTCAGTGACCCGCCATTTTGAATTTTTTCAAAAAAGTATATTTGCGCTTTTTTAAGAACAGTCTCTCACCAAAATTTGAGCAAATTTCATCAATACCCGCCAGCGCTAGGCATAGGCCACAAAAAACAAAATTTCTTCAAAAAACAGGTTTTTGCTTTACCTTTCCTCAAAACGCTTTTAGGAAGCTGAAATTTGGATATGTTGGTGTCTGTTACTCACTTTATTATATGACATTGAAAACAAAAAAATTGAAGTATTTGTCCCTTCTCCAGCTCTTCTCAAAATTTGAATGATCCGTCATTTTGAGTTTTTGCGAAAAAATAAGAAATATCGTTTTGTTAGATTTCCAAGTAGAGTCTTTCATCAAGTTTTGAGCAAATTTCGTAAATTCCCGCCTGCGCTACGCGTGGGGAAAAAATATATGTATATATACCATAAAGTTGGACATTTGCCAGATGATTACAAATGGTCTGAAATGCAAAGATTTGAAGACCCCAGCCTCCCCCGATCTTCCCTTCCTAAATCAGGTAGGCTGTAATAGCTGTTATTTTTGGGTTAAAAACTCAGCTAAAAAAAAGAAACAAAGAAAGTCAACTCAGAAAAAAAACGAAAAAAGAAAGTCAACTTATCGTTAGATACAGAAAAAAACACCATCACGCCCCCTATTAGAAACATCGATGAAATATCTCGCACGGTAACACTGCTTCGAATTGAAGAACACACGCAA